>OX393574.1:2194533-2222033 GCA_947652115.1 Blastomussa wellsi | reverse complement strand
ACGGAAAAACTTCTGTTACAACTTATACCTATGTTTCCCTCAGATAAGCTGGCTACTATCTTCTACTTGTTTTGCAAACATCGTTTTCTTTTAAATCGTGTTCGGTTACCGGACTGATCTGTCTGTCTGTCTGGATGGTTGGGTGGCTCTGTGCTGACAGACTGACTGACTCTTTTTCTGACTGCCTGTCTGTCGGTCAGTCTGTTGTTTACTTGTTTATCTAATGCTGCTGATTTGCTTACTTATTGAGGAGATGTTGTCAGGAAAAGAAGCCTTCTACCTAAATTACTACTTCAATGCTCATATTGGTCATAAAGGCCACGATTCACAGTAAACTTACTACTAAACATCAATCATAAATACAGTCTCAAGGGGGGAGGGGTAGTTGTAATCTCAGAACGGATCCCCTTAAATTTCACCTTGACGCCGGCTTGGAACCCCATCATTTTGGGGGAGAGCCCTATCTAGAGCCCAGCATTTTGGGCCTGGCGTCTTGCAGACCCTCGGACCTTTTGGGAACTTGCTAATACAAACATTCCTTTTTCATTTTCAGGCACTATCCCAGACACCGACATAGGCTTCGCCATTAGTGCCGATTCAGTCGATTCCCAGTCAATCTTCGCTCTTATGAAACGGATCATCAATACCATTATCGATCGGTATGGCATATTGAAGGTCAGGTTCAGTGTTATAGCGTTCGGTGGCATAGTCACCACAAGCTTTACATTTGACAATACCAAGTTCACTCAAGAAGATCTTATAAGAGCGGTGAACGACACCCAGAAAGTGTCTGGTACTCCGGACCTTCTCAAAGCACTGGAGGAGGCTGAAATACTGTTTCGAAAAACGTCCAGGCCAAACGCCACCAAAGTTCTGGTGGTGCTTTCGGATGTTGTGGGACTTGCAAATGAGAGTGAGCTCACATCCTGCGTTGAAAGGTTAAGGAAACAAGGTGTACTTATCATCTCAGTGGGATTTGGAGCTCAAGCCAATCAAATTGGCAATCAGATGAAGAAGGTGGTCGACAGCCAGAGCAATTATATGGATGTGGCGGACTTTTCCACTAAGAGACCAGTTGCTATAGCGGAGACAATCATGTTTAAAGCACTTCAAGGTATGTTGGTTCCTTTTAGATAATCGATTTTCAAAGTGATGAGTGATATGCCCCTCCTAGCTTGCTCAAATTACCAGGGCATGCTCCAGCATGCATCCCGAGGCTCGATCGTTCAGATAGAACAACGGGGCAACTATCGAAGTTAATATTGTGTCTACCGTTAAGTCACAGTTCTACATTCCAGACGTTGAAAAGTCACTAGCATACTTGGAAAAATGCGCAGTGTCTCATTTTGGGGGAAATTTACTTCCGGCATATGCATTTGCTCAGCGGCAGCCGTAGCAATTTGCTTAAAGTCCCTAACTTCCTAACGTGCGTGTTCTCGAGCTGATAATTTCCGTGAGCGACGCATTTCTAGCAATAGGTTCCTTTTCAAACATGTAAGTCTTTTTCTGACTCTTTCAACAAAAAGAGGATGAATGGTCGATCAAAATTGCTTAGAAAAATGGTAGGTCACCGTTACTGTTTATTAGTAACTAGTTATTCTTTTCCCTAGTGAGCTTATCCTGTATATCCTACTATCCTGTATATCCTATTATACTTCCCACCAACGCAGCACCACAGTTTCTTTAGAAACTTACCCCCCCCCCCCCCCCCCTTATCCTGATAGAGACTTATAGGCCTTGGACGTGCGCGCGCTGTTAGCGCGCGGTAATGATGCAATAAATCGTGCACAGTAAAGATGCGCAATACAATACAGGCGAATTGCCTCAAACAAATAACATTATATCTTCTAGTGTTACCACCAACACTTGCTCCAATTACAGAAGAACCAACGTCAGGCTTCACTATTCAACCTCAATTCCAGAGGTAGGTGAAAGCTGCATTTGTGGTGACCTTACTAGCCTCACAAAATGGACGATCATGCAATAAATTACTGTTCTAATTATCAAAGTGCAATAACCGAATTATCTACCTTTCAGGTTACTTGTTGGTTTTCTCCGATCTTTCAACAAAGTTATTGAGAGGGTAAATATTTCACTTTCCATCTAATTATGTTTAATTTTTTTATATATGTATTTACTTGTAACTTGTAAGGAACGCAAGAATAATCGTGCAATGAACAGGAACATAATTCATTGTAAAAACAGCCATCTTTAAACTTAGACTGTTCATTGACTAAATTGTTTTTCATGTTCAGCTTCAAGCACTTCTTGAAGGATCCCTTTCTCCTGAAGATTTAGAAAACTTTCGAAGTAAGTGAACAACTTGCTATTTATTACTTGCTGGCATTGGAACAACAAGCGTAATGATCGAGCAAAAAGTAGCAATGTAATTTGTTTACTCACGTAACATGGAAGAGCTCTCACGAGCGCACTACAAAATTTGACAAAAAAACTGAGCTTGGGATTTCTCTGTTACTGTTTCACAGATGAAACGCTGCAGATTTTGCGACAGATTGAGAATGAGTTGGTCATCCCGTACCAGCCAGACAACATGCAAATGGTAAAAAGAGCGATACCAGAATTCCCAAATCCACAGGATCTGGTACAAAGGCTGGAGAAGATTCAACGAAGACTGTTGGGTTGACTTTTACAACCAGAAAACAAGTAGAGTTATTTTCTTAAAGGGAGGAAGTCTATGCGCAGTCTTCTCAAGCGTATAATCATTATTTTTTTGCAGGATACTATAAAGTTTAATTACAAATATACTTTAAGCAGTTCAATAGGGATTAAAGAATACGAATACGTCGTCAATAAAATCGCTGGTTTTTGCATCTGTGTGACTTTGAAGTCGAAACAGGCCGTAGACTTCGTAAGTTATAACTTATATATGTATAGAATGTAGGTGTTATACCCTATACTGCTGTAATAAAAGCTAGTGGAAAGAATGTTTGGAAATTCATGTTGAGGTGGTGGCGATGTCAAAATCTGGGCAGAATTCACTGGGTTTCAGTCACTACTACCCTGGAACCTCTATTCCACTCGCCCGTTATAAACACTACCTCCATTGTTTCCTAAGGTAAAGGGTACTGTTATGACCTGTTATGTATTGTTTAAAGAACCAATCACGTGACTCCTTCCGAGATGTAGTGGGCGACTTCTGCATGGATTTCTTCATGACCTGAAGCATTCTCGTCCCCATAGCCCTTTTCGTTTCTCTTAGCCGGCGGCGCCTTGGCACTTGGCTCTGGAGAGATAGGATTTTCAAAAAAATCCGTATTTTTTTATTGGTCGGTTGAGAAGAAAGTAATCTTAAACGGAAGTTAAAATGTTCGCCGGCTGCCATATCTTAGCACATAACATGTAGAAACATCAATACGACATGGACCAAGAATCTAGGACTGGAAATTCTATGTCCCATGCAGAACCCTTCGTTTCTCTTGCCAAGACCCCACAGGCTAAGAGAAACAAAAAGGGCTATGGGGACGAGAATGGCCATGCCTGACGAAATATTGCTTGAAATACACAGTTTATCCCAAGCGTAAGGTCGGTCTTTCTTTGTTTTGTTTATCTCAGTCGTTACATTTGCTGATCAGATACAACCGGGATTCGGTTCTTTTAAATGTCCGTTTGACCTTTCTAAAGTAGATGCAAGGTTGATGCAAGTACCGTGTGCAATAAGAACGCAGGAACACGAGTACCAGTCTCAACTCAGTTATAAGGAATGACCAGGAAGTGACATGAACATGAACAAGCCCCTAATAGTCTATTGTGAAAATGGTGTTAAAGAGTGGGACTGGACACCAGTAATTCTTGGTTTGCAGGTGACGTTATCGACGCCATGTTGGATAACATTAACAAAAGATTTCTAACTAGTCTCTTTAGTTTGGTCATCCAACATGGCCGCCACGCTTACTGTCATTTGAGTCTCGCGGGATTGGTTGCAAACCAGCAATATGTTTCAATCCCAGTAATTCTCTTATTCAATAAATCCAAAAATCATATAATTATTTCAAAAATAATTATACAACAACAATAAATTAAATAAACAATACAATATGAATGTGCTGTTCGAGTTCCACTCACAAAGCTAAAATGCATGACAATATCGATGGTTTCAAAAGTTAAAACCAGTTTGGAAGACGAAATAAAAAGTACTTCCCAACAGTTTTCATTTAAATAGTTGCGCCACCAAATCAAAATTTACAATCCAGTACCTTGTACAGCATAACAGAAACTGACACTGTTCCACATGAAAGAACTGCTCAACAGTTTTTCATGTAAATCGCACTGAACATTAGAAAGGATTTCCTGTATGTGCTTGAATGGGTAAAAACCTATAACGCGAGGGTTTACTCTGCCAGCTGAGAATAAAAAAATCATCACTGAAATTTTCACTCATTATTAATTTGTTGGTGTTTGGCGCTTTACCAAACACTGCTGCCAACCTGTTGATTTTGTGACCTGGGTTATAGGTAGAAAATGAAATCGTGTCAAAAACAAAATATACATAATGTTAACAGGAACATTTTCAAATTGAAAATATCACTCAAAGATATTTTTTAAAAAAAAAATCGTCGTGTTCTTGGCTGACGCTACTCTTCTAGCTTCTAAACTTCATAACTTGCTAGAGCAGCCATTTTCTTCTGCATCTTCGCTTGATTCGGGAGATGTTTTGTTTGTCCGTACAACTGGTTCACCAACGGTTTGATCTGCCATAGGAACGTAATACTCAGGGGGAGAGGAGAAGGGCTCTTTTTGCTCGCTTAAAACGGCTTTATCCGCCATAGGTTGATAATATTCGGAAGACGAAGACGGACCTTTTGTTTGTGCCATCGGTTCGTAATATTTTGGTGAAGGGCTAGACGGAGATGTGTTTTTAACATTAGGGGCTTCAGTCTCCATGGGAACATAGTATTTCGACGGTGAACTGCTATCGTTGCACACGTCATTGCGAAAGCCACCTTCCATTGGCTCATAATTATCCTTTCCATGTCCTCCTGTCATCGCAGTTGACGCGGTATTGTCTAGTGTCGTATTGGTGTCATTTACAAGCTCTAGATATTCAGGAACGGACTGGCCCGGGTTATCGTATTCGGGACCATTGTCCAAAGACCTAAAATCTAACTTCTCATACAGCCCACTATTATCGAGGTCCTGTTCCGGATCAAGCGGTTCGTAGCTAGCGACTCCCGTCGTTGACGGGTCCAGGGTTTGGTACTGAGGGAGGGGTGGGAGAGTGGGACGTCTTTTCATCCCGTTCACTCCCGTGAATCGGGAGGGAGTCGTATTTGATTGCGATGAATTAGTTTTAAAATCATCGCATAAATCATTATAATGTGGCGTTTCCTCAATAGCTCTCGGCCTCTCTATAAAAAATGATAAAAAGGACTACGGTTAATCTTAGCATATAGCATCAACAGATCTGGCTACACTTTCTGATTGGTCAGAAACTATGGTGTACAGTACCTATAGTATGGTGTATAGTTTATATGTAAACGTATTTGATATCGCACCCATTTCATAAAGGGAAAAGTTCTATTGCTTTACCAACACCCAAAGTAATTAAATTATAATTCTTAATATTTTTTCGTTTTATACTGCGATTACTGAGCGAGTTACGCGTGGTAACCGAATGGTAAGCGCGCTAGACTCCGGATCTAGTGGCCTGGGTTCGATTCCTAGCTGGGATTCTTGTATTGTGTCAGGGAAGAAATGTTACGCTCGGAGTGCCTCTCTCCACAAAGGTGTATGAATGGGTACCCGGGGAATTTAATGCTGGGGGTAACCCTATGGTAGATTATCCATGGTGACCCTGTGATGGAGTGGCATATCATTCAGTGGGGGAGTAGGGATGGGAAGTGGATGTTCGCTTCAGCAGACGTCCGTGGGGAAGGAACCGGTGACGAAGCCCAAAGGTCGTCTGCGTGGGAGGCTAAAATACTACGGGATGCTCAGAAACAGGGACGGTATGCTACACACCTTCATGTCTCCTCGTTTTCCGTCGTTTATAACAAACGATCATGATAACAACGATCGAGACAATTAACAGAACTCCTAGCACAGCTGTGATAATAATCCACAGTAGTTTCTCTGAACCAGTTCCTCCTTGTGAACTTGGACTAACGTTAGTTGGTGGGTCTGAAAAAAACAAACAAACCATCAAACAAGAAAAGAAATAAAGAAAGCGAGTAAATAAGTAACAATGTCATTTAGTTTGGGTACACATCACAGAATAACTATAAACTAGTGTATCCCTAGCCTAACAAAATATTGAGTTCTAAAAAGTTTCAGAGAGTTAACGGCATATTGTTTGATTTGTCAGTTTAGTTCATTACGGTTACCATACAGGGTTGGCACAAAAAATTGTAATGGCTATGATTAATTGGTAACAGGTCATCGTGTCGTCCAATTCTGTCTGTAATCATACTCGTAGTTAACAAATCGAGCTTCCGTTTCGCGGTCGTCGAATTTTCCTAATCACTCGTATGATTACAAACCGAATTGGACTCCAGTCAGTCCTATTACCATTATTTATCGTTGGTCTTGGCAGACCCACCTTGAACATGAACCCAAGTGGAAGTCACGATCATCCCCTGATCATTTTCTGCGGTGCACTGGAACACAGCCTCGTCCCAGCTTTTCACGTTTGTTAACTTGAGAATGTTCTTCTGTAATTTTACTCGAGAACTGCGTATATTAAAACAGAAATTTGAATTTTTAAAGGCAGAAAAATTTCTTAAGAGAAGACGCTGCGCCTTAAGATAGTTTAGTCATAATTAAATTAGGATTTTAGGATTTTTTGCTGTATTGAAACGCACGTTTTTCGCCGCTCAGTCGAAAACAGCAGTAATTTATTCACGTTTAGTGATAGTTATCTTCGATAAGGAAGGTGCGGGGATCTCATGGCTAGTGCGCTGCGCTGTGTGTAAATGTGAATCAGAGTATTTAATCAGCTGGGGGATAACCCTACGATAGACAGCATCCCATCCGGGGGGGGGGGGTAGAAATACTCCTAGTCGCTTCATAGTCACTACAGACACTTGGATAAGCTCTGGCCTGATGGGCAATAGGTTCTTACCTTGAAACATCAAATTCACGCCCATTTCTGAACCAGCGGTAAAGCGGAGGAGGTACACCTGACGCAAGACACATCAGTGATGTTGTTTCATCTCTCACTGCTGACGTATTCGGCGGAAGTTCTACCGTCCATTTGGGTGAAGCTAAAATGTTCAAAATACAGACTGTTGGAATAACATCAAATTGAAAAGAAACTTTTGTCTGGCACGCTTTAAAGCGTAGGTGATCTGTATCTGTGTGACCACAGACTGGAATAGATACTTCAAAATAAGGTGAGACACCTTGTGATGCTTAAACAGTGTCCAGGGACCCCATTAATCCAGTCACCAGGTGGCCATATTAAAGACGTTCTTTACAAAAATGACTGACTGAACTTTAGCATCACAAAGTGTCCCACCTTATTTTGAAGTATTCATTCCAGTCACAACCGTGTGATTATTAATGGCAGCCTTGCGTGATTTGCGGGTTATTCACCTGTGTGTTTCTCGTGTGATTTGTGTGTGATTCGCCATTTGTGCGCAATTTAATCGACGATCAGCTAGCTTTCGAATAATTTGGACTAGGACTTAACTACACGATTGATGTGACTTTTCGCAGATTCACTGAAGAAAGGATTTTACAGAGCGATGATTCGAGTATGAATGGCGCATTGTGAAAGTACTGTTTTACGAAACATGAATTTACGGAAAACGTTGCCTGTGTAACAAGCGTTCTCACATTTTAGACTACGAATTGCGAAGGCAAGGGTAAGTGAATTTCTCAAACATAATCTAGCACAAGTGCAGGCAGTTTACAAATAAAGGTATCTGGTAAGATTCTTACCTTTGACAGTGAGAAAAGTAGCCACCGATGCCTGATGAAAGCTCCCAGAAGTTAAGTAAGCTGTGCAAGTGTAGTTTCCCTGGTGTTCCTTGGTCACTTTGTCGATGACCAAAACCCTTTTGAAGTATTCTGCTGGAAGGTAAAAGCCGCCGTCGCCATCTTCAATCTTGTTTCCATCTTTTCTCCATATTATGTACGGTTCAGGCCTAGGGGGGAAAGATTCGTGTAATGGCGTCAAATTTCGAAGATAAGCCACCTCACCCCTTCCCCGAAGGCACGTCCACTCGCTGCTACCCACCCCCCCCCCCCAACCCCCCAAAAAAATCATCATCATCATCATCATCTTTATTATTCATACACGGTAGATACATCAGGCCAGAAATAATGCTACTACTACAAAATAACTATGGATATTGGCCAAAATAATAAGCCCCGCTACCAAAAAAAGAAATCCTACCCAAATTTAAGTCCGTTGGCCTATTGTATCCAAATGTTAGCAATGGTTCAGAACAGGCTAACCGCCGCCTAAGCTCTGTATGAAAAACCGTCGCGAAAACAAGTCCACTTTGAAAGAGACATTGAGCTGAGTAAAGCCCAAGACTATTTTCTTGGAGGACCTAAATAACGTGTTTCACATAATTTCATTAATTTGAAAGGATTGATGGAAATGAAGTCAAACTGTTTTCTACTCCCCAACAAACAATTCGGAACGTCAAAGCTAGACTACGAGCAGCTTTCGAATCTCTTTACGGTGGCCAATAAACATTATCAACCCAGTTGATAAAACCAAATTATTTTAAGAAAAAAGGGACTGCTCGAAGTCGACATCAAAGCATTCTTACTTTGCCACAGCTAAACAATAAAGCTCTTTTTCATATCCCTCTCTAGCTTCCTCTCGAGGCTTGGGTGCGACGTAAATCGATGGCGCTGTCGTTCCTGTGAATTCTAAACAAAACCAGAAATGACATTTAGGCAAACCCCCACATTTTTACGAGGTGTGCTGTATCAAAGTAAAACGAGTAAAAACATGCAACGATACTACACAGAAAAATGTCTGACAAGAGATTAATGATCCAACTGTTCTTAGACCGCACAAAAAAAGGCGCGCGCTTATGTACACTATCCACGACATACAGTAGCACCCTTAAGGTGATTCCCTAGTTTTGTATTGCACATCCTTACTAAACATAGTTTCGCGCGCGACCAGCGCGCGCGCATTTAAAATGGTGGCTTTTTCTTATGTCTGGAGTACGCCAGAGAAGTGAATCGTCATTTTCTTGAAAAATGAATGCGGTGAGCTTTCCTCCTGTACAAAAAATATAGGCCAATTCCCACGTGTTTTTACAAGCCAGTCATGAGTATTAGAAATCGTAATTCAAAGGAGACAGACCACAATCTCAATGTTGGCTTCTGTAATAAATATCTAATTGCCATAACCGTTCATCAGTAGGATGCCTAAAATGCTTGTAATTCCACAATTGGTTTCGGCTCCATTAATGATACATAAGACCATATAAGGGATTACTACGTATAAACGAGGCGCTGTCGCTCCTAAACGAGAACGGGGACCCCAATTTTTATTTCAAAGTTCCTATAACACAAACAATCGATAACCAAAGTTTGAAAAACTCTCAGCGTTGGTTCTATTTCTGCGAAATGACCTTAACACACAAATACCCACCGTTGCCTTGAAGCTTGAAATTGACGACATGGGAGTACTTTGTTTGTGAACCTAACGACATCTCACATTGTATTCCTCCCATGTTATTCACCATGGTAACATCCTGTCTTGTCAAAAACATGACCACAAGTGTTCCATCTAATGTTACCGCTATTCGCTTGTCTTCGAAAATAGGAATAAATTCGCTGGGGTCACCGGCGGAATTGAACCCGCCCCAGCGATACGTAACACCGAAGCTCGGTCCATGACTAGGACAAGGCATTTCGACGGGCTTCCCAATAGTAACTGGAGCGAATTTGTCGTTTGCGAAGTCAAAGTTTCCTGCAACTAAAACGATAGAGAATTATCAGCAAGAAGTTACTGGCAGCTGATGCTCTGCAAAAGAAGATCTATGCATGACTACAGCCCGGGGGGGGGGGGGGGGTTGGGGTTTTACACCCTTAAATTGTGGATAGGCGAATTTGATACCCTATTTAACACCCAACCTGAAAAATGACGCCCTATTCATTACAAGGAAAGAAACAAAAACTAAGAAAGGTGTAAACGAGTCAACTTTTTGTCGTTTCATAACGTTCTCAATTTGACAGATCGTTTCTTTTTTCGTTTAGCGTGTTATTTGCGCACTGAAAATTGCAAAATAGCCAAATAATACAATGTAGGTACCCTATCTAAGGATTACACCGTGAAGAATGCCAAAAGAAGCAAAAATAATACCCTAATAAGGAGTTTCTATCATCAAAATGATACCCTATTAAAGGAAGGTGAACCCCTATCCAGCGGCACATAACTATATAGCCCATATATGGGAGTACCCATATATGGGAGTACCCCTACCGCCGGGGGCTACAGCAACATCGTTTCCCTGGTAAGTATCCTACGTCGAACGATTGATAGGAATTCAGTAATTCCGAAAAGAAGGATTTCCTTCTGGGAAACCAGTGGCGGAACCAGACTTCTTTCTAGGGGATGGGAGGGGGGATTTTCCGGCCCTTCGGGCCTTAAATTAAGGTGGGGGCCCCCGGGTCCCTCCTCTAGATCCGCCACTGGAAACAAACTAACATGCAAACAAACAAAAATTCTATAGCATACAGACCAAAACTTACCTGAAACAAGGACTTCTATCTTTCTGCTAAAGTCCTCTCCAAAATCGTTTTTCACAAAACACTGATATACTCCATTATTCGTATGATTAAGGTAAAACCCTTCCAAGGCCCCGGACTTCATCAGACGATACTGTTCCCCATATTCAATGTCCCGGCCATTATGCTGCCATCTGTACTCCAAGGGACTGGTACCGGATGCTTGGCATGGAAGCCGGAACCCAGGCTCTGCCGGGACATCTCCAGGCAGAATTAAGTCGTAAGCCAGGAAGTACTTAATGACTGGTGGCTCGCCTAATATGGAAACAAGTTTAAGACGTTCGTCTGGTTTTTATAGTCAGTGAACAAAAAGTAACACTTGAAAGTACTGCTAAATAGTTTTAATTTAAAAGGGACCTCCTCCATTCACTTCATGCTTTATAGCGCTTCCGCCTCCGACCGTTTCGAGCTCTTTTCGCTTTCCCTCCCCCCCCGGGATTCCCAAATGAAATGCGCGGGGATGCTCGTCGGAAATTTTGAATTAAACCCCTAAAGGAGACCAGTCTGGGCGTGGCCAAGCTTTTTTGGACCCATTCTTCGCATGCAACCCTAAACGAGACCTTTATGGCTAAATATAATTATAGCGTTTTGCCCAGAACACCCTAAGTGAGACCAAAATCCGAAATTTACACCCCTAAGCAAGATGACAAGCACCCCCCCCCCCCCCATATGCGAGTCCAAAGGGCTTCTCCCTTCCCCTTCGAACCGTCTCCCACGCAGGCTATCCGAATATTTGAATGGTCATACGCATAAGTTGGTTCCACATACTTAAAAGTTAGAGTCACTACTCAAAAGATACAAAATTAAATGATGGTCACAAACAAGTCTTTGCGGCCATCAGTATTTGATATTAAAAACGCTGATTAATCTAAATGTAAAGTGTGGCTGTGAAAGGGGTAAAACTGCCTCGCTAACCTGATATAGTGCTGTGAATCCCTTCGACAAATAATATCCATACAAGCCATCCCCACAACATTGCTCCAAAATATGGCAAGTCCTGAGGTAATATGGAAATAGCAAAAGTTAACAATGAACACATGTCAGTTATTTCTCCCGTTTGTGAAAGCTGATGATTTGATCGCGATTCAAGAACAGGGGGCAACTAAAATCATTAAATTGCAAGCTTTAATTTAATAATAATAATAACTGAAATTCATAGAGCGTAAATTCCATACGGATTCTATTTTCAAGCTGGTTTCTTGAAACTGCTGTCAATCACAGTTGTTACATGCACGCAATCCGCGCGCGCACCCCACGAAACTCGCAGTTCTGGGGTTGAAGAGGTTCTGATACCTTTTTCTTGATATTGCGAAAGAGATAATTTATAGATAAGTTCTTGGAACCAACATATGATTTGGCAAATCAACATCTGTACCGAGAAAATATATTAACCAATTTTTATTTGTTTTGGGTGGTTTAAGCTAAGAAATCGACCGACCAAAACAATAGCTTCAAGCGCAAATCATTCACAGCACTCAAAAATTGTCGCTTTCATTTCATCTACAGTAGTAGGATAAAAACTTGAGCCCAAAAAACTGCTGTATACATCAAAACGGCAGCAAGTGATATATTACAAAGTCAAAATGTTGGATTTTAAGACGCAACGTTCGGCAAACCAAAATTGAAATTACTGTAACAATGGGCTCAATATATTCTGTCAAACTCGACTCGATGCAGGCATCTCTTTTTACAGTCATCTAGCTAGCTAAAATTGATTCTGTTAATACCAAATAGTTCAAAATAACTCAATCGAGACTTACTTGGTGCTCAATCAAAAAGCTAAGACAAGTTTTCGGTTAGATATATTATGACATGATGTTTGCCTGAGAGTATCTTCCAGCTGTTAATTTCCATGGTTACCAGCCATATTACGAATCTTCTCGTCGATGCATCGCACAAAAAAACGCAGAGCAATACGTGGAGCTGTAGAGCTCTTGTAGGCCGCCATGTTCAAGCGAAAACTGCTTAATACGTGTTATTCTATGCTTCTCGTTACATTTTAATGAATCATGGCGCGGTACTTTTATAAATCATTAATTATTACTTTATATACATTGACGACAATGACATATTTTAGAAATGGAGTGAAATAGCTAGAATTCAGTGTTTGTATGTTTGAAAAGCTGCGCTGGAATTATAAAAGTTAATTTGACTAAGAAGCTATAATAATTACCACTACTTTATTGTCGCTTTTAAAGAAAGACAACATCGCTAACCGCCATTTTTCTATCGAATTATTCCAGTCGTTCTGCAAGTCAAAATTCGTTGTTCACTTCGCGTTTAAAGCTTTTGCGGCACAATAGTTCCATTTGTGTACGATACGTGACTACGCATTCAGTATTCACTAAACGAGGCGCACCGGCCGAATCGGAATAAATATACTAGCTACTAGCCTTCCTAGTTGCGCTAGTGAACTAAGAAAAACGTAAAATACTTACGTAAGAGTTCAGACTCTTTAGAGGCGAGATTTGTAAGAGTAAAAGAACGCAAAAACGGAAATGCTTCTCCTTGATTTCAGTTTGGTTTAGAGGTCAACTACCGTACGAGTTTAAATGTGGCTTATTATTCAGCGGGACAATAAAAAAAGATTTGATTGTTTAGAGCATGAGGGAACACAAAACAATTAGCATAACAAAAAATTTGTAATGGCTAAAATTAACCGCGTGCCATATCATTAAAATTCTTGCAACGAATAAATACTGTATACAAATGTATTATAACTTTTAAGGCAAAAGAAAATTTACGTTAATGTCTAATGGACGTTTGTTACAATTATATATCAGTGGCGGATCTAGGGAAGGGGCTCTTGCCAACCCATATTTTTGGTAATGGTTCACGTATTTGGGGTCGCACATGACTCCCCACCTAAACTTTTCAAAACCGGGTCCCCCTCTTAGCTAAAGATCTGGATCTGCCACTGTATATTACACTTTATTCTTGATCTAACTGCTGAACTCAGACAACAGCAGTAGAACGTGAGAACCACTACACTTGCTGGCAAATTACAAGGCCGACTTCACTATGGCTACCTCCAAAAACACTTTTAAAAATTGCAGTCAAAAATATTTCGTAAGTTCCGAAAACTTTATATCGAACATATCCTCGTATCTTATGGAACTACGAAGACAATAACAGTTACTGTCTAACTTTGAAGATTGAAGTGATGAAAGGCGGTACTCCATTAAAAGTTTGGGAACCTCTTACACACATGCATGGACCGGTACTCCAAGTGAGATTCATTTGGTAGCCTGTGACACGCAGATGCAAACGGCGACATGCACTTGCCTGTTATGGAGCTGTTTACGGGCAAGTAGCCACTGCTCTGGTTCAAGCTACATGGATGTTCAACTGCACGATCTTGACCATGAAACTGATTCTTCTCCTGAACGGCACAGCGACATAAGAGTATGGGGGGGGGGGGGGGGGCGGTGAACCATTTGCCCAAAAAATTCTCCCAAGTCGCCTTGCTGCCCAAAAACTCTGAGTTGCCCAAAATTTGTCGTCCGTACGCCTATGGGCAGCGAAATCCACTGACCTGCACAGCATCACCCAGTTCGCGTGCAAGCTGCAGCTCTGACGGAAACGGCACTGACCGCTACAAAGATCTGCCTGCCGACATAAGAAGTGACAAACTTGTGTGAGAGATCCCCGTTGTGCAGTCATGCCCACTAGCTTTAATAGAGGGATATCATGAGGTAGAATTGGTCTGAATTGCAAGATCTCGCGGCTGATGAAGAATCTGTCCTTATGCTGCCCTCTCTCCTCTGTGGAATGACAGACTCCACTGTCACTAACTGTCTGCTGGCAAAAATAGTTTTTAGATACACTGACAATAAAGTTGAACCTCCGTATATCATTTTGACAGAAAAGGCACCCCTTTCAAATACCTTCGATATAAATAGATACCCCTTTCACATACCTACAGAAAGGAAACTGCAACTCGTTCTTAATTTTTCATTTGAATAGCCCCTTAAAAGACTTAGATGACTCTACCACCGTCGGTTGAATCTGTTCGAGATATTTTGAAAGGCCCTAGTAGAACCTTGAAAAACGGCTGGCTAACAGGGCAATGGTGAAGCTAGATAGGCCACTGCCGTTTAGTGGATGAAGCTGATTACAGAAACCTTACAAGGAAGCCTCATAATTCAACAAGCCGAGGGAAGAGGAGGTGTATCACCGCCGTCTATGACGCGGTGTAGCCAAACCCGCAAGGAAGCTACCTTTCCGATCCCCTTTATCACGCGCAAGGTTTTTTTAACCCGCAGGGGAAGCGCAAGAGATGGAAGCCAAGGAACAGCTGACGGCCTGTGAATGGAGGGAGATATGACAGAGGCAGGCTTCAACTGGTAACAGTTGGAGAGATGGAGAAAAAAAAAACGGAAAAAAAGGGAGGAGCAAGCCTTATAATTCTTCAGAGGATTCCTAGACTAAAATAGACTCTGAAAGACAAAAAGAGGAATACAACAACAAAACTATCACCTGAGTTAAAGTGCGTGAGAAGAAAAATTCACAAACTGAAAACCGGATATATGAACACCGAACAGAAATGACTGCATCCTTCTCAGCAAAGATACATCCCTTACATTTTATCGGAGATCGAAGTTTCTTGTCAACGGTGATGTCACAAATCAAAGGACAAGGAACTAATTTGACATACAAGGACTTAATCATGTTTTATTTTCGCACTATATATATTTCCACTAGCTTGAAAATGGTCTTGTAAAATTTCCTGCCAAAAACTGTTAATTTACTTTCACCAATTAATTCTAAGCGATTGTAAAAAATGGAAAACGAAGCGAAGCATAGTAACGTCGGGCATTTGTAAATTAAAAACTGGATGCTTATTCAGGACTCAGTTCTAAATCCGTGATCACACAAACCGTTTCAGGACTAGAGGGGGTAAGTTTCTAAAGAAACTGTGGTGCTGCGTCGGTGGGAAGTATAACAATATAATTTGGTTTTATCAACTGGGTTGATAATGTCAATTGGCCACCGTAAAGAGATTCAAGTGCTGACGTTTCGAGCGTTAGCCCTTCGTCGGAGCGAATCGACAAAAGATAGCTATTTATTACTATTTTTAATAGAGAAGGCCTGTACTCCATCGACGAATTTAAAAAAAAGATGAACGTAAAAATGAAACAATTTATTATGCACTTATACCGTTCTATCGTTGGCCATTCGTCAAGACTTTCCGAACAGCGGGCCGACTATTGCTGTTGTTCCTGGCCGATGTCATGGATATCAGCCGCTAAATTCCGTTACGACGGAGAAAAACAACTTTTAAATCTCTTTTGATCACCGGATCTCCATAAACAAAGAGCGGGACTGATTTGCACCCCCTTGTGACTTGTAATACCTTAACTGAGGCTATCTCCAATGATAAGCATGTACACTACATGTGTAACGCACTTACTATTACGTGGCTTTCTGATTGGTGGAGTCACTGTGTCACCTCTGTTTGCGGTTTGCGCCATGAAACAACTGACTGTGTGGTTAACGTTAAAATCGACCTAGTTGAGCGTCATGGCACTATAAATACACTAGTTCTTCGCGTCACCAAACTAATGATTAAGTCATTGCAACAACTTAACAAGACAGTTTCAAGGAAGCATTCTCAAGTTTGAAAATTAATGTTTATTTATGTATTAAACAACAACAAAAAAATATTTTATGTAGTGTTTACTTTTTATTTTATAGCATCGACAAGCTGACTCGTCTCCAGCCGTCTCCTGTGGGAAAATAGCAAGACGCGATGGATGATATATTCGGGCTTGTTATTTTTTCTGATAAGATACGACTGGGGACGAGTCAGATCTACAAGAATGTCTCTATACACTACTCAGTTTAGGGTTCGGGGAATAGTATGCGCTCGAAATATCAAAATTATAACATGACTCTGGGGCCTGCTCTAGGGCTCTTTGTTTAAGAATAGAAAACAGTCGGAGAACGAATCAGATTCAAGGGTTTCTAATAGAACACAGCTGAGTTTCTACTAATAACAGAAAGAAAACAATAGGGGACCAATCAGAATCACGTATTTCAATAGAATATGGCCAAAGGTCCGCTGATGATTGATATATGAAAAGCCCTAGGACCGCCCATAATTTAAGTCTCATAAGTATGATCGAAGAGACACTAAAAAGCGGATACAAAAGTATTGAGATGGTTTTGCAGAACAAAGTCTCAAAATAAAGAACTCTTCAAAATAACCATTTAGGAAGAGAATTCGATTTTGAGAAACAATGTGTCATCCTTCACATACCGAGGACTAAACACATCTTCAACTGAAGCGAACTTCACGAAACCGCATCCTGTACGACAAATGGTATGGGTGGGTTTTTGAAACGCTGAAAACGTTGGGTTGGCTTGCATACTTTGGCTGATGTGACCTTTGGCACCACTCTGATCCATGATGGAAAGCGTGACTCTTTGCGTAAATGGCCATTTGACTTCAAGGTTATCAAACTTTCCTTTCATCATATGAATGAAGAGCGCCACGTATCTGCCTCTTCCATTGCCAACCCCATTGAGGTAAACCCTTACCCCAACTTTGTATTCATATTTATCGGTATAAATAGCACAACTGAAAAAAGCCGCTGCCTCTCCATTCACATCAACCTCGCGACGCTGCTGCTGGACCTCTGTTATTTCCAGAATGAAAAAGGTTTCCCTTTGATTCATCTTATTTCTAGTGGCCTTTTGTGGTTTTTTCTTCCTGAAAATAAAACATCATTTCTTTCTTATTATTTAGCAGGAGCATTTAACACTATTTCCTTTTATCATCTCTGTTCTTGATTAGCCACTGGCCATTATTTTGTCCGATGCTATCATTCACAATGACAAACATTGTTGTAACCTATATTTGAATAGCCTCAATAGCTAATCAGATGAGAATATATTCGGAGCTACAGTCATAAATATCTCCATCTTAAATAACTCACTTTTGCCACTCTAGCCTTTAAAGTTGATTCACAGGCACATTTTGTGACAAAGCATACTGTAGTGTAACATTGTAAAGAGGACATGCATTTATGTTTGTCCTCTCACTTGCGACATGTCAACATATCATGCTGAAGCAGTTGGCAAATCTTTGTGCTTTTTTTTTGCTACAAAACAAACTTGAGCACACGTTCACTGAAACAGCAATTGAAAATTTGAGTCATATTTGACTCATGATCCACAGATAATCCAGCAAAATGAAATGTAAGTCGGGAAGCGTAACGTAGACCCAATGATTACAATATTTTTAATTTCCCATAGAGATGTAATAAAGTTAATACTGGCTTGCCTGGAGAGTTGCTGAATCCACAATAGTTCTTCCTGAAAACTAAGGCTGTTCTCCATAGCTTTCTCCGCCTGACCTGTGGAGCTAACGCCATTTATGTCGGCACCATTGAGCTGCTGGTTACAATGAGCAACTGGCAGTTGCCCTGCAACTTGTCCGGTCTCCTGAACAGGGTAGCTGCATTCATTAGCCTGGTCATCTCCTGGTTCTGAGTATGGTGAGTGAGACTCGGGCCTACATGGCCTCTGCAAGGTAAGCGGACTATGGCAGTTTGCACCATTAGCCTCTGCAACTGGTTCTGTCTCCTGGATAGGGAAGAGCGGTTGGATAGAAATGGATGCTTCAGTGGCCTCTACACCGTTTAAGTAGTTCGGGCCATTGCTTCTACCCGACATCTGCGATGCATTCCGTCCTGTCTCCTGAGTACCGTAGCTCCCGCTAGTAGCCTCTGGACCGATTCCATTGACCAACAGACCAGTAACTGGTTCTGCCTCACTGGTCCCTGTACCATTCAGCACAGAGTGGTTCGAAGCACTGCCTCTTCCACCATTAACCTCTCGGTAAACTGACAGCTGCACATTCAACGTCTGATCTCCCATCTGTTCCATTTCCAGGAAGGGACTCAATAACACACTTACCAGTGGGGTAGATGGACCACCGCCCTGTTCACCATTTTCCTCATGAGAACCTGGCTTTTGTTCTTGCTCAGAGGCACATGTACTCTGTTCGGCAGGTGGCCCAGGTAAATGGGCGTTGTTGCACAGGTGAAAGCCCTGATCACCATCTCTGCGCTAAAGTAAATAAAATAAAAATAAATGATCTTAACGGTGACGTGTTTAGCAATGTAAGAACAACAACACAAAAAGGTAAAATTTTAATTAACTTCGTGAAGTTGCAATTGCCTTTGAACATAAAGTTTTAGTTTTAAAAAGAGCCGTCGAGCAAGCGTTTTTGCATGAGGTCTGATTGGCTTCTTCTTCAAGTGAAAGCTAATGAAAAAAAGACTGCATTTAATTGTGTCTGCGTATGCAGAATATTGATGGGACATAAGATTTTCACAGTTAGTTTAAGCTAGTAAACGGAACAGGTAGAAGAGGTAGAATAGGCTGAAGCTTGATGTAGGGTTTATCATATTGTGAGGGGAAGAGAGAGGGCTTCGTACCCACAGTCTCTTGTTAGAGAAGCTACGTCATCCTTCATACACTTTGAAACATTTAGCCTAAAATTTTCAAAATCGTCATTTTCCAATCCTTTTCAATCTTCTCCATCCTCAGACAACCTTGTTCCTTTTTGGTATAATATCACTCCTTTGGTGTTTTTCTTCCTTAGCAAACTATTATTTTTAGGTTTCCAACATTTTAATGTGGCTAAATGTAATTTAGGCTAAGTTAAACGCAAACAATGCTGGCCAGCGGTCGCTCCCTGGGCTTTGGTGCGGGGCAGTCTGGGGCTTTACGCAGGGGTCCAAGCGTGGTTTACAGTTCGGCTCCGGATGTCAAGTCATTCCGCGTTTGCTTTCGCTACGGGATAGTTCGCTGAGTTTACTCCCTGCCCGCCCCTCCCTCTTGGCATGGTAAGTATTAGGTAAGTATCTTTGTTTCCACTGTTCTAACAGTGTGACGGTGCCTGGTGGTTGCCGCTCACAGGGTTGTCATGGATACCCTGCGCGTTCGGCTAAGAGTGACTCGTGGCCCCACCTTCCTTATTTCAGGCACCATTCCCCAAGCTTATCTATTGTGATGAGTTTAAAGGGTTATTTATTGTGGAAGAAATGACTCAAAATATTGTGACGTAGCTCCTTTAATTATTGCACATTCTTCGCATTCACTTCACTAACCTCCGACTCAGGTAAAGGCTGATTATCCACTGGACATCTGCTTGGGCCATTCTCCCTTCAAAGAGGAAAACTCGAAGGTTACATTCGAACAAAATTTCCAACATTGACCTAAACTTTTATTTTGCTGACTCGTGACTCTCACAAATCTCTAACAATGCTTTTACTATGTACGAATACTAAGGCCTGCACTGAGCAGTCGGAAGACCTATAAGAGGGCATGTCTCGTTCGAGAGGTTGTGGGCGGCCCTTTCTTAAAATGTATTTTTAGAGAGCGAATAAAAACTAGACGTATTGTTCACGGGGACATAAATCGTGACCTTACTTTACAAAAGGACAGATAATCATATCTCGAGGCATCACAACAGTTTTGTATTCAATTAATGTTTATACATGTAGCTATATCTGCTACCAATCATACATGTAGTTTGAAACCTACATGGAGAACTTTAGCTTTGCTTTTCTCGGAGGAAATTCAACTAATAAAGCCCATGCTCATCCACGACATGGCAAAATATGTTGTTGATCAGGGGCCAGTGAAAAAAGGTGATAATTTTTTCAAATTTTGTGACAATCCAAGCTTGAAGTAGTGTCCCATAGCAGTTGCTGGCAGTGAATTGTCTGTCTTGTCACCCTTTCTCTCTAGTACCAGTCTTCAGCCCAAAAGTCATCTCACCAGAGAACAGCTTGTACAGATCAGAATAGCCACAAAAATGCCATGCACGACTCAATTAACACTTTCTCAAAACTTTGTTTTCAACATAGAGGTAAAAGATGTCAAAATTTCAACCCATCATGCCTGAATATAAACTCTCAAGTCCCAAACAGCATTTACATCACGCAAACAGAGGGTGTTCCGCCTGTGCTTACACAGAAAGTGCCCTTTTTTTGCTAGTTCAAATGTGCAGTACACTAGGTTTCATTATTAACTTCTAAAAAAATTCCATAGTGATTTCCATCCCCAACTCTTAACTGCTTGAAAAGGTGAAACTTTATTTCTGGTTGAGTCAGAGCCCAGCCGTGAAACTTGGTAAGAGATTTGCAATACTTAAACGTTGCAGTCTGTTTTCTCCAGACAAATTGCTGTAGTTTTTTTTTTTCAGGTGTACATGTTCTACTCTAATGAAAAAGCACTGACTGAAATATTCAAGAAATTGTTAGCTGTACAGTGTACTTCCTAAATCTCTCACATTCTCTTGCCTTTGATTCCAGGCGAGTTTCTGGTTACATGTAAACCTGGGTGTCAGAGGCTTTTCAGGCTAGTTTTCCAAATTCAGTCAAGTCTTCATTGTGACCTGTGCAATACTGTACTGTGCAATACTGTGTATACTGTAGCTATACTACATGCCGCTCATGGCAGAGGCCAAAGGCCGTCAAAGAGAATTTCCTGCTCGCGAGATAAAAACTCTGGTACCCAGGATCGGTTACACATCATACTGTAGCCAACTACTCCCAGTTTCCCTCATGATATGGTTGCTAACCTAACCAGTAGACAGATCTTGTATACCTCTCTTTACAATATGACATGTGGAGGTGAAACTTTAGGCGACAATGCCATTGGGTTACTGTCACCTGCTAAAAGCACTGATTTTATCTACATTACATTCACTACAACGTGGAAAGAACAAAGTTTCCTTTGTTGCATCCGAGAAATGTATATGTACATGTAGCTGGTCTTTCTCCAAAATCTCAATCTAATTCATGAAAGGAATTTTTACATTGTACAATCACAGCCAGACTACTTTCTGTTTTTGTGGTGGGTTTACTGTTGGAATTTGATCGGTTGAAGTTTTGTTCCACTAGTCCAGTAGATGTTGATATTAACTAAAGGTCACATTTTACTTTTATGTTTATCAAAAGATATATTTTAGAACAGTAATTTTGTGGACAGTTATATAGTTTAGAACATCTTATGCACAGTTACAAAGATCTAGATAATTTTACCATCTAATTTAAGATTTGTCTGGTTTTAATTAACTAGTCTTAATCCAATGCTCTGAAGTGCCTATGAAGCAAAATTTGTTTCTACATAATTGAAAAATTTACTATATGAATTGCCTAATTCCAAAGTTTGAAAAGTCTACAATGAAAATTGTCGATTTTACAAGCGCTGAAAGTTACACATTTTTGCCTTCAAAATGGCAAATTGAATCGCGCGGCCAAAATACCAAGTGACAGCAAGGTGTGACGTCAGTTTGTTTGCAAAATTTCAAGCAAATATGCACATTTCAAGGCCTTGTGTGAAAGGAAAGCTCCTCTGTGCTAGTTAGTTTTGATTTAGCGGATGAAAAGCGGCTATTCGTGGCAGCTCTAGAAAGCACAGAAAAAGGCAAGTAAGCTAAGAATGACTGTTGTTTATCATTATCAGTCTTCTTTTTCGACCGTTTTCGTATGAAATGAATGAACCGAAGTATTCTTGTTTCTCCTGTTACCTTAATCTCGGGTAAAAAGATTGGAAAATCGCACAGCTACAATATTCATGGTAGTCTGTTTGACTGTATCTATACAGTGACTTAGTGTTGTATAGGAAAGCTGATCATGAAACAAGTGTCAGCAAGGTTTTAGGGGAGTAGAGCGAGTTCCTTGCATTGTAAACACAGTCTTGTTTCATTGAACTGAGAATTGGAAAATATTTTATTTTAAAGATTGAAATATTCATTGACAATTTAGGAATTACACGCCACATCTTTAAATTAAAGTTGGATTGACAGCAACCGGGCAATAAAGTATCTCGGAAACACAAACTGTCAACTTTATTCTTCACTTGCAGTTGCATTTTGTACTGCTGTCAGTAAAATCCTCATCCTGATGAGTGTATCCAAGATCCAACAGTTTATTGCAGCAGTGTGGGTTGTGTGTTTTGGAATTCAAATAGCCCTTTTTACTGATACAGCGGCCATTTTGAATTCTATTGTTTCAAGTAGCTATTATGGGATGACCAGGGGGCAATTAATTTACCCCTGGGCATCCAATAATAGCCACTTGAAACAATAGAATTCAAAATAGCCGCCGTATCGGTAAAAAGGTCTATTTATTTTCCCTTTTCGGGTCAAAGTGCCATGCCTATAATTTAGCAGTAAATCGAGTCAAATTTAACAGGGAATAACCAACCAGCCCAGGAGTGGACCAAAGGAAAAGTTTCACCATAAAATTATAGTTACATGTCATTCAGTTGTCCAGGTAGGTTTTCTGGCCAATCGACTTACCTTTTTCCACTTTTCATGCTCATTTACTTGATAGGCAAGGTCATAGCAAGTAACAAATAAAGTTACAGTGCTGTTCACGTTTGGCAGGAATCATAATCCATTTCACCAATTTTTCTCTTCTCAAAACAATAAAGGTTTGAGTAAGACTGGCCAATCTCTCCATTTTATTACTCACCCGTGTCGATTAAGTTCAGTTGGGTCAATTGAGTTTGATAATCAAACTAACCGAAAAGTTTCAGTTCAATTATGTTTGACTGCCTAACCACTAAAAAACAATCAAACAATGGGTTTGATTGATTTTTCTTATGGATTCATTCAATTGTTTACACCGGGAACAGAAATGAATAACTGCAGATACAGTATGATGTTGTACGTTTGGCATGCAGTCAAAACTAACAATCAATAATTTAATTTTTTTGATGGCCTGTTGATTGCCTATGTATGATCCTGGTGGCCTATCAGTCCAAGAGTCGATCCTGGTTTCCTTAGGACGAAGCCACATTGCAGGGTAGCCCCCACCATTAAATTAGCCAGTACCATTTAATATACACCTGGGCCCTGTTGTTCAAAGGCTGGATAACACTATCCAAGGGATAAATCACTATCCAGTGGATAAATCTCCACAAAACAGAATAAGCCTTTGAACAACTGGGGCCTAAGTGATGAGAGGCACTGAGAATATAAAGTGTCTTTCCAAAAAATACAACACAGTACTCTGACTAGGCACAAGCCCAGACCACTCGACCTAGAGCCCAGTGCACTCAGTAATCATGAGACTGGAATGCCTCCTATAATTATTGATTGCATGTGTGGTTTGAATTGATATCTCAACCAATTGACCCTTGACAGCAGATGGATTAGTGGTGAATTTGTAAGGAATATTGTTATGTATGCAAAATATTTTCATGTTGAAATGGGGCCTTAGGCCCCATTTATATGATCTCAGGTACTCGAGACAACCCTCCCCCGAGTTACCCCAGGCAAGCTAACTTTTCACTAAATGCTGAAAAGTTCTGCCAACTGGAGGTGCAGGCGGGACAACTTGTTCTCATACATGTATAAACACTTTAGCTCACTGAATGTCACATACACTCTGGATTTCAGGTTTTCAAGCAAAAAATTGCACTAATGAAATAGAATTTAACCCAGCAAGGCCAACAGTGATCGAATAAACGAAAGAAATTCAAAGGAATGAGGATAAAATACTTTATGAATAATCAAACAGGATAGAAGTAGGCCTCTGAGCGAAAATTTGAACAAGCCTTTAATCACACAACCGCTTTTCATTGAATTGCCCTTTTCATTTTACTGATGTAACCTCAACGATGCATAAATTACACAAATAAGAAAAATTGGTCTTCCCGGAACAATAATTGCAGCATGGGAATGGGATCAATATGTTTTCAAAACTGCAATTAATGTAAAAAAATATATATGCCGTAGGCCTGTCTTAGCAGATGATAGAACTCAAAAAGCCTTCCAAATTTCGATACACTGAGCGCTATAACAGCAGTACAAGGTTCGACATTACGACAATTCACACGAAGCCATAGCCATAAATGCTATCAAAATTATACAAACCAGGCGTTCACTGTAACTTCCCCCCTCGCATCCTGCCCTGCTATGCTGCCGGAGGTAGGCCATTTTAATATATCCTGCGAGCAGTGGTTTCCTCCTCCTCCAAGCTTCGTGTTCAATTTCGATGTCGACCAGTGGTTCGTCTTCGTATGGCATTATAATCATTATTTTGCTGCACAGAATCTTTCAGTATCGTTCTCTTCTTCCTTCAAAATATCATCTTTAGACCTCTTCGATAATTCCGAAAACTATTCGATTCAGAATAACAAAATTTAAGCTCTCTCTCTTGAAAAGTCTCTCAATATCAGTCAGGAGACGAACAGCTGCAAACAAACTGACCTCATAGTTTGACTTTGGAATTGTATATTTCAAAGAATGAATTTTCAAATTATGCAGAAAAAAATTTCGCTTCACAGGCACTTTAATATACAGGCTGTATTTAGATAGTTTTAAGTTTTATATATTTAAGCTTCACTAATTAATAAACCTTTTTACATTGTTAGTTATATAATTTAAGGGTCTTTTACGGTCATTCTACGTCACATGTGAATTTATATTCAGACATTTGAATCAACTTCAAATCTCAACTCTCAAGTTCCAACAGTAAACACAACATACAGGCAAATGGTACATGTACTGTAGTCTGTCTGTGGTGCAGTAGACTAGCTAAAGTCCCATTTCGGTAGCAATACACAGGATTATTATGCCACAATAATTTATTTGCAGCAGAATAAAAGCTTTTTCGCTAAAGACTCATTCCATAAGTTAATATTAAACTCAAACCAGTAACAGAATTCGTTGATTGAGAAGTGATATAAAAGGTTTCACCAGAAATAATCGAACCCCACATTGTCAAACAATCTTCATACATGCTAATCAGGCTCAGTGATAGTATACACATAACTAAGAACCTATTACCACTCAGTTTAATTATTTCCTGATAATACATGTATTCGGAATAAGAAGGAAACAAAAGTTTACACGCTTACGTTCGTATCTGACTTCGTCGTACAATTCAGTGAATTGCTTACCTGGGGTTGTCGACGTTCGTATCGCCGTTTTCAGCAGCTGGATGAATCAAACACACTCCGCACCGTGATGGAATGAAGGCAGGCAGCATTTTGCTTGGCTAAATAAGAGTTGAAACGCTGAAATGCTTGAGCTTGACCGACTTTTTTCTCACCTTTCAAACAGACAAACAAAAATGGCGCGAAAACCCGAGAGAGAACATTCTCGTCCCCAGAGGCCGCGATCCTTTTGGTCAGCACCAAGAATCACGACTTCTGGCCGTCTCGATTCCTTGGTGCTGACCAAAAGGATCGCGGCCTCTGGGGACGAGAATGGTTACGTTTGAGAAGCTAGCACTGATGGATGTTCTTTAAAAACATTATTCAGTAGTTCTTTTGGGGGCATTTTCTTGTAGTCAAAGTCTGATTTAATTTTTCAAATTAGAGTTTCTCTGCATATTAAGAACAGCTTACTATTAATTTCGCTGATATGCACGTTTGTCTTCGATGAAGACCCTAACTGACCCTCAGAAACACTCTCGCATTGACTCGAATTCCTCTTTTGCTGTTCTTTAGAATCCTTAATATTACAAACCAATTTTTTACCATGAAATTGAGAGAGTTTTTCAATTCCAAAGAGGATTAAAAATTCGGAAAAATGCAATTCAGCGCAAAATTATTTTTCTTTTTTTTTTCTTGTTATGGAACTTTACAGCATTTTCACGTTCGCATAAATTAGCCATTTCGTGCTTTGCACTTTATCAGCTACAAACCAGTTCAAAATGTAACTGGAAATCCAACTCGTGATTCAACTCGTAATCGTAAAACTCTAGCAAGCCGTACAGCTTCATTGATGGACGCCTTATAATCATGTCAATCGTGGCTCTCACCTGGTATCAGGTTTTTAGGCATGACCACATTAGCAAGCTATGGTTTTCTGTCAAGCAACCCTCGCTTTTAGCCTATCATCAGTCACATGACACTCTTATTCCTACCCTCATTCGTAAGGATCCCCAACATTACTGCTATTGTGGCTTGGATAAAGAAGCTGACAGTGATCACCCGGTTGCCCTAAAAGACTAATATATTCAATTGAGGCATGACCACATTAGCAAGCTATGGTTTTCTGTCAAGCAACCCTCGCTTTTAGCCTATCATCAGTCACATGACACTCTTATTCCTACCCTCATTCGTAAGGATCCCCAACATTACTGCTATTGTGGCTTGGATAAAGAAGCTGACAGTGATCACCCGGTTGCCCTAAAAGACTAATATATTCAATTGAGTTGACTAACATTTCTGGTTTCCCAGAACGACTATCGTTTTTGAACTTCAGCTGTGTAGCAATGTAGGCTATTTTTCCCCTGACAGATTTGGAATTGTAGTTGTTATAATGCTTTAAGGGGCAGCCAAAGTTTTCTTACAGCACACCCTTGTAATGTGTTATTGTTGTAACATCTTTGTCATTAAAGGATGTACTATTCTAAATGAATGACAGCTCTATTCAGTTAAACAATAAACTGTAAATCAGTTAATAGAGGGGGTAAGTTTCTAAAGAAACTGTGGTGCTGCATCGGTGGGAAGTATAACAATATAATTTGGTTTTATCAACTGGGTTGATAATGTGAATTGGCCACCGTAAAGAGATTCAAGAGCTGACGTTTCGAGCGTTAGCCCTTCGTCGGAGCGAATCAAGGAATTGTGCGTCGTGTGTTTTTATATACAGAAAGATGGAGCTTCGCTATTGGCTGGTGCCTGGTAACGTGAAAACTTCGGAATAAATTAGTTGAATGAAAAGCGTTCGTTGATACCGTGACTGCCATATGGTGCTTACAATGATTGGGAGATTGAAGTGTCTCGCGACCGGTTTC
>OX393574.1:2167842-2194333 GCA_947652115.1 Blastomussa wellsi | reverse complement strand
AAAAATCAGAGTCGTCACTACAGAGACGGCGAAGTCTAAGAAACTGAGAGCAAGGAATGATTTTTCCTTAAAATCAGAGGAAATGTGCAATTTCTTCGACAAACGCGGCTACCCTGCTTCTGTTGTTCAAGCAGCATACGGCAGTCTGCGGCCCTTCCCTTATCAACGAACGCTTTTCATTCAACTAATTTATTCCGTTGTTTTAACGTTACCAGGCACCAGCCAATAGCGAAGCTCCATCTTTCTGTATATAAAAAACACACGACCCACAATTCCTTGATTCGCTCCGACGAAGGGCTAACGCTCGAAACGCCAGCTCTTGAATCTCTTTACGGTGGCCAATTCACATTATCAACCCAGTTTATAAAACCAAATTATATTGTTATACTTCCCACCGATGCAGCACCACAGTTTCTTTTGAAACTTACCCCCTCTAAGAAAAAAGGGGCTGCCCGTAGTCTATCACAGGCAGCGCAAGTTCACCATATGAAATATCCACGAAACGTACGCGAACGTGACTCTTGCCTTTGAGTGGTGTTGTGTTACAAATATGCGATTTACAAGGGTTTGTATGGGAACTTAAGCGTAAGCGTAAGCGTAAGCAATACAGTTCATTTTTTTAAGCTCAACGTAAGCCCAAATGGAAACGCCCACACAAGTACGCATTGCGTACCTAATTTTAAGCTCAACCTTAGTACAGTTTAGAGGCGCTTCGCCTGGTTTTCAGTTGTGCCGCATTTTTTAGACTTTCGGAATGTCATCGCAGGTGTGAACATCGATCTCGGCGCAGGGAACCTCGGCTCTTGAAACAAGTTGACGTTAAGTTGTCTAAAATAGTATCTAAATTACAAATTTGACCGGATGAGGGAGATACAACATTTAATACTTGTAAAGCGAGAAAAAGATTATCGTTTTTAAATTAACCACGCACCGCCATTTTAGATTTTATGACGTCAGTGCGTTGTCTAATTGCTTCACTCAAAAGAACCTCTCAATAATAACAATAAGGACAACGCAATGACGTCATAAAATCAAACATGGCGGCGCACGGGAATTTTTAAATTTGTTAATCTTTTCCGTTTTTTTACCCTTATATATCCCTTACCCTTATCCACTTAACGTCAATCTGCTTCAAGAACCAAGGTTTCCTTAATTTATACATCCAAGAGAAAATGAGCGAAACGCAAGGTCAAACAGCAGTGACAATGGATCGTAGCCCTGAAACAATAGAGCTGCGTGCTATTAAGATCCAATGAAATTAGAGGTTCTAGAGAGCTGCGAACTATCTCAAAGAGAGAGACACTGTGGGCGTTGGCTGGAACGATTTTTTTGTCCGAAATTGACCATTCCTTTGTTTAAGAAGTCATTTACATCAGTGACTCAGCACAAAACAATGAGCACGCAAAACAAGGAAATTAGGCAATTTCCCGCCATCTTTACTGAACAAGCTTGCCCAGTGACCCGTCACATACGCTCAATGAGCCTCTGTGCACATTAATTTCGTATTGCACTAGAGTTAACATCATTCCCGTCACAGGGAGGTCGATATCATTTACTCAGAACCAAGAATCGAGACCTCTGGCCGCCCCCAAATTGTAAACATGCGGAGAGTACTCGTTCTGTAATTTTCAGCCAATCAGATTTGTCAGATTTAACAATGAATCCGTGAATCACGGACTTCCGGATTTGGAGGCAGCCAGAGGTCGCGATTCTTGGTGTTGACCAAAAGGATAGCGTCCTCTGGGGACGAGAATGAGCTAACAAGCTCTTCGAAACCTGCGGGTTACTCCAGGGGATGCTCCTAGAGTGAACTATACAGAGAGGTTCCGTTCGAAAGGGTTGCCTTTTTCAGTCCCTCTGAAATCAACATGCTCATCTTTCCAACTTCTCATATCTAGAAAAGTCGTAGAATGAAGCCAACAAAACTTTTCGTGCCTGTACTGGCTGTTAATTTCGCGCGTAAAATCAAAACCAGTTTCCAAGTGAACTCAGTAGTGGGGGAGGGGAGACAGGGAGGTCTAAACCTCTCGCTTTCTGTGTCGCTATTCCCAGTCCCCGCCCTGATTAGTGTTTCCTGTCCACTGGTACGTCCTTGGGATCCTTCCAAGGAGGTTAAAATCTTGGTTTTCTGAAATCTCCGGTTCAGCAATTTCAGCTTGCCGTATTCAGGCCAGGACTGTTCGGAAGGATCAAAGCAGAAAACTTTCAGAATTTAAAATGAATGGTGAAAGTTTCAGTGATACAGTTTTCATAATTTCTCCCGACTCATTCAATCTTGTGAATCCCACTCCCCGACTTCTCTTCCCCAACACGCGTCTCCTCCACAACAGCATTCGCCACCTGACGGACCTGACGCTCCCCCCCAACAACACCACGTGTACAGTACTAGTAGTTAGGGAAATGCTCGTCTTACATCGCAGTAGACATAGCATATAGGCGTACGGGCCGGGGAGGGGAAGGAGGGTCCCCCCCCAACTATTTCGGGTAAATGGTTCACCGCCCTGCCCCCACCCAACGGCAAAAAATTGCCCGTAAGTTTATGACAGAAGATAAACGGGAAAAGATGCTTTGATGATGAAATCCTGACTCTGAAAAGCTCTCTCTTCGTCATAGTGAAGGATACAACAGCCGTCAGCTAAAAAAAATATGGCCATCTCTGTTATCAATTAATGATATATTTTTTCTTCTAATCTCATCACCTGTCTGTCTGGCATTGAAATTCTGTTTGGACCTCTATGTACCGTAGGGTCTCGGCTTGCGGTGGTTTATCTTGATACTGATCAGTGCAGATTATTCATGATAAGCGGATTACAGAATAAATCCGCCAGCTAAAGCTGATAATTAGGCAGAAAGCAAAACATTTTTAAAACACCAGCATGCGAAAAAATAAGGGTCAAGTCTAAACTGGGCCAACGTGCCCCATCAACAGTACTGCCTGAGTCCTTTTTATGAAGTGACTTGTGGTATTCCTCCTCTCCCTAGATGGGATGCTAGTCCATTCAACGAAGGGCGCTCAGTGATAAGCGGATTATAAATTCCCCAAAATGCCAGCAGTTAAAAATGCCAGCACGCGAGGATACGCAACAATATTGTGTTTCGGTAAAACGAAACCTAAGCTGAAGAACAAGATCAATTTCAACAAGTTTGATAAAAAATATGCACTAACAGTTTTCTTTAATCACTTGTTAGTATAAACTAGAGGTCCAAACAAAACCTTTGGCAATTAAGGTTAACTTGAAAAATGTTGAACATCAAAAGAATGAAAGAACAGGCCACCTGTAAGATTTTTGAATTGGTTTTGTTGGAAACAGGCCATTTTTTCGCTTCGCGCTCGACGGACTAAGAAAAAAAGGGACTGCTCGTAGTTTATCTTTCTTTAAAAAATACCGTTTTCTTTCACGTGGTATACTTATTTTTATCTCAATGCCTTTTCAAAGCCACATCAAGAAACGTTTAAACAGTGGATGAAAGCCTGCCGATGCTTGAAACACTCGACCTGAAGAAGATTAAAAACTATCGTAAAAAATGCCGTCGCATTGTTGTTTCAATTTCTTAGGAAATACAATTACAGAGTTGCCGCCACTAACACTAATCTCAGAAATATAATCAACCGCCTCCCAAACACATCGGTTCACTTCTAATTCTGTGTCTTTTTACTAATAAAATTCATTTTTGTAGGACACCAAGGACATCATTATTTGTTAGAAATCTTCTCTCATCAACATTTGTTGTACCCGTACCACATAATATTCAATCCGCCTCTTGTCCATCCCGCCCTAAACATCGACGACTTTTAAAGTTGACCTTGGGGGTTTAAAGGAGCTACGTAACGGAAACTCATCTTGAAAAAACTGGCAAGTTTTTTCAAGTTTGTCGTTTGTAATCGGTCTATATCGTTGTCATTCAAAACAATCCTTGTATTATTTCAGCATTTTATTATCCCGTTGGTGTTTTTCGGCATCAGAAAACTCTTACTTTCAGATTTCCTTCAAATTGAAAGTAATTGGAAAAATTACTTCAAATCCCGTTACACTGCTCTTTTAATAACACTTTTAATAACATCGCGTGTTGCCCAACGTAACAACGCGGTACTCCTGGAAAACAATAAAATATTTTAAAATTAAAAACTACATAAGACGCTGGAACTAAATGTAAAGTATAAAATTAATTATAACAGGTTTAATGATGGTAATACAAGAGTATTATGTATGATTATGTTTTTCTTATGTATAATCGCAGTTTAAGTCCTTTGAATAACAAATTTAATACCTTTTATTGTTAACCAGACAACTAGCAGCATTCTCGTTCGCGGTCCTTTGCAGTTTTCACCTCTATTTTAACCAGACAGGCGGCGAGTGCATGGAGGGTGCGTCTTGTTGTATCATAAATTTTCATTATTAACATTACAAGAAATGTACGACAGTCTGTGTTAAGAATTCATATTTCAATCGTGGAAACGCTACCTATTGTGAAAATCTTTGTTTGGAAAAACAACGACGAATTGTTCTCAATGGAACTCGAAACGATAACAAGACAGTTTTCCAAACAACCAGTTGGCCAAAGGTAATCGCACATTTGATCAAAAGTGCGTGGGGTGGAATATAGAATGCCTGTCAAGTACATGTTAAAGAGATCAATTCTTGTATTTCTAAGGTCAATTTCTGGCTCCCATAAATCGCCCATATTGTCAAGATTACAGTATGCAGCTGTAGCTAACTCTTTTTAGAAGTCAATCTTGTGGGAAAACCTGCGACCATGGCTCAGAAGCTGTCAGTTACCGCACTGAAGGCGGCGAGCACTTTTTCGTACGCACATAAAGAACCAGAAAGGGCCATCTGAACAGGACTGCAACTTCGAACTGACTCCCAGACGAATGAAGCTCGTTAAAAATATATGATCGGAAATTTGATTTAGTGAATTCTTTCTTAATTTAACATCCCTGTTGGACCAGGCCGCATGTCAATCACCCATTGTATTTATGTCATTCCCGCTGCGTGAAATGAAACCTTTACTTCACCACAACAAACCATGTATTACACAAGGCGAAGCGAGTGGCAGATCAGTCACTGAAGTGGTTTACACTAACTAGCATCCATGCAAAGAGATGACACAGGGCATAGCATATAAGGTAGGGTACGCTACGCAAAATCCAGTAAGAACCTTAATTATATGCCTGCCGCAAGTGCTTTGTTTTGTTGAACACTCTGCCGGATTTTTTTACTCGCCGTTTGTGTTAGTTTCGCGGGTTCTTTTCTGTCAGGTGAGTTCGACCGCCGCTTTACAAAACTTGCATCTCTCTTACAAACTGTGTGCGCGCTTTCTTAAGCGTTTTTAGTTTTCAAAGTGGATTAACCTCAAGTACATATTTCAGCGTAGTGTAACATCGGCGTCATTGAATTGTGCCTTGAGTATCTGTTTTCCATTGCTGTTTATATGGAAGACAGGAGTCACTTGTATTAGCAGCGAGCTTGTTTTTCTTGCGCACTTCGCTTTAAACCTGTTTAAACAGACTCTTGCCGCCTGCAATGCCTCAGTCCTTTTAAATACCAAGAACCGACTTGGCGCCGGTTTTCGCGAACTGTTTATTATTCTTTTCATTGTGTCATTGAAATCGATTTTGTACATTCTTAAAGTGCAATTTTTCTCAACAGTACTGAGTCTTGGGGATTAACAAATGACACCAGCGCTGAGATACCGTTACGGTATACCGCCAAACTAAAAATATCTCACTTTGGGACACGTATGTAACTGCCCCTCCGCATATTCACGCGTCTTATACGATTTGCTTGTAGTTATGCTTCTTAGAATAATTTAAAAGGAACAAAGTATTGCGGTCCGTGGTTTTAACACAGAGAATGTTGCGGTAAAACTTAACTTCATGCGTGAACCGCAGCAGTCTATACCACACGGCCACTCTAAAAGTGTATAATTTACTGAAAACGGTCTTATGCGGGTATCCTATTCATTGCTCGCGTGTCTAACGAGTTCAGAATTACTTCCATCGAATAGAATACCATGTTTGTCATGCGTTTAACCCCATGTGGGGCTGTGAAAGTGTCTAAACAATAGCGAGGGGCAATAAGTGCAACAGCGATTAAACGAGTTGAGAAAATTTATAAGGCGAATTGATGACGAAACTTAACGTGATTTTGATCATATCATTCGCCAGGCTATCATGAGTTATTCTTGGAGATATCACAAAACGATTAAGAGCTTTCAATGAGATTTCACAGCATGCACAAGATTTTTGATCGTTCCGACTCGAGCGCGAGAGAACGTTTGATGAAAGGCGAAATTTTTTATCCACGTTTTACGCTGATCGATAAACCGCTTAGTCGGTTACACCTCTACAACGTTAAGTGATTTCTAACTGCCGTTCTCACTTAGTAATTTCTCCGTCGCAGGCGAGTCACTTGCTCAAAACAACCGCATGGAATGCTAACAATAACTACAATGAAAATTACAATACCAACCTATTATTACTTATCAGCCCTTGGATACAGCCCTTATTTACCGTTGTTATATCGTTAAACATATAACGGAAAATATGGTTCGTTTGGCATGAAATCGAAGAAAGCCAAAACGTGGACTGGACTACAGTCTGTTTGAATTATTTTGTTTGCGCGTGAATTAGAATACTTATTCACACCTATGTTAATAGTGTTAATGAGTTGATTCATCTATTTAGAATGCGGGTTTTCCATTATTAAATCTAAGAAAAAATCCTCTTAAGAGGTGAACTCACGACCAGCTGTCGCCAATCACGAATCGTGCTCGCCCCGCACAGCTGCGCCGAAAGTTATCTAAACATTCTTTTCAGCCAAGTCTCACTCCACAGCAATCTTTGTGTCACCCACTACGAGATGACATATTAGATAAGAACAATTACAAACAAACAATGCCAGCGAGACCGTAAATCTTCCAGCCCGTCCAACGTTCGGCGGCCACCCTCATTAGGAAAACAATTCATTACTTACCGCACAATTAATAAGAAAAATTGTAACAAAACGCACGCGTCCTCGAGGAACCGAAAGGTAAATCAAATTTTTGCAAACATCGCTATGTATAGATCACGCGATCTGTGAAATCAAATTGCCGCTTAGCCGTGTACATCTGTTTAAAATCGTGCTGAGAACCCCAGCGTGATCATATGCAATTGCTAATATGTTGCGCTCTGCAATTTTCATTTCTTTAACAAGTTTCGATGAGATAATCAACACGTGAACCGCGCGAGAAATTGCCGCAAAGGTTTTTTACCTTTAAAGGTGCTGAAAGTTTGCCAAAACGTTTCAAGACGTTAGCGAAACAAAATCCCTCCTCACCCAGAGGGGCGGAGGCGTGAAAGTGTTAAATAATTTGTCGTATTACACTCTTGAATTAGCGAGTTTACACTACCAAGTTTCCCATATATTTTTTTTCAAACTCCGTTTAGTGAACACAACAGTTTTATATAGACATAGCAGTTAGCTTCCTCGCAGCGCCTCGAGTCACTGGCTTCGTTCAAGGGTAAACACATTTCCACAGTGCAGCTGTAACTGACAGAAATAACCTAGCACAATGCGCCTCTTTTCAAATGAAGTCAAGTGAAACGCTCGAATTCCACGCTGCACAATAGACAGACTTCTTTGCGCAGTAATACACAGCTTCGTGAAAGTTTAGAACGTCGCGCAAAGTGTGGCGATTTTATCAACTACGGGCAGCTGTTCTATAGGTTAGATAATTATGATGACAAACAACAAAAGATTGCCGATGGGGTTCGTTTACGTATAGCGAGATCTCGCCTTCCGCTTTTTGCTTGAAAACAAATAGACACGTAGCGAAATACCGTCGAAACTCCGATTCACCGAAGGTAAAACGTGCGTCGTGCAAAGTTTCTTGAAAAGAATAGTATTGGTGGAATGACGAGTGACATTCGAAAGGGATTGATTTTAAAAAATTTTCTTCTTCGCGAGCACTTTTTGCATTTTACCAAAGGAGGAGTAATGTTTTATTATCGTCTTCCCAGACTTTTTGCCTTTGTTTCTTGTTCGATGGTGATTTTTATAGTTACTCTCCTCGCGTGAATAATGTATAAAATTGACTAAGACTTCCTGAACTTACTTACCAGTACAACCCGCAAATTAAAAATCATTCGCTCTGTAACCGTCTCTTCGCCGTAATTGCAAACTTTGTCCAATCAGTTGTCTTGCGGAAAAATGACCAAGTTAGATAGCGAGTAAAATAGATCATTTCAATTAACTTTTCCCAATTATTTCACAAAGCAGAAGTTCAGGTTTAATTAATACAACGACCAAACGAAAAACTCAGAAAAAAAACTTGCGATAAATTTAATTCACTACAAGATACGATAAATTAAAACTGATAGGAAGTGATATGTAGATTTAGCCAAGCCAAAAAACTCTAAGTTGGCACGAAAGTGGAAAGAAAGTCCACGGCAAACGCGGCGAAGGAAATGAAATTCGACAATTTGAGTTTATTTAGAAGAAAGTGAAGGCTGTAATAACGATCGCAATCTCGAGCAAACAATTGGATAAAAGCAATCTTTACAAAAGTGTTAATTGATCTATGTAAATGTATCAGTTATGGGCCATCTGGCGAGGCGAATAATTTACTCAAGACAACCTGACCCCCTCCATAACATTAGCATTCAGATACCGGTCGAGCTGTTGTAGCGCGGATCAAATTTGTTCTGCTTCAACTGGAATCTGAAATTCTGCCTGTGATTGTTCTTCAAAGGAGATCGATTGAAACATTTTAAGCTAACGAATTTGACGAGGGCGCTTCTACAGAAGGGGGAAAAATTATCGAGAAAGAAAAAGAATACCGCGAGGTATGTAAACATTAATAACTTGTACGAATATTTTTTAAATGCGCTCAATTTTACACCCTTAAAATTTAATCTGATTTGAACTCTTTTAAGTGCGGATTAAACCTTCCTGTAAAGTCTGTTTGTAACAGATGCTGGATTTTTGTAATACACTCGGAATTTCAGTCTTTTTCTGTTTTGACTTTCAAAGGCAGGCTTCAGGTTAAATTTAATGATTGATCTAAGAATTTGCGAGAAAGGAAATTGTGATCTGATTTTTCTATTTCGCGTCACAGCGTGTGAAAATATACCGCAAACCGTAAATACACAAAGCAAAATTAAACATCTCATATCTTATATGCGAAAAAAGATAAATCGCTAGTTTGAAATCTTTATACATATTATATAAATTTGTATTTGTTGCCCTCGCGGGAATTGTCATTTCGAGTGGCAAAATTGTTTAAACTGCTTCCTGTGGCTTATTGAGAAAACAAATCGGAACATTTTGAGAAAAATCCAGTATAAGAAAATTAGTGTGAAAAGTAACAAAACTTCTGGGAATCAAGAAAAAGTATTCAACGTGTGCGAATAGAAAAAAAGATTCAATTGAACTAAGCGCAGGTGATAAGTAATAGAGGTTTCTAAGTGTTGTTTTCACTATACTATTGAAATGTTCATTCATATGACACTTTTCAATTATGAATGCGTTAGAAAACTATATTTGCATATCAATCAAGTGTGGGACTTAAAGACCCTTTTCTGTCAAAGGAAAATGAGTGGGCTTTTCTTCAGAATAAGAGCGAAATGTTGTTTATGAAAACAGAAATTTTCAACTTGCTTGTGAGCTAATCCGCTAATTTAGATTCCACGCGCCAGTGAATTCTAATGGGTTAAATTTTAAAACGATTTAAGAGAAAGAATTCGACAACTATTTTGTACTTACAATTATGTTTAGCTTCATTAAATCCCGTGCAAAACTCAATATATTTCTTAAATGTTGAAAGTTCAACTCGCGAAATTGTTTATAAAAGTTTTGAAAATTGGTTAACATGACATAATCATTTCCGTTTGCTGACTTATTCACTATTTTATGCACTTGCATTAACTTAATTAAATCAGCCTAGCCTTTCTGAAAAGAAACACAACGCAGAAATTTTCCCAGGCTCGATTTGAATACAAAATGTGGCTTTCTAGGCAACGGAGCAATTGTTTTTTTCTTTCATGAATTGTTGTTTGCCCTTTGAATGAAGTTCCTTTATTCAGAAAACAGCGGTAGCGAGGCAGTCGCACGCAGTCAAGTCAAAATATTTAATAAACTGCACGAGTTGGCAGGTAGGGTTAATCAGAGGTTCCGGTGCTAAAGTAATTAGAACAGATAGCGCACACGAGCTGATAGCATCGTATAAATTCGTTATAAGCGTGTTGGGTAAACAACACTGTTTAAAACCTATCTGCCACATGTCTATGTTTAAACCACCACCCAGCGATTTATAAAACAAAGAGTTTCACCTCAAAGCACTGTTGCAGGGTTAACAACCTTCCTTGCAGCGAAAACTGCAATTTGATTGCTGCTTTTCTGAACAGCAGAAAGAACGAGAGAACAAATGCGAATAAATATCCATTCACGACGAAATTCAAAATCGCGATTGTGGTAAAAAGACTCGCAGGTATTTGTTGAGGTTTTGCATGCGAAATATTTGGAACTTTTCCGCCTGGGGTTAAGAATTAATTCTCAAACTTTCAATGTAAGTCAGCTTCGAAACTTTGAAATCGGAACAGTGCACCAAAGTTTATAATAGAGCTTCATCTTCTTCACTGAAAGCATCGTATCAGTAAAGGAGCCAATTTAGGCAGTTCTTTCGCCGATTTGCCGCTAACCGCGTGGCCCGAATATTGTAGTAGCAAACTGGCCTAAATCTTTCAAACGATTTAAAGCAGTTGTATAGTTGTAGTACGTAATCTAATGAAGAACTTCTATACGCTAAATGGAATGTTTTCCCTTTTACAAATTGCTGCAACAGCAAAAGATATTTCACGTGCCAAATTCCATTTCCATTTACGCACGCGACATTTCCGACACCCGGGGTACAATTGACCACAAGGTCTTAAAATAACATTCTTTTACCTGGTGAGAGTAAAATAAGTTACTTTGCAGCACAGTTGAATATCTCAGCGAATGATCACTGAAGAATACGCGAGGTATTTCTCAAAATCTGGATTTCAAACACGGAAGGTACACCAAAGTTTATTAGTTTTTTGGTGTCGTTTAAAATTGTGGTTTAAATTATCTTGGCGAACAACATATGAGCGAATGAGAACCAGATTATATCAACGAACAGTAAAGTTTAATCTGTTTTTCAAAGTGTAAAAACACTGTGTTCAACATTGAAATATTGATAATATAAGTAATTGTAAATATGTAAGTGTAGTAAAAACCCTTTCTGTAAGTGTAGCATATTTCGGGTTAAATAAAGAGTGTACATGTAATAGCAAAAATTCTGCCCCCTGGTAGCGAAAGCTGACACGAATTGTTGATGAGTTCTCTGTATCATAAAATCGGTTTTTAGTGTGCGATGATCTGCTCCGAGCAATAATCCAAAAATTATTTCTTTCTAAACTCGCAAAAGAACGACGATAGCTTGTCGTAAAATCTAATCTCTTGAAAACTATTTTAAAGGTGCGGAAATGTTGCAGTTAGAGTAGCTACTTTTTGTTTTCTAAACCCAGAGAAGGGGTTGATATGACGAGACAACGATACAAAAATATTGGATAGCGCTGAACCTAGGAGACACAAAATAATTATGAAAATACCTTATCATTGGTCAGTTCCCCGAGCATTCATAATTTCCAATCGCATAGGGTATACGTCCCGATGAAGCCTTGTTACTTAACAAAATTTATTGAATTTTTAGATCATCTCTCTGCGGTCTAAATCTTTTAAAGCTGTAGACTAAACGAAATTGTAAATTTAACGTTCAGTAAAACTGCCCCGAAACCAAAACAAGGGCAGTGATATTTTTGCTGTCTTTTCATCTTTTCCAATAGCGCTATTGTTAACGCCTTGCTTTGAGTTACCGAAATTAAATTAGCACCCTGTGTGCTATCACAGATCATTACGATACAACGAACTTAGGTAGACTTCTGTAACATGCACAAAGCTATTCGATCAACAATAATAAAAAAAACGTTTTTGCAAGTAGGGTTATGAATAATATCATAGAAATACAGTGACTTCTTTCACTGGAAATTTGCCCTTTTTCAATGCAGATAGTAATTGGATTTTGTTGATTATGAATCTATTTATTTTGTTTTCTTAAATTCAGGTATGAATCAACTACAAAATGAACGTCAGCTGGTTGAATAATGTATTTACCATAAAGTTTATCTTACTTCTACTTCTCTTGAAAGTTGGTAAGTATTAACCTTCGCATGCGAAACTGTCGTTTATCGGCGGGCGAGTGAAAATGTTGAATAACTTAATACAAGTAAAAAACAGCTTATGATTAGTTCCACGATCAACACCGCGCCATTGTCAAAACTTTCCACCTCGGAACTCTTTATATATCATTTTGATTTTGATGAGATGTTATATTGCATAGCGCAAGAACAAGATGATTACAGATTACGAACTTGGAGATTTTAGGCGACGTTTTTCAAGGTTTCACTGCCATCCCGAGTTATTTTATCCAATCAAAAACTTGCGCGAGAGCTCGAGAATACACCTTAAGTAATCGCGCGAGCAAACATGTCATGTTGCTTAGCAACGTCAGGCCGGATTTCGTCATCGACTGGTAATTGTACTCCCCTAGACGAGATGACAATCAATTGTAGGTTATTCCTGGCATTTGATGCCACTTTATCTGAAAGTTTCCAGTTAACCCATTTTCACTTCTGGATAGAGAAAGGTAAGGCGTTAAAAAGGGTCTTACCAATTAAACTCATCGCCAGTAGATGAGCTTGGGAGCTGGTGCCTTAAGGATTGGTGGAGCCGGGCAACAACTAGCTCAAATGGCTTCAGAATGCACTGCAAGCAAGCTAAGTGCGGCGAGATATCTACGCGAATTGTGCAAGCAAGCAAAAGCACCAAAATCACGAGGTGCCCAAGCTTAACACGTAGTCGCACCAGGCCACCTGCGACAAATGTCCGCTGACCTAACTTGTCGTGAGGTTAACTTTGCCTAAATGTTATTTAGCCACATATAAAGAGCCCCCAGCAAGGGCTCAAACCTGCCAATGCGCTAACGTAAAGATCATCGTGCCTCTCAACCTCCCATAAATAGCGTTTCTCATCGTATGCTATCTATCTGCACTATTTTCCACCAGGCGGTACCTTAAAGCCAGTGATTCTCAGTGAACCTCAAGACATCACAGTATCGACTGCCAGTTTTTACATCCGTTGCATCAAGTCCTGGGGTTCCACTGTCACTTGGTATCGGAATGGCAAGCAGGTCAATATCGCGCGGTATACGGACTTGCATGTGTCAAACGATGGTTCATTACATGTGAAGAATGCACGGAAAGAGAGAGATGAAGGGTCTTACTTCTGTATGGTATCCAACAGCAAAGGATATGCGGTCATTAGTAGGACAGCAACTGTTAAATTTGCGTGTAAGTAATTTGATTTACAAGGTGGTTCTAAATTTCAACTCTGTGGAGGAAACTCCAGTGTGTGACCATTCAAATGAAAGCTATTGAGCAGTTCTTTGATGTGGTACTGTTTGTTATGATGTACAAGGTGGTTCTAAATTTCAACTCTGTGGAGGAAACTCTAGTGTGTGACCATTCAAATGAAAGCTGTTGAGCAGTTCTTTGATGTGGTACTGTTTGTTATGCTGTACAAGGTGGTTCTAAATTTCAAGTCTGTGGAGGAAACCCTAGTATGTGACCATTCAAATGGAAGCTATTGGGCAGTACTTTCATGTGGTACTGTGTATTATGCTGTGCAGGAAGATCTAATTTTTGAGTCACTGGACAAAACGCTTGCGTGTTCTCTGACATACACAATGTCCGTCCTTTGCAGATCTTAAGCCATTTACAGTCGGGGACTGGGTGAAGGATTTTACTGAGGGAACGCATACTGCTATAAGCTGCGATGCTCCAGAGTCCTTCCCACACCGCACCATCGAATGGAAAAAGAATGGAAAACAGCTACCAAGCGAATCAGCACACCGAGCCATCAGCCAAGAAAGGGACTTGCACTTTGCCTTCCTAGAGGAGGCAGATGAGGGAGTCTATGAATGCACTGTCTCCAACTTGTTCATAAAGAAGAAAGTTGTGAGGACAGTTACTGTGTTTATAACGCCAGGTAAATATTCGAATTATTACCACAATTAAGACCTTACTAACATTAATTAACAACTTGTCATTGTTTATGAATTGAAACGTTTGCACCATTAAACACGTATTATTAGCATAATTTATACATTGTCATCAAATTCCGCAAATACGTCATATTTTACATTTGAATTATTAGCATAATTTATGCCATATTAGCATATTTAATGTATTGTTAGCATAACATGACATTCACCCGGTTCCCTACATGGTTTAAAAGAGACTAAAATGCATCAAAAAGAATTTTCCAACACACTTTTTACCTTCATCACAGGAACAGCTCCACTGAACAAGCCACCAAGAGTTGCTGATGATTTCAGCTTGCCAAAGACGGCCTTAAAAGGAGAGAAATTTGTTCTGGAGTGTATCGTTTACGGAAAGTAAGTAGTCTTACTTCAGCTTGGACACAAGTGAAATAAATTGTGCATTACAAGCAATAACAGTAACAGAAGTAGCAGAGGAAGCAGGCACGGCACTGCCGGCAGCATCAACATTACAACCCACAAATAGTAACTGAAATAATAACAGCAATTGTAGCAGATGTTGAAGCGACAGTGGTTGCAGCGGCGGAGGTGATAGCGGTGGTGGTGGAGGTGGTAGTAGTAGCAGTAGTAACGGCAATGATAACAGCATAGGCGTACGGGCAATTTTTTACCAGGGGGGAGGGGGGGGGGGCGGTGAACTATTTGCCCAAAAAATTTTCCCAAGTTGCCTTGCCCAAATTTTCTCATGCTGCCCAAAAAGTCTGATTTGCCCAAAATTTGGGGGGGGGGGGGGGCGCTTCCCCTGCCGCCCCGGCCCGTACTCCTATGGATAGAAGCAACAGTAAACAATAGTAGCAGCTACAACAACAGCAGCACCTGCAGCAACAGCAACAGAAGCTGCATTAATAGCCACAGCAGTAGCAGCCTCAACAGCAGCATAGAGCAGCTAGCTGTAGCAGCAGTAGTAGCTGTAATCATGATAGCAGCAGTCGTAGCAACAGCAGCAGTAGTTAAGCAGTCAAACAACAACAGCAGCAGTATCAAAGAGCAACCCAGCGAGAACCAGCGAACAGTAGCCATAGTGTAGTGCAGTCTTCACAATACAGATGTCTATTAATTTTAAGCAGTAGAGTTTGTGGCGCCTCATCATTCCATATTGACCACCAAAGGGTCAATTATTAACTCTAGCAAGGGCTACAAAAATATTCGTTTTGATCTGTAATTCAGGCCAGTTCCCAGAATCACACTGAGGAAGAAGGGATATCACTCAACGTTAGGGAAAACAACAGGGAATATCAACAGACTCGTGATGAACAGGTTTGGCCCTGATGATGCAGGAAAGTACAAGTGCAAGGCCAGCGATCAGTCAGGACAATCGGACACAAAATCCACAGTTATTACAATGGAAGGTATGAAGTCATTTTATGATTGAGTTATTGTTTATGGGTCAAGTTTTTTTTTTTAGCAATGATGGCCTCAGTGGTCCACAAATTGTTGATATCGGACTTCTTATTCATCATCAAAATAATAATCATCATCACCATCACCATCATAATGATGATGGTGATGATGATGATGATGATGATGATGATGATGGTCATCATTACCATCACCATCACAATCACCCTCATCATCATCATTACCATCATCATCATCATCACCATCACCATCATCATCATCATCAATGTGGACAGATGTGTATCAATTAAATTGAAAATTTATAAGATAAACACAAGAAAAAAACTAAAACGTTAAGATAAAATTAGTCACACTGGAAAAAGAACTAATTATCTACAGCAGGCTGGTATCCCCTTCAGAGAAATTAGTAGAAATTCGTCTCATGACTGCACAATAAATATGACCACTGGCAGTGATGCGGCCATTAAACCTCTCAAAATCCCAAGGAACGAACTTTAAATAACCCACTATGTGGATCTTCTTGAATAACATTTAATGTGATTTGTTTTCTACAGCTAAACCAGAGTGGATCCTTAAGCCACAGGACACCACAGCAGGATCGAACACCACAGTCACCCTACCTTGTAATGCCTATGGAATACCAAGCACTACATACACATGGTTTATGAATGGCAAACCTCTGATCTGGACAAACAGACACAACATTACTGGAGGAAATTTAACAATAAAGGAATTGACACGCCATGATAATGGCATGTACCAGTGTTTTGTGAACAACAAACATGGACAATTACATGCTGATATTGAGCTCACTGTTTCAGGTAAATGTTTTTTTATGAAAATCAGATGGGTTAAGACGTGCTTCCAACTTTGGGGTGTTTTCATTGTTCAGCAATCTGCAAGCACTATAAGTGACTATGACTGACCGACAGACAAACAGATGGATGGACAGATGGACTGACCAACAACTGACTGACTGACTGACCGACCAAATGACTGAACAACAACTGACTGACTGACCAACGACTGACTGACTGACTGACCGACTGACCAACTGAACGACTGACTGACCGACTGACTGACCCACTGCCCAACTGACTGACTGACCGATGACTGACTGACTGACCAACGACTGACTGACTGGCTGATGGACAGACTGACTGACTGACCGACTGACCGACTGACCGACTGACTGACTGACCAACTGACCGACTTGCTGATAGACAGACTGAATTAATGACTGACTGCATGACTGACTGACTAACTGACTGGCTTATGAGCAAGTGTCTGATTTAAGTGAAGTGATAATGATACTGCTAGGGACTAGCAAATGAAAAGTTTCACCTTTCCTATTTCCCACAGAAATTCCAGCTGGATTTGGGCCAGGCAGTAAAGCTCCAGAGCCTAACACCAATGCGCTCATTCACACAAGTGTTGAAATGGCATGCAACCCCACGGGAGAACCAAAGCCAACTATCCGCTGGCTGTTCAATGGTCTGACAGTCCACAGCAATGGAAGGTTTCAGATTTCGTCGAATGGAAATTTAAAAATCAGCAATGTTACAAAAGCCGACTCTGGGTATTATATTTGTGAGGCTTCCAACAAACTAGGGATATCCAGAAGACAGGGGCATCTCCATGTTCTTGGTAAGTTGATATTAGGTTTATTTTGCTTTAGTTCTAATTGCAATAACAAAATGAACTGTGAGAATGTTGAGGATTCTGTTCAGGAAACATATCCATACCATATCCCCATCACAGACACAGGTACAAAATTAAGTTTTTTAATTGGCCACTAAACGTTTTTTAAGTCGCCAGATGGAAAAATATGGTAGACAAAAAATGTCTGTAAAAATTTTTGCTTTATAGCGAAAAACGAAAACGTGGAGTTTTCAAAGACGTTTTTAAGACGTTTGTTTGCTTTAAAGATGTCCCTATTTGTGAACGATCGTAAAAGATTCAAAATCTCCCATCTAACAAGGAATTGAATTATTTTATAGCCTGCATCTTAGCTGAAAAGGTCTTCGTTCAAAAGACAAGGCTCTTTAAGTAAATATCCTGCTGGCGACTAGCCTTTAAATTTTGTACGCCTACATTTAGTCTTTAGCCGCTTTTGTAACCCGTGGGACTACTGTCTGAAAGGGTTCCTCTTCCACTTCTTTTTCCAATTGTGCATTTGAATTAATGTCGGTGTGTAAGTTCTGATAGGTTTTAACTTATAGTCTTGTCCTAGCATATTCATTACGATTATGAGCTCTAGAATGTTCCTGCTCTACTAAAAATCAATTTAGAGTTCTCAACCTCTCCCTTGTGGCCTTACTAATAATGCTTATACTGAAAACAAGACTGTGAGCTAGAGGGTGAAAAAGATAACAATTTGGAATTTTAATATCCACTCTATTATAACCTGAGCAATTAAAAATAGACCAGCAACCAGGGCTTAAAACACATTGAAACAATTAAATTGCCAACCTACAGCCTTTAATGAACAATTAACATTTGAAAACGAGGTAATACAGTACAGACTAATCTGTTGCTGTCTTAATTCTAGAATACATCATTTTAACAAACAACATGAACAGATCCACTTCAGTTGTCCTTGGCAAAAACATCAGGATTATGTGTGGTGTTAAAACAATTAGTGGAATAGAGGTCACATTTCAGTGGTCAAAATACAGTGTCCCAGTTGTGGCAACACCTCGAGTAATAATGACAAGAACAGATAGCACCGACCGTCTGTCTTATACCAGAGACATGAGGGGCTATTTGAAGATTACAGGAGCACAATATGACGACACAGGTCTCTATACATGCCACATAGTGGGAAATAAAAAGACCATTGCTTACAAGAGTGTCTTGTTGAAAGTTAAAGGTATTATAAATTATTTCAATGTTGTTATTGATCGACAATCTGACAACGTACTTACGGGTGAACGAGGTGAAAAACCAAGCGTACCAGTTAATCATGCTACCCTAAAGGAACACTGTAATGGGGATTTTTCTGCTCTTTTAGTAAATCAGTAATAAGATTATGTCTTAAAGTGTTACTATGACCAAATTCTTGATATCTATACTTTTACATTTTTCGTGCACAATACAACGATTGTAGATATCTTGCCAAATTCCAATCCATTACTAGAAGTCATGTTTCTTGGACTTTTATTTCAGGGAGTTTATGACCGCCATTAATTCTCCTTGTTCCAAGGCTTGGTTGAGAATTTCGTCATGGTTAGAAAAATGCGTTTTACATTACTACGCTCAGTGATGGGTTTAAAAAATCTCGCGCCACTTTTTCAACCAATCAGAAGTAAAACTAAAACCAATCGCGAGCGCCCGCACGTTTTCCCGCGCTTTGTGTCAACTACGTGTAATTACTTTATGTTGGTTCACTGGATTGTCTCCGTCTTTTGTAATTGGCCAAAGTAATTGCTTTGGTTTTGGTTTTACGACACTCAATTGTACTTGCTCTAGAATCAAATTTTTACCTCTCTCAAACAGGTCCTCCTGATCCACCAACAAATGTTAAAATTAACCAAGGAAACAGGAGAGGTGAATTTGTCAATGTTACATGGACCCTGGGCAAGTCAAATAAAAGCCCAATAAAAAAAGTCATCATAGAGTACACGACGCAGTTTGCTCCCACAAAGTGGCTTGTGATTGGCAAGGAATCTGAACCTGAGAAAGGTTGGACACAAATTGGGCTATCTCCATGGGTTCGTTATACGTTCCGTGTTGTTGCTGTCAACGGTGTTGGCAACAGTACACCAAGTGCTCCAACACGTAGTTTCCAAGCACCTGCTGCAGGTTAGCATTTGATAGAGACCTTTGGTAGCTTTTGTTAACAAACAAAGATTTTCATCTGAATGTATTTTCACATGCTAGGGTTTCGCTCATAAAGCAAAACACATTTCAGTGGTCACACACTAGAGTTTCTGCCACAGACTTGAAAGGTAGAACCACCTCGTGCAGTATGATAAACAGTACAACACAAAGTATTGCTCAAGAAATTCCACTAGTCAGCAGCTTTCGTCTGCTAGTTGGTAACACCATGGTTTTATCTTGTTAAGAAATTAATTTAGAACAAAGTTTTGCTCGTATGGAGTAAACAAATCAACTTTTTTCAGTTGATTCAACACAAGACAACACCACTTCTTAAGAGAACTGTATGACGATGATGTTGGACCTTACAGACCCTGTAGATATGCAACAGCAAGCACAGGAACAAGCAGTCGTTAATTAATTTAGTTGTAACAATTCTGAATTATAGTATCTCTGTTTACAGCTCCTAGCAAATATCCTCTCAATGTACGAGGTGAAGGAGCCTCACCTTCTACCCTGAAGATCACATGGCAGCCCCTCCTACCCATCGACTACAGTGGTCCAGGTTTCTACTACATTGTTTATCACCAAAGAGTAGATGGCAAGGGGCAGCTTTTCCGGAATGAAGTTAAAAATGCTTCATCTTTAACTGTGTATGGTGCAGATTACTATGTGAAGTATGTAATCCAGATACAAGCTGCTAATGACAAAGGCTTTGGACCCAAAAGCCCAATAGTGTTTGGTTATTCCGGGGAAAGAAGTGAGTAAAGTTAACAATGCTATCTAGTATTAATATGAAAAGGTACAGTGCAAATGCATTGACAACATTAAATGAGTCACTTGTTAACAATGAGCTCAGTGGTTTTTGCAATCCATCTGTTAATTTCTGTGTATGTTTAAAGTTCACCCTTTCCTTTCCCTCTTGTATCAGCACTTGCTATTTTGGTTTTGCAAACAGGCAAAAGGGTTTTAACCTCTTATTTTGTGTTTACAGTTCCTATAAGATCTCCAAGGGATCTCGATATCCGTATAACATCACCGACATCAGCTTATGCAACCTGGACTGGAGTCCCAGATACAAGGGAGACAGTCCGTGGCAAACTGCTTGGGTACAAGGTATCAGCAATGTTAAATCATTACTAGTTGCAAAGTGAATTAATATGAGCAGGTCTTAAGTACATGAGTTTCACTGAATATCAAAGAGGCACAAGGTCTTTGTTGTTAAACATGTAAAATAACTGGAATTCTATACAGGCCTGCTAGCAGTGATTTCAAGAATTTCGTCAAATAGTTACCAAGGAACGGAATGTCATAGACTAACAAGAAACACAGCTACATATTTATAAAATTTAAGGCCTTAAATATATCCACGTGGCACAAACATGACCAACATTTTTATATACAGTTGTGTAAGCTAATCATTTGAGAAACAATCCTGTTCTTAGAAATATTTTTTCTAGTTGTATATTGTGAGAAATTTATTGCAAATAGTGCAATTGTAAAGTCCTTAAAATGATTAAAAGTAACTGTTGTGTTATTAGTGTGAACTTGTTAATTGCAAGTAATGTAAGTACCGGTAGTTGTGCTATAACTAATATTTTATCGCGTGGCAAAAAAGATGATAGAGTGAGTTTATAGTTTAGCTTTTGCCAATTTATTTCAGGTGTATTTCTGGAAAGCTCCAAGTGGGCAGACACCCCCAGCTGAAGCAGCATACAAGGCAACAATTGACACATCGACCAGTTTACATTTACAAGCTTACACATCGTACAGGTTCCAAGTTGTTGCTTATAACAGCATGGGTGATGGCCCAGCCAGTAATGTTGTGGGACCCCTGACCACACCAGAATCAAGTAAGTTTTTAGCCTGTTTTAAATTATAGAATATTAAGTACCCATTTACTATAGCTGCAAATATATTGGGAGGTAATTCTTAAACAATGGCATATTATTAATTTTTGGGGCTCAAAATTAACCCTTCGTTTGTTTAAGATATCAGGGGTATATCTAATTTTCCCTGAATAATCAGCCATTATGGCTGACAACACAATATGCACCTAAAAGAAAATGGGTATTATTTTCTGTTTCTTTGTTGTTAACCTTTTAATAATTGAGTGAACTTTTAATTATATTCACACCTGCACAGAATTTAGTGGCACTATCAATAATCACACAGGATTATGCAGCAGGGCAAACATACAAAGATTGCTTTGCCCAGGAACTTGTTAGTACACAATAATCCTTTTACTGTAGTATGTTGTAATTTAATGTTTGATTCCTCTTCAGTGTAGGGGATTGTACAAATGGTATTAATAAAAAACGCTTACGGTAACTGTTACTCCTGAAGAGTTACTTGGTTATTTAGAACTTGATGAATTTTCAGTCCACCATTCGAATACAACCCTGGTCAAATGATCCCACCATTTTCAGGGGTGGATACAGAAAATATAGAAAGAGGGGGCAGAGTCCCCCAACCACCCCTCCCCCTCCTTGAATGAAAACTTCACTTTACAGGAGATACAGCACTGTAGGCATATTTGTGATGCAAAGCTACATAGCGTTAACGTTTTGGAAGATAGGTTACAAAAACGTTTTGAAAATACAAGAAAAAAGGGCGGCCCCCTCGGCCCCTCCACTAAATCCACCTATGATTTGGATCCAGCATTGACTGCTCACATGCAACAACTTGCAACATTGGACTGTTTGGCATAGCTTTTCAAATGATAGAACATGCTGGCAAGAATTATGAATTGAATTACACATCTGTTCTACATGTTCCAACAGGCTGGTGAAATTAGTTTGAACAATTTTTTGCATGAAAAGTTTGGACCATTCAGTTTATGCATAAACAATCATTCACCCTATTAAAAATATTTACGCTTGTTATACCTTTTTACTTGCAGTCCCAGAAAGACCACGTGGACTCGCCCTTATTGTCCAAAACCAGTCATATATTGTACTTCAGTGGAGCCCTCCAGAAAAAGCTAATGGCATAATTCTTGACTATCAAGTTTCTACCCTGAAACAACCAGAAACAGAAATAGTAATGAAATGGCAAACAAACGACAGTACCACTGAATTTAGGATACCTCAGCTTGACATACAGGCCACCTACAAAATCTCTGTGTTGGCTATAAACAGAATTGGCAAAGGGCCACCAGTGTCGGCAATGTTTGATCTATCAGCAGGTATGTTTCAGAGTCGCGTCAACAATCACCATATAAAAGGAAGGTCATGATTCAAGATTTTTATTACATATCATAAACTGCTGTGATAACCGATTTATATGCATGGCAAAAAGTCCTTCAAACAATATTTTGTGCCTTGTTTTAGTCCAATAACACAGGTCTTACCATCTCAAATGTTTTTGTGAGTCTGTACTAAAGTCTTGATTTCTTTTGCAAGGATAAAAGTCTCAGACTAGTGCGCTGCCTTGCAAAGTCTCAAATTTACCATTCATAACCATGAAGAGCCAGTAGTGTTGTCAGACACCACTCATATTAAAAGTGAAATGTTCTCTCTGTAGCACCTCAAAGTGCACCCCATAATGTCACAGCAGGATTTCATGACATGAATGAGGAGGTACTGTTAACATGGAAAAGTTCACTGACAGATATTGAAGGTTTTCGGGTAGGTAGAGCAATCATTGACAGTATTTAGTTAATAATAAACCTTCTCACGCACAACTGGTAGCCATTATACATTTAACAGTTTCTGTTGGAACTGTGGTAGCATACTGGTTATTGTGTTGATCTCCATACAAGCAGTCTAGGTTCATTGTCTAGGTTCTAGCCCTGGACAACACACAATGTTGCGTTCCAGGCCCATAGGGAGGGACGGGGGTGCAATGTATCCTGCATTCGCGACCCCCCTTGGCTGCGGAGGTCCACTTTTTTGTTGACCAACGATTTAAAAAAGTGAATCATAAAAAAATGTATATGGCATAGCATAGTTTTGTTCGGATTTTCAACTTTATTTCTATTTTGGCAGTGCTCAAAATTAGAAAAAAATCCAGGTTGCCTTGTGGCAAATGCCAGACAATCTTGGGCAACCAGCCCTATATTTTTCCTAAAAACTGGTTGCCCAAATGAACTTTTAGTTGTCCCAGGCAACCAGGCAAATGCTAATTTCAAGCACTGTTTTTGTTCTTTTTAAATAGTGGCATTATCCTCTAAAACTGAAAAATACATGGGTTTTTTGAAGTTGAAAAGTTTGAGTAATATCCACGTTTTTGAGTTCGCTTTTGGATGCCCATTTTCACATCATACTGCCTTCAAAATACACAAAATGCAGTCTCAGACAATCTAATTTTCAAAAGTTTGTTCAGTCTGTCTCCTTGTTGGATTGCACCTCCCCCCACCCCCCCCAAAAAAAAACCAGCCAAGGGCCTTTGTTCTTGGGCAAGATTAACTCTCATAGTTTCTCTCTTTAGGTGTATACATATATACATACACCTTTGGACTTGGAGGGGTTGTAACCACCCTGTCCGAAAAAAATACACAATTTCCGAATGTGCCTTTTGCCCAAAAAAATGTCGAAAATATTCCAAATTGCCCCCGGCTCTTATGACCATGGGTGAACAAATAGGTGAACTCTGTGAAAGACTAGCGACCCAACCAGGGGGAGTAGAAATACTTCTAGCCGCATAAATATACTAAAGAAACTGGGATAAGCTCGAGTCTGATTAGCCACTAGGCTCAACAGCAGGCTTCACTCAAAACTTTGACTATGATAATGAAGAAGACATGATTTTGAAACAAAATTTGGAGGCTTTAGTCTCAAAAGATATACAATAACTTTTTGTGTTCTCGCGTTTGATACATCTTTCTTAACAGTCCATGGTTTTCTCTTTCAGATTTTTTACTGGAGTTCTAAAGATGACATGCAAACTGTCGATGTCGCAAGAACAAGAAGAAGGAAACAGATATCAATATTTGGTCAGGATAACAAGAAAGTTTATCATTTTCAGCTTGCGGCGTTTAAAGTGATACATGGCGGACACTATATTCTTGGGCCAAAATCCAAGCGAGTTAGTGCGGGAAAAGGTAAATTCTGAAAAAAAATCCGCGTATAAAACTTCTAGTAATACCACAATTAAAGAACACCCCGTGAATGGAAGTGTCCCGCAAAGGGGATTTTTGCAGTCGGCCATTGAGGCCAGCCATATGCATGGCCGTAGTTTACATTTTTAAAACGTACGCCGCGTATAAACACAATTTCCAACAAAAGCTTCAACGAGCTCGAATAACAATTAAAACTACGCATGCCGCAAAATTCGTATACGACTTCTTAGAACTGTAGAAATGGCATAAAAACAAGGGAATTTACCTCACCGGAATAATTATTGAATCCTCCACTCTGTCCACACTGCACGCGCGCAAGAAATTAGAACCCAGATCCCTCCTATTCGTCTTCGACGCTAAGAACGCCTGACTGGAATCGTACTTTAGACGCACGGAAGAGAAAAGAAGAGCGCGTGTGCTGCCGATGTTACGGTTTGTTACCCATCAGTCAAGGCTGATAAAATGTCATGAGAATAAAGAGAATAACCAATAAGGAGATACCACTTTGTGTTACGAGCTCCGAATCACTCATCCCCGGTCAGAATGGCTTGATATTAATGCACATTTTACTTTTTCTTATATAGTTGAAGTGCGAGCAAGAAGGACAAAGTCGTCGGGAAGTTTCATTAATAGTCCAAGTACTTTGCTTCTGTACTCTCAGCTTGTCTTCTTCATAATTCTGCAGTGGCTACAGGTCAGATAACACTGATCACGAGAAAGGGAAAATGTCGTTATTCAGGGACCCCGTATACATCTCTATCGAGATCAAGGGACATCCGACGATTAAGGAAGAACTGGCTGCAAGCAGCGCTGGCAGCTTAATTCGGAAAATGCCCGAGAAAACACTTGACGTTTACCTATCAAGGCTATAAGAAAAAACACTAGTTTTTAGCCTTAGGAGTGTGACAGTGTTAACAATATTCCAAAGTCAAGGAAAAAGATTTCAGAGGCAAGGAACAGGAATAGAATATTGAAGGACATTGATCCAGATCTCATGTTCCTGAACACAAATGGACGAAAAACAGTTATTTAACCTGCAATAAGTACATTGGCCACAGCCTTACCAATGACAATTAATTAAATTAACTTCCAAGAAGTGGAGAACCGTTAGCTCCCGTGAAGTAACGCGTAATCGTTCAAGTTTAGTTATTACATTAACTGAAGAACAGTTGAATATTTTAATATTTAATTTAAATTTGCAATATTGGGTAAACTGCCAACAATTAGCAATGACATAATGAATGAAATGTTCCGATCTTTTTTTAAGTCAAACAATGGCTCGGAGCCGTCACTGGGAGCCTCTTATTTCCTTACACGGAAATGGAGGATGTATCATGTTTTAAGTTAATCTCCAAAATTCCTCAGTAATTTATCCCATCTGCAGCTGAATCAGCTCAAATAAGATGTGAATTTAACTACCGGTACATCGAGATTTTTTTTAGGGGTCTGGGGTTTTATCATATATGTAGCATCGGTTTCCATGGTGCGGGTATAGCAGCTGTGAACCTTTGAGGGTGGGGCCGCTATAAAGCTGCGGTGACCCCGGGTGACGACTCGGGAAACATGGTCCGAGGTTCTTCCATGCAGTAGGTCCTAACATATGTCGTGAGACTGAAAATTGATCGGTGAATTCAAACTGGGCTTCTCTTTTGAGACTAGACGACCCAAGCCAGCGGTATACCTCAATTAATTAACGGTTCTGAATTACGAGCCAAATTGTCAAAAGATGTAATATATTGATTCGTGAGTTTTATAAAGCGATTATCAACGCAGATGTGTTTTGGTTATAATAAGCACGCGCTTTTCCCAAATAAATAATTATAAAATAAATAAATAAATATAATGCAAAATAATTGTCACAGTTGTCGGTTTAAACCAAAATATACTGTTTGCAAGGGTCAGGCTAAACAGTGAAAACATTAAGAGACATTCAGCTTATAAAAGGGCCCTTGCTTTGGGCTTGTTTCTATATATTATTTGAAATAATGATATTTTAAAATGCTTACACTCTATCCTTTAAACCAGATTAAAAAATAACAGAACACCGCGCCGCAAACAATTGTGTTC
>OX393574.1:2053009-2167642 GCA_947652115.1 Blastomussa wellsi | reverse complement strand
GGAACCTCGAGCTCGATCGAGCGAGGAAGCGGAAAGCAGAAATAAGTTCGAGGGTCGGAGAGCTGTCTAAGATAGCAGCAATCATCAACATTTTCAATATCTTGCCATGACCCACACTCAAATTTCCCTTCTGCATGTTTACGTCAGACTCCCTTTCTTAGTGCAAACTTGTAAATTTTGTCATAAAGGATTCCCGAAACATGCGGCAAAGATGAAAAGAATACCAACGTGAAAACGAGGCTTGGTGATGAACAGACCAATTTCGATATTTTATAATTCAGCCTAAAACAATAGACATCACTGCGAGGCTCCGGGGAATAAATCCCACAAACTCTATAGTTAATAATATAATTTGGTTTTATCAACTGGGTTGATAATGTCAGTTGGCCACCGTAAAGAGATTCAATTGCTGACGTTTCGAGCGTTAGCCCTTCCCACCGACGCAGCACCACAGTTTCGTTAGAAACTTACCCCCTCTATTCTATAGTTAATACCCCGGAGCCTCGTGCTGAGGTCTATTGTTTTTGACTGAATTTTATTTTGAACACATGAGGTCATCATGTATAAGGCCTTTTTCACGACTTCCCAGGCCTGGAAAATAAAGTTTTCAAATTCCATAACTTTCCAGGTTTTCCATGACCTGAACGAACATTCCTCTCTTCAAAGGCATTTGGCAAGACAAGACCCTCTCATCAAAGGTATTTGGCAACACGAGTCCGTTGGGGGTAGGGACAGGCAAAATGTATGAAACAAAAACAGTGGAGACCGTGTTACGAAACGGCATTTGCCATACACATCTTTATTTAACAGTCCCATCTAAAATAACAGTTTAAGATATGGGCGGCCTATAATACAAGGTGAAGTAATGTACGTAAGTATGTAAAAACAACTGCTACATTCTTATACCACAAGCGAACGGTCGAAATGGATCGTAAAACCTAACGTAAACTTTGCTGATTAACTCTCCGCAAACGACAATTACGGGAACTTGAACAAATCGTAACATGTTGACCACTCGCTGAATAACTCACCACAAATCACCGCTTTAAATACAATTTATATAACAAGCTCTCTTCGTTTTTCCCTCAGCAAGATTCGAACCAACAGCTGAAATTCACAAAAAATGAACGCAATAGCGCCCAATCCGCAGAAAAGAGCTTGGCTCTAAACAAAACTAACATGAAAATTTACAATAGCCAGACCATTCTATTTAATACGTTACTGCAGAACTGTTTCTTAACTACATTCTAGAGTTGAGTCTGGACACTAGTGCCCAGGTCAATGGTGGTAAAAACCAGTTGTCTGTGAAGGCGCGGCTTGATACGGCGATTGGAAACGGACATGTGCCGGAGCAGAAGGACTGGTCACCAAGTACTGAGGCGAACTGCTTGGTAACCGCGGCGGTGGCTGTGATGGAGAGGGTAGCTGGGGCGCCGCCGACGTTATATAAAGAGGTGGATGCGAATGGCTTATTCTGTAATTCTGAAGGAAAAAAACCAAAATTGGTTTAAATTCAGTTGAATTATGTTGCTTGTCATGGCTTCTTGTCAGTGCAAAGGAAAGAGCGATGTGGGTTCAAGCCCTGCCCGGGGTACTGCGTTGTATTCTTAGGAAACACATTATTTTTTGCTCTCCCAGTGCCTGTCTTCACACGCGTGTATAAATGGGGACAAGTATCAGGGAATTTAATGCTGGGGGGGGGGGGGGGGAGTAACCATGCGATTGACGACTGGCATCTTGTCCAGAGGAAGAAGAAACAATCAGTCGTTTCATGCTACGAAAATCGAGATAAGCTCTGATGGGCCACTTGGCTCGTACGAAGAGTCTTTTGCATTTACTTACTTGCTTGCTTACTTATTTACAATAAATGGGCAAACAGACAAATGCGGAGACCTACCGGTTGAGTAAACTGTGCGAGAAGCGAGGGACGATGCGGGATGTGCGTGGAATGTGCGTGTGATGAAGAAGCTGCCATTGGTGTGGCGAGAAAGATGTTCGAGTTTGAGTTGCTTTCGTCATCCTCAATTTCCATGGCATCACCTGCACAAAAGTAGTAAAAGAAATGATCAACATTTTTCTTGCCCTTTGTTCTCTACATACATCTGACTCGAATAACAGTTGAGAGAATTTGAGTACATAGCTACTGCTGTCAGCACTTCGTCAGCATATACTTTTAACTTTTGTTGGTGCACAGTAATTTTCCCTCGATTGTCGAAAGTATCACTTTTGCTTTGGTTTTTCAGTGTCTTCTGTGATAACGTTAGTTTTGACTTAGACACTCGGTCGAAAATCGCTTAAAGCCACCTAACCCCAAAATATTTTTTCGCTACAATAAACCTTTGCACCAGTTCGAAACGCGTTACACCTTTCGTTTCTCCTTTTTACCAAATGCTGACTATTTATAGCATTAAAAGAAAACGAAAAACTGTACGTTATTTGGTTCACGACCGTGTCAGAAGGGGCGTGGGTCTATTCCTGGGCCGACGTCACAAACTGATTTGCATCGCATCAAGTCTTTGTAACCATGCATGTAAATCAGTTTGTGACGTCAATCCAGGAATAGACCCACGCCCCTTCTGACTCGGTCGTGAACCAAATAACGTTCAGTTTTTCGTAACTATTATATGCTATAAATAGTCCGCATTTGGTAAAAAGGAGAAACGAAAGGTGTAACGCGTTTCGAACTGGCGCAAAGGTTTATCGTAGCGAAAAAATATTTTGGGGTTAGGTGCACTTTAAACTTCTTTTCATCTTACAGGAAACCAACTGAAAGCAGTTACGACGCACCGGTGAGTTCTGCTGGTGGATTGGAAGACTCGTTGCTGCTAGTACTGGTACTTGGTGATCTGCCAGACACTGTTGACGGCTTTGATTTCGAATCTGTGGTTGGAAGAATATTTTTAAACGAAACATAAGTGAAAAATTACACCAAGAAAGGGACTGGTCCAAAAATAAAATTGCTACAAGTAGCTATTTTAGAGCGGTTTTCAATACAGTGTCGAAAGAAATTAGCGATCTATTTTAGCTTTGTATTACAACGCTAAGTGATTGGTTTAAAAATCTCGCACCACTTTTTGAAGCAATCAGAGTAAAACCAAAACCAATTGTGACTCGCGCACGCACGTTTTCCCGCGCTTTGTGTCGGCTACGTGTAATTACTTTGAGTTTTGATTGGTTCACTGGATTGTCACCGTCCTTTGTGATTGGCCAAAGTAATTACTTTGGTTTTGGTTTTACGACACTCAAATGGAACTCGCTCTAACCAGCTTATCACAGCTTTGAATTGACATTTGAGTTTTCAAACAAATACTCTATGTTCATTATGCTGTCACTTGCTTCGGATATAAACAACGCAATAATCCGGTTAGCATTAACACCAGTATTTACAAAGATTACCTTTTTGCAGTTGCTCAGCAATGAATGATGTCAGCATCTCACTAAACTCCTCTTTTCTTGTCAGCAGTTCATGTTTCTTTTGAATTTCTAAACAAACAAGTTTTTTATAGTCATGTTCTGAGCATTTTAAAATACACTATCTGAGATAAAATTAATAACAATATTTTATACCACACAGTTTCTATGAAAATATTCAGCTGTGCCTGCCATAAGATAAAAATTAAAACAAAGAAAACTGAAAGTGTATTATTAAAAAAGATACTGACCTCTTTTGAGACGCGCGTCCCCATCACCGTACATAAAGCCTTTTCCTTCTAATCTTGAAGACGAATTTCCTCTTGAATAAACACTGTTAGGAGCATTTGTCAGCCGATGCAATGGGCCTGAGAAAGTAAGTGATGTTACTGCTCAAATCCATGCAATACATCCAGATTACGTCGTTGTGTTTCTGTGACCATACTCTTGACAGAATTAAGTAAACAACGGACCACAGGAATACTCAATACATGCAGGTGCTACATAGATGGCTACGGCAAGTGTGATTATCTTTTAAAGCTATTTTGTGTTGCTACGTTTATGCTAATGACATTTATTTTCACTTTAGGCACTCGTGAATCTCAGACGAATTGAATTAGCTGCAGATATCAAGGACCTTTTAGCACACAATGTAGTTTCCAAGGACTTTCAAGCATAACCTTCTGCACGCAATGCATGCCTATGACACTTAAGGGGAAATTTAATATTAGCAGTTACAGTATATCTCTTTACCAGATGATTTGTCCTCCAAGTCTGGGCTAACAGGTTCCAAGTGAGGTCCATTCATTTCTCCACTACTGGCAACCGGTCGATGAAGAAGTAATGGTGTTGTCGAAGATGTACTTAGATTCGGAAGTGATGCACTTAGGGGTGACGACTTTATTACTGACGAGGAGAAGACAGGTGCAGATGTAGAATTTGTGGGAGGTGTCACAACAGATGCATGCTGCGGTAATGTTCTTGGCAAGTCCACCGACAGTCTGTTTCGGGATCGATTGCGATATTCTAACAAGGACACCTTCAGAAGAAAAGAATTACAACAGGACAATACTGTTTGGCTCTGCATGCACTGCAGTCCCACAATGCTAGATCACTTTTCAGTGGCGGATCCAGACTAAGGTGGGGTCCCGAAAAATTTTCCGGCCCTTTGGACCTTAAATTAAGGTGGGGGCTCAGGAAATTTTTGGCCCTTTGAGCCTTAAAATTTCACTCATCGGGGAGGCGCCCCTAGATCCGCCACTGCTTCTACACAATTCACGAATCTTATGTAACATACAAGAAATCATTTTTTAGCCATGCCATGCCTTCAGGGGTGGGGAAGGCCCCCAGGCACCTCCCCTAGATCCGTCAATGCTTATACACAACTCACGAATCTTTTTTCACCAGCAGTAGCTGAAATCTAACTTCGAGAAGGTGCAGCTCTCCAACTAAAACACAAGAAATCCTTTTTTGCTGTGCCTTCTTACCTTTTTCTTTCCAGGTGTCCCAGACGAATCATTACTCTGAGGAAACTGCATCACAGACTGCCCAGCAATGGGAGCAACCACAGCTACAGGTGAAAATGTACTCGCCACCACAGGAACACCATAGCCAGGAGATACAACAGAATTTGTGCTCGCCGCAATAGGTGAATTATTTACAAGTCTGGGATCGCTAGGTCTCCTGTGCAAGATTCTTGAGTCTATATTGTTCTGGGAAGTGACTGTTAAATTTTTAGTCTCTATAGTGCTTGATGCATAAGAAGCATTTACACTCAAAAGTGTTTCTCCCCTTGAAGAAATGTGTTCAGTGTTTGTTATATGTTCTTCTCTGTGAGGCTGCAAGTCATTAACGCTGTCCGCTAATACAATCTGTACTTGCTGCTCCAATGCAACAGGTGAGCTTACAATAAGTGGTTCCTCACATGGAAGCTCGCTAGTTGATTTTACAGGCTCCTCTCGTTCAGAAGCCATCTTTTGGTATCTTCTTAAATGTCGTTTCTTGAGGGGCAATGGATCTGTTTAAAAAAATCATGGCATTACTATCACAGATAAATCCTTCCTCTTTCTTACAAAATAGACCATGCACAGAGCAGTTAACAATATTAAAGGAAGACTTCAAACTGGAGTACTAAGGGAATTTTTACACAAGTATGTTCACAAGTATGTCCACGAGTGTGGGAGGCCCAGTGGCCTAATGGTTAGTGCACTGGACTCTGGATCGGACGGTCCGGGTTCGAGCCTCTAGCCGGGGCACTGTGTTGTGTTCTTGGGCAAGGCACTTTACCCTCAGTGCCTCTTGTATAAATGGGTAGCAGCGAATTTACTGCTGGGGGGTAACCCTGCGATGGACTAGCATCCCATCAAGGGGGGAGTAGAAATGCTCTTGTCACTTCGTGCTACAGAAACCGGGATACGCACCGGCCTGATGGGCCACTAGGCCCAAATGCAGACTTAACCTTTACCTATGTTCACGAGTGAACTACTCCTTGGAAGAACACAATGGGTCAAATAGGGGAATAACATTCATGAGCTTGGGGAAAGCATTACACTCTGTGGATGACGTACACCTGCAAGTGTAACTGTCATTCTCCCTTAAAAGTATGCACAAAATGGTTACTTACCAATAATTTTGGGGAGACCATTTCGTCTCAACGAAGACTGAATCGTTTTCCCATTCACCAACCCACTCATAGCATTGCCAACATTGAGTTTAAAACCATTTGGAGGCCTTTCATTGACCATGTTTTGACCACAAAGGTATTGAAATAACCATCTCTGCAAAAAAATACAAAAAGGTTAACAACCAGACATGAAAACTTGCTAAATATAATTACAGCTGCGATTTAAAGTACCTTCTTTAGTGATCCATATAAAGGACTGGATCTTGTAGCCCTGGGGCCAAACTTCACAGATGCCAGAGGACTCCCAGGTGCAGGTCCTGGACTTGTTCTCTCAATAGCCGAGCCACTGTATCCACTCATAACACTCTCTGCACTGGTTGGAGAGCCTGTGCACAAGTAAAATGACAACAAAAGTTGTAAATAAATGACTACATAGAACCATTACATAAATGCCTGTAAGGAACATGGGGTTCAAACAATAGAATTCTTTGGACCAGAGATGTTCACCCTCATTTGCACCTCTCTCCATGATGGTGAATAAATTGGTACCTGAAGGTATGTTGGAATGCACAGGCTAAATTCTGCCAAATAGAAAGAAATACTTATGGTCTCATGTTCTCTGCCCTTCCTATCAAAACCAAAACCAAACACCAAAACAAATGTCAAACTTCACTCTAAGATAACTACCTGCCGTTGATGGACATGGACTTGGGGAGTTTTGACCACTTGTGGCACCAACATTTATCTCGACCATACATTCTGTAAGTGAATTACCCAAGTCCTTGTTCAGTACAGTGCTGTCTACAGTACTGTCCACTGTGCTCACGGTATCCGCAGCAGGAGCAAGATTTTCAGAAACAACATTACCAGCATCCAGCTGAATGTCATGATCGGTTGTTGTACTGCTTGTCGTGACTAGTACAGGTTTTGGTTCACTCTCTTCTCTCGGCGTTATTGGAGAATTAGGAGAGGAAGCTTCACTGTGATCTGCTGGCTCTGTCTTTATCGAGATTGCAGTGTCCTTTGTGGGAATCTCCTTAAATTCTTCATCCACATACTGAGGTAAAGAGAATTTGAACGTGTCAACAGCATTTGCAAAGTTAAAACAATTGATGACGATGATGATCTATTTATGTGTCAGTTGAGGATCTACTAGGTGTAGCTCCTAGGTGACAAGGAGCTAATTGGGGACACAGTGCAATAAAAGTGGACATTCACAATATACACACTGTATATGCTGTGGTTCAATTTTGCCCTTGGTACAATTTGGTATTTTCCTTTGTTCTGGTGCAAAACACAAAATCATTAATATCTGCGCAAGATAAAGTACTAACATCCAGACAGTTTTCTTGGTAAATACAAAGTGATTACAAATTGTGCATACGCCCATGATTGACTACAATCGTGAGAAATGGTCGGTTCAAAAGGACTGTGAAATAAGACAGTATACCATGTACATGCAATAGGAAGTGAAGCTTTGTTTGCTACGTGGCACTTGGGTCTGATCAATAGATATAGAAATGTAAAATGCCACATGCCACATGTGTCAAAAAACGTTTTGGGCTTCGCCCTTCAACAGTGGGTAATGTTCATTACCATGTTGTTGTCTAACTGGTCAACATCTAAATTACAGATTGGCACATTTGCACTTATCACGTACCTGTTTGCAGTCCTTCGAAAACCTAAAGCTTCTGTTAGGCGAGGTGGATGGAGTCACAGAATGAGGTTCTTGCTCAGGCAATGAGGATGCTGATGTCACTTTTGGTGTTGTCGGGGTAGAAGCAGTGCTGCTGTGATCGTCAGGAGATCGAGGCTCTGAAGAACAACTTGACAACCTTGCTCGCTTACTTTTAAAACCTGGCGTCCCTGTTCGCCTCTTGTTTAAGGCCCGTTTTATCCCTTTAATATTTTTACTGCTGAGCTTGTTAAGTGGTACTTCTTGGTTGACTGGGCTGATTAGCTCATGCTTGTGTTCTTTCTGTGTTTGTTGTTTACGTTTCTCTTTCTTCTCCATTTTCTCGATTTGCCTCAGGTATGCCTCTAGCTTTCTTTCTTCCCTGCTCTTTTTGCCTCGCTTTTCAGGATTATTTTCTATATCAGAGTCACTGTCACCCTGTAGATACCATAAAATTAACTTGTTATCTGTTCAGACAAACATTTTGCTCATGACATTTATTACAAGTTAACTATTTCGTCACAAACGGAGGTTGGGTGCCCAGGAATCAGGGGCTGGAGCTGCCGGCCCCAAACCCAGATATGCCGTGACAACAGCCCGGGACTGCAGCATGACAGTGGTAATGCCACAAATGCTAAGGCCCCCGAGCCCCGCAAGGCTGGCCAATAAACGCCACCACACCAACCCCTGAGCAAACTTGCTCCTCGTCGTTAAGTTAAATTATCATTTAACTACATACAAAACAGCCTGATAACAAAATCTTAATTTCCTCACCTGAAGGCCCTGACTATTTCCCAGTGACACTCTGAGGGGGGACATTTTCTGATGGGGTCCAGAATTGCTATCCTCGTCATTTGCCTTGAATTTTTTTTGAGTGTGGCTATCATGATTTTGATTCTGGAACTTGAGGTTGTACTTCATCGCAGCACACAGGTCTTGAGCACAAGCACAGTGCAGGTAGCTATGGTATTCTTCAAACTGGAACTCAAATGGAATGGTGATTTCAGCCCCTTTTGGTAACGGAGTTGATGAGAAGATTCCTAAGCAGACTCTACCGCAGAGCATGAAGTGCCTGACCTAAATGCAAACAACACTCCAATATTAGATCAAATTAAAGACTTGATTAGACAAACAACATTTCTTAACCACTGTCAGTTTTAACTCGTTTAGTTCAAAGCTCCAGTAGTGATAAAGTTGAAACTTCTGTTTTCAGTTCAAAACAACAAAGGACCTGATTGCCTTTATCATTCCAATTGGCCTCTTGAATCCTCGTAAAAATACTGCATACTACAAAAACCACCAATCCGTGGAATAGACCCGAATATTCGTATTACTACTCCATCCACTTTTGTTGACAAATTCCAAAAATTCCTCATTCTTCAGGTGTGCTGCGTCTCTTTGTCGCCACTATTTTTAACAGTTGTTCCGATGAACGGTGCTAGAAGAACTATCTCAATTAAAATATAAATTATTTTCTGTAACAAACACAAAATTACGACCAAAGTGTCGGTTAGATTCACAAACGAAATAAGGCAGGGCAGTGGAACAAAGTGGGTGGGGCAGCAGGGCAAAAATTCAACAGTAAACTGTGAAATTCAAAGAATGAGTTTAATGCCACACACTCACCACTGAGTTGGGAGAGCAAGACCTTCTGGCAAACCTTGCATCATTGCCGTGAGTTCTTGCATCCACACAAAGCTGTAGGTGATCAAGTTGTGAGTAATAGAATACATACGGACTGCACCTGCACGTGATAAACAAGAAGAAACATTGTTCCATTTAGAACATGTACGTGGTCTAAGAATGAATAGCATGAGGCCATTGGGAAAAGAAAAAAAAACCTGTCACCACCCTTCTCAAGACATTACCATCAACATATCCACCCGAGGCTCTCAAACCAAGATACAATAGAACTTCACCTTATAGTCACCACATTTATGGTCACCTAATTAACATGGCCACTGTATAAGCCTAAGCAAAGGCTCAGTCATTTATTTTCTTCTGAAAAGAACCTATAATTAATATGGCCAGATTCGTTTTACCCATTTGTGTGATGGATTAATGAGGCTCCAATGTGCCGATAATATACTCCTGCAGGGCTGTCACTAATTTTTCAAGTAGGCAAGGAAAGAAGAAAAGTAGCCGGGGGCTTTTGTGGTTTGATGTATTTTTCACTTTACAGTGTTTTGGTTTTGTTTAAAAGTAGCCAGGACTAACTCATCGTGGCCAGGGGAATTCCCCGACCCCCACCCTTAGTGACAGCCCTGCTCCTGGGTGGAGAATTCTGGTATTGGAAGAGCAATGTCATGCTCAACAACACGATAGAACTCAGGGAAATGGCCGAGCTATTCACTTCTTATAATTGAAAAACAAGGTTTGTTATTTTGGTTACTTGTCAAATGTAATACAATTACCTTTTGAAAAACGGATTTTCTGATTCAAACTTGGAGAGGAGCATAAGTTTCCCCTGAAATAAAACAAGAAAGGTTTTCAAAATTTACAAAAACTCAGACACTTGCCTAATATGCACCTACTTTTATTCAAATGTATTTATCATAATTTATGAAAGGCAGTACATCAAGACCAACCTTGCACTGGATAATAAATTTGTCCTTATCCATGTCTTCTGTGGCCACAATACCCTGTAAACAGAACAAATTGGTGACTGGTTTCAATACAATGCATAGATTTAGAAATTCACTTTTCCAGAAACTGGAGGAGACTTAACTCTAATGCCTTTCATATGACATCACAGCAGCTATACGGCGGTACCAAACAAGCCATATGGGAATTTAGCTCTATTGTTATGCAAACATTGTCTTTCATTTCAGTAATCCAATATGGTCACTAGTGAAAACGCTCTATTGCAAAATTGATCGAGTAACTGATACATGCTAAAAACTATTAATTTTATTGATTAGGCCTGTGCTCTAAGGGCGCCCAGGTGCCTGAGGCGACTAACTTTTGCCTTTGGGAAACCAGATAAACTTACTTTTTTCATATAAGCTTTATTGCTGGGCACCCTGGATTTCACAGTTTGGAACCTTCGGGCTCCTTGTAATTTTTCTTAGAGCACAGCCTTGTTGATCATTGACTAGTTTCCCAATAACCTTGTACAACATACCCTTCTACATCTCTGCACTTCTACCACTTTGCACAGCTGATCATCATTGGCAACAGATGGCAAGAATCCATTTTCCTGATGAATGAATACAAGATGATTAAAAATATGTACATTTGAGGCAAATTGTTGAAGCAAGAACATAATTTCCTATCACTTGACTACAAGTGGCAACGGAAGTAAACAGAAACAAGATCAAACAGTTTGAATGACAGCTAGACGTCACATATCAGTGATGGAACTTGAGAAAGGAATTCAGCTAAAAGAAAACTAAGCCAGCTCATTAACAATCCCTACCAGCTGGCCTTTCTGGCTTCAAAATTCAAGTCTTTCTTTCCTGATAAGATGTCAGCTTGGGATAAACTCTGTTTTTATTGTTTTTGGAAGCTTCACGAATTCAAAGTAGTAAAGGAAAATACTATTTCGTCCTTCGTAGACAATTTAACATACCTGTACTGAGTTTAGAGTAAGTTGCTCCAGCTCCTTGCCATAAATATTCTCTTTCAACTCCTCATAATTATCAAAAGAAATACATGCATTGTCCCATGCCTCATTAGTTTCCTCGTCAACTGAAGGAAAACAGCAAGAAACTTGCAATCAATGTGGGAATTCTAGACAGTGTACAGAATGACTGAATAGAAGGTATTTAGAAATGCGACAATCAGCACTTTTACACAATAGCCAAATTATGTTCTGATTGATCAATCAAATCTACAAATGCTGTTGTGTTTGCATTTATAATATAGATAGGACTCTGCGCACACTCTGATTTGTCAAAAACCCATGTTTTATCAGAGTATATAAAAGGGTGTTTTATTGTTTTTCGTCAGCTTTACTCTAGTGAAAATTCGCAAGGGATGGCAGCGAACATTTTCTATGAGGAAATTCCGGACAAAATTCCGAGTCAAGCTGCAGAGATTGTCGAAGAAGCTTCCAAGTTCGAGAGGAAAGTAGAAGAAGCGAAATTAAATTGCTTCAGTTTATCGATCGTGCGTGTTTTGTTGTTTTTAATCGCGGCATATAAAGTCTATATCATAAAGCAAATGAAGAAGCCTAAGCCATATACAGTATTATACTGTCATAAAACACTCCGGGCATTTGAGACAGTATAATACATGGTTTAGGCTTCTTTACTTGTTAATTAATACCTGTAAATTAGCTGGTTGAGCTGTAATAGCAAACCGCTGTACAACTAAGTGTATTGCACAATAACCTGGCTCTATTCTTCTCTATGAGTTAAGCCATGAAAAAAAGCTGAAAACGTTATAGTAAAAAACTCACCTGGGACAAATCCAGGGGGAGGTTTTTGCTTCTGCCTCTGTGTTAAAAATAGATAGACCACATCAACTAACAGAAACCATTACTTAACTCCACTGATTTGTAAGATTTTGTCATTTAAGCTTTGTGCATTGCCTGATGGAGGGATGAGAGTGCATAGCACCTGCACAAGCAGAAATAATGCAAACGGAACTTCCTGCTCACAATACTAGTACATTATCAAGCAGACAGGTGATATGAAAAAAAGGAAATCATCAACTGGGGGATATTGTTGTGACATGACTGATTATGCCTGATAACAAGGCAAATTTCAGCACGGGCCAAGATTTCAGAACAAAAATTCATTAAAAGGCATTTGTGTTTTCACGTGATGCTCATGTGATTGCATCCAAATTTCAGCCCAGGCACTGATGGTGTTTCCATCAAAACAAAAGGGTAGCCACAACAGGGATTCCATGGAGCGGAAATTCACCATGTAATCACAGCAAAATTCCCCAAGCTGAAATTTCAGCCCGGGGTTGAAATGTGGCATGTAATCAGGCCCTAATATTTACAGGGGGTAAATTTCTAAAGAAACTGTGGTGCTGCGTCAGTGGGAAGTATAATAACATAATTTGGTTTTAACAGCTGGGTTGATAATGTAAATTGGCCACCATAAAGAGATTTGAGAACTGATGTTTCGAGCATTAGCCCTTCAGCAGCATTTGTTGTGGAAAAACAAGCACTTTTAACCTACCCGTCTTCTTTTGGGCTTCTTGTCTTTATCATGGTTTTCGCCACTCTGTAATAAAACAATAATCAGTTACAAAATCAAACAACTTTCGGTAAAGTTATATATAAGGAGGATAAGGAGCCAAAAAATTGAAAAAGGATTTACATACATGGACAACATCTTTGTCTTTAACTTTGATCTTGTTAGGCCCCTGTTTTTGCTTCTGGCTAACTTTGGCCGTCAGCGTGATTCTTGTTGGTGTATTAGAGATGGCAGTGTACGATGGCGTTTCCCTGTCTTCTTCACTGTCATCATCGTCATCGTCATCATCTTGTAAAGAGAAGGAAATACATGTTAGAATTCCAAACACTGCTTTGGTTAATAAAACCCAATATTCTCCCAGGATGGTCTGAGAAGACAAACTGGCTTAATAACAGCGTTATTTCAGGTCTTTACGAAAGAAAAAGAGCTGGAGAAACTGAAGTCAGTCCAATACTTTCAAAATATATTGGACCCTTGATTGGCTGATTCAGGTTATTAGCCCTTTCAGCTGTTATGCTGGTGCAATTTAATACAGCCACACTTAATTTGTGCAGGTTTGGAAAATTTGTTTACCATTTCTTTCAGATAATATGCCATTTTCTTTATTGCCGACATCAAATTTCCTTAATTAAAAAAAAAACTGATGTGGCAAAATCTTGTGTAATAACGTTGCTACAATGAATTCCCAGGGTTGCCAACAGTTCAAACACCTACCACTTTGCTCCTCTCTTTTCCGCTCTTGAATGGTCCTGGCCCTTTCTCTGTCCAACGTTCTGAAAAGATAATTAAATGTACATTCCATTTATGGTACACCAATCAAAAAATACATAACCTGTAGATAGATGAAAAAAAAAACAGTAATTGCCTGTTTGCTGCCAGGTCCCATCTTATTAAAATAAATGCAATTTATAGTACAAGTCCCTGTTAACATAGTCCTTGATTTACTTAAAGCCAACATCAGCACAATACGTATCCTTGAAGGCAGGAAGGTGAAAAGAATATTAAGAGAGTCAACTTCTAGGTAGTGTCTTGACATAGAATGAACAATCAACAAGGATATATTACAATTTTAGAAAGAGATTTTACAACATATTACACAAGACAACTCAACATCACACAGAGACTGTTTAATAAATCAAATCAAAAGGTGCAGAAATGTACAAAAGGTGCAGACAAATTTTTATACAACAGAGCTATACAAGTACTGTGTACAGTGTAATAACTTTGTTACCCTTTAAGGAAATGTTACCAACCTTGGTTGGCACTGATCACAGAGGTAGTTTTCAGGCACGGCATCAGATCTGATCCCCATACACTCAATATGTTGCCACACACTGCAAAAAAAAAAAAGAAAAAACATTAGCCACTCCACTCCACTCGCTCAATCTGGTCAATTTTAGAGGGTCTAAAAACAATATTTCAATTGAAAATGGATTACAAAGTGTTTACAAAGGGAACTTTACGATTATGTAACAGACACCAAAAACTACAAACCTGCACTTGTCACAGCAAATCATGTAGCCATCATCATGATCAAACTCACTGGAAGAAAAGAGAAAGATTGTGAGCCAGTATTTATTAAATGTTTTCACTCAAACCCCTTTCACAAGGTTTGACATCAGTCAATTGACTATACTGATACAATAAGCAGACAACAGAACGCTTACATGTAGTACAAGGATCTTTGTGCAACAGCAAATCACTGCCACTTAAGATTAGTACTAGTCTATAGGAAGTCTTCTTACCAAATACACCGTGTAACCCCATCGTCCTCATCGTCCTCATTCCCGGTATCGCCATCCTCGGGCCCTGGACTGTTAGAATCTGGAGGTGTCATGGGTGGAGGTTGCCCATAGTTATGATCCTGAAATCAGCAATGCATACAATTTAAAATCTTCCTTGCGTTTTATGCTTATTAACAATACAATGCCAGGAACTATGTAGTGTGTTTTCAAAAATATTTTAGTAGGTGACTTCCTTTATGAAGCACATGTATACGCTAGAGAGGAACAGAAAAAGCTGAAAACACCCCCCCCCCCCCCCCCCAATTGTAGGCAAATCTTTGTTCACAATATTTTTCTCATTAGCATAAGGCCATCAGTTTTTAATCGAGCTATAAAAAATGTATCAGCTCTGTATATTGTAAGAGCACTACACATTTAACTGTCCCGAGAAATTTGGGACTGTTACCAAGGCTGTGGGCTAAGAAAAATTGCAAGGAGCCTGAAGGTCCCAAGCCACGAGATCCAGGGTGCTCAGCACTAAAGCTTATATGAAAAAGTAAGTTTATCTGGTCGCCCAAAAGCAGAAGTTAGTCGCCTCAGGCACCTGGGCGCCCTTAGAGTACAGGCCTGTGTTACAATCTATCTTTTGCCACCCAGAAATTTTTCACGTTTGAAAGCCAATATCTCCTTCAGTATTACACCTAAATAGCTAAAAATTTCACCAATTACTATATTTGACAAGCCATTTAAATGTTTGAAGTCAATTCATATGTAGCAAGATGCCTTATCTAAGCAAGGTCATATGCTAACGAGGTAAAATGAAAACAATGATGTCAGCAAACATTTGCCTATAGGGAGCAGCCTTGACTTTAGCTGCTGATTCACGACAAAATACCAAACGAAACTCCAGAGGCCCAGGTCTTAATGACAGTCTTGCCAAAGCTCAGTGTATATGTCAAAGTTCAATTTCAGAAAAGTTGCACTCAAGTTCAAAGTAAAGAAAAGGTTTGTTGTAATGGAAAATATTAGCTTTATCTTTCATATTAACCCACAGAGTGATGACTCACAATGAAAACTATTAACTAGTTTACAAAGAGTTGCCTTATTTTTAAAGTAATAATTAAAAATTTATGTGAATTGAAGATTGAAAGAATGTCTACCGGACTCGGGGTTGGCTCGATTACCAGCCGCTGTTCTGGAACCAGAGCCTGTGCTCCTCGAAACCGGACTCGAGAGAGTAGCGGAAATCAAGCCTAAACTGGGGAGAACAGGAATTTTTTGGTAACTTTGTAATAATTGAAGACTGTAATTATGGATGGGGAATTCTTGAAGCAAAAGCTTTCTTTCTGAGGTCAAAGGGCCAAGAACATACTGGGCTTCCTGTGCCCTTCAACTGTGACACAAATTCTCACAAAGCCATTTGAAGTCCTGGATGAAATAATCCCCAAGGAAACTCAAAAGGAATTAATAGTTTGTAGACACAGAAAAAGCATCATGCCAAAATAGCTAACTTACCAAGATGTGAGGAATGTGGCGGATGGAGGCAATGCTGGGCATTTTTGGAGCAGTGCTAGACTCTGCAGGTTGAGGACTGGTGATAAAGAGAATATTTTCATTAGCACTTCAATGGCATCTTCCAAAACTAATTGTAAAGCTATTTAAATCGTCGACTTCAGTGCACAGAAATAAAGCAGTTGATGCTTAGCTGAAAGAGTTCGAGTACAAGGACTTCCCAGTAAAACACATTTTTTTAGGTGACTAAAATAAGGATTTCATTGACTTGGTAACCACCACATACATTTAAACCAGAATTCAAGAAATTTAGGGTCATTATAAGAGATATTTTTTTTTTTAAATACAAGCTTACGGGATCAAACAAAATGATATTTTAAAGACATTCGCATGGTTTTTGGTAACAACTTAAGAGTACAAAGGCCAAATTAACTAATATTGTTTTACATTCCTCAGTCAGAGCTGCAGGATATTTAGTTGCAGAATTTGATACAATGGGTAAGTTACATGTATGCATGAAACTCAATACATTGAACATTCCAAATGATGAAGATTGAAGACCGAAGAGCACAATTCTAGTTCTAAAAACTGTTTCACACATATGCACCTCACTTTATACTAATATAGTATAGTCACTACTATTTACTACAACTTAACAGAGCCAAGTTCCATTAAGAAATTCTTTCTTACATAACTGGATCAGAGGTTTACTGTCCATTTCAAAACAAAAGCAATTCAGATTACAATAACACACACTGAGCAACCTTCTTAAGATTCCTCAGTCTTAAAATGTCAGATCAGAAAAGACAAATTCATAAGTTTTAAGCTATATTTGTTTCTGTGATAACAAAAGGTAATGCTGTTCTATTTGTAACATGATGTTTAGATCAGCAATGATTGTATTCTATAATAACAGCCCTGTAACTTAGCAACAAATCACAAAGGTGGCAAGAGAAAACTGTCTTACATGTAAGTAAAATTGTTACACTTTATTTCAACTCAACAACAAAATGAATAGCATAAATAACAGGTATAATTGAAGGCAGCCAGACACAATTAATTTAGTCTGTCATGGCATATGACCTTGACGATAAATTGCTCAATGTACCAACCCCTTGGAAATCAGCATGCACAAAACAAACATTTTCTAAAACTTAACACTGTGTTTTTGTATGTAAAACACTTAACTGTGCTTTGGCTTAGTGAATTTTTCACCATTTGAAATGTAATTCTGTTGCCCAGGCTTGAAGTACCCTCACTGGGTGATAACAAACAAATTAGGAAAACCTGACACGAGTCATGCTAAACTGGTATTAGCTTTAAACTCCTGTTCAGGAGGAGTGTCAACATTACAGCACTGCTGGCATCTGTAATGTATGTCCTTCTTGTGCCCTATAGCCTGGTTCACACTAGTGGCATTACGCCGACATAACTACAACAAGGACACGCAAATGCAAAAGAACCCTACACTTATGTTTTATGTCACCAGTGTGAATAACACAACGTAACGACATAGTAGGAACATAATGACATAAAGCCGCATGAACATAACGACATATTAAAGGAAAAGATTGATCTTTTCTTAATGTCGTTATGTCCATGTAATTACGTCACTATTGTGAACCAGGCTTTATAAGCACTGCTTGTATACAGATTTCATTACGGTATTTTCTTCATTAAATGTCCCTGGTGGTTCTTTCAAGCTTGGCCTGATAGAGCCAGCATTTATTTGAATTGGTTATTTATATGAATCTTGCAGTTTATTCAAGCTTGATGTTTGTTTATATATGTTGCAATAACTTCTAAAGTATATTACACCTCTTATTTACCACTACACCTTTCAGGACAGGCATTTAGTCAGGACCCGGCATTTAATCACAAAAGTATGGCAACCAGTACTAGCTTATAATAACTCGATAACAAAAAACTTAAAGGATATGGTCTGTTGTTGTTATTATTATTATTATTATTATTATTATTATTATTGTTGTTATTATTATTGTTGTTATTATTATTATTATTATTATTATTATTATTATTATTATTATTATTATTATTATTATTATTATTATTATTATTATTATTATTATTATTAAAAGAATACAACCTTTATTTACAATTCAAAAAACTATTTACACTCAATTTTATAACAATCAATCAGAAAAATTTAAAAAGACTAGTGCCAAAAGCGAGATAATGAGGAAAGTCTTATTATAATAATTTACAAGGATAAATACGGGTAGAAAAAATATAAAATATAAAAGTTAAAAAAAGTTTACTAATTATTACCATTACTACTACTACTAACACCATTTATCATTGCAGTGCTTGAAAAGGCCTTTCTTCTACATGTAGCTCTCGATCCTCCTCGATCCTCTTAATAACGCGAAGGATGTCCTTGCTCTTATCCAGGAGATTGTTTTTGAATAATTATTATTATTATTATTATTATTATTATTATTATTAAGCATTATTTGACCTGCAAGTGCCATATTACAACATGATGAAATACCAGGCAAAATTTATGGCACTGATTTAAGATCAATTACCAAGAACCACAGCATACAGTTGATCTACATACAAAATACATGTATATGCACAAAAGAAAGAACTGAAAACTTTATTTTATTCCATAGCACCAATATCAACATGGAAATTCTCTACACTTATTGCAGGAAATTTCTTTTAAGGAGTGAAGAAAATTTGTGACCTATAAACATGTTCTTTATCCTTATCACGTGGCTACCAGCCGTGCATAAATGATCGAAAAAAAAAAAACAAGATCTTATTCCACCCAAGAAAATCACAAGGTTAATCTGTATTTGTACACATGTACACATTGTAAAAGGGAAAATTAAATTACTCACTCAGATCCAGCAGTCATGGGCTTGGTAATGCCTGAGGCCGCTGTTTCTAACAGGAGGTTCACACTCATAACTTTTTATCTGCATGATTCATCAGGGGATGGAAGCTTAACTGCCATTAAATATGAAGCCATGGTCTACTATTGTGCTCTACAAAGCAGCCAAACCTTTAAGACAAAGATGAAAATGAATTTTGACAAGTCAGTGTTGGGAGAACATTGACACTTGTGAGCACTGTAAACACGACAAGACATCTGGCAAGGGAAACTGTGATCTTCAGTCCATCTGAATAGAGCACTTCTTTGTTAGAATAATACAGTATTATGATGGCAATGTACTGAGATGTTTCATTGAAAATGAGTCACTCTCAATACTAATACATCCCCTGTAATGATGAAATGGCAATGTTCAAATTCAAATGTATATCCCTGCCACATTGAACAGTCTGTAGGCTGAGAGTATTATCAAGGTTTCCTGCTCCATAATGAGTTGCATACTAAACTGATCTCAACACAATACAATACAAAACTCCAGCCTAATAGGGGCTGAAAAGAAAGAACACATCCAACCAGAGATTGTGAATGATAAGCCTGTATGGAAATATATTGGTTCCCACATGGTCTGCAAGTTATATAACAGCCAGGCTAAATAATTTGTATGGAAATTTTTATGTTCTACATGTAGCTTTGTAGTTTCAAAGCCTTATACAAGTAACTGGCATGAAAAAAATTATTAGACAAACACTCATGCAAGATGCAACAAATCTCTGTGGGGAATGGATGAATCTTGCATCATAAATATGAAATGAAGCAATGTTTGTGATAATGAACCAAATGTAAATTCATAAAATTGCAGGAGACAACATCAGGTTAATGAATGGTCGTGCAAGAATACTATGGAAGAACAAGCTGTTAAAAGTTCTAAAGCTGGAAATCCAGAAAGGTGTTCTTTTACATAAAATGGGCCTTGGGGTGATATGGTATCGGCTCATGGGAAGATCTATTTGCATTTTGGGTGACACAAGATGTCAACAGTATGAGGATAAAATATTCTTGCTATTTAAACATCAAATGTCCAATAAATATAGATGGATTCTAATAATTGCAAGAGCCACCTTAAAACACTGCCAAATCGCAATTAACGGTGATTCATATTCAAAAAATCCTCTAGAGGTTCTTTACAGATGTGGAGATGGCCTGTGAAAGCTATTATCGTTTGATGTCTTTTGCATTTCCCTTACACAGAGCGCACTAAAAAGGAACCAGAACAAGACACGCTACATCATTCAAGGAGACCCAGCAAAGAAACGCTTTATTTCTCGAAGACCTCAAGGTTAAAACAAACTCGAATATTTTCTTGTAGCATTTAAATGTATACGAATATACAATACAATCGCAACCATGATATATTGCCATTAAAAGGAAAACAGGCCTTCAAGGGAGCGTTAGCAAATTAGAAATTCAAACTAAATGAAGGAGAACCTTTCATCTAATACAAGATTATTTTTGATAATAGTAATCCTGGCGAAACAGTTTAGCTCAGCTGGTCGACTTTTAAACCTTCGCGAGAACCCAGCTTCCAAGAAATCGATTACACTGCTTGTATTCTTGATCTAGACACGACCCAACTAAAGAAAGCCATAGTCCTAAAGCGTTTTCATTCAAAATAAAGCGAGAAAAGATCGGTTTTCGTTTTCCGAACATCGCATGCGAATACAAAGCACACAACACGTCATGAAATATAGATGCAAATCGCGACAAAATTGAAGCGGAACGCAAATCGAGTCGAACAGAAACGTTTTCCAAAATACGTGCAAATATGGTACATAGAACACATAAACATCACCAAAAACAGTTTCTAAGCGAAGAATTAGTCAAGGTGTCGTGGAAATAAGGCCTATAAAGCAACGGATATGCATTAATCATAACTTTCATAGTAGAAAGCGATGAAGCAAGCAGATGGTAGGTCGTTCGAACAAACACGTTTCGTCGGACGCGGTTCACTTCACCACGACCACAATTTTTACGCCAGACAACAACACACGAGGCTTTCAAAGCAAAAAAGCATGGTAGAAAATTCAGTTTTGAGGACAGAGAAAAGTCCACTTTACAATAAACTTCGCAATCGGAAGAACGGGTTCAACGAAATGAATTGAGATACGATAAATATTTGAACACCAGAAAGTTTGAGAACGAGCGGACACACCTTTCGAATGCAGAATTGTAAGCGCCCATACAACTTATTTTTTCCCGTCTGAGCGACAAATGCATTTCCTAAATGTGTAAATCTTTCGTCGATTTTATGAGGACCCCTTCTAGCCAAGATTCGGGGTTCAACTTAGCCAGCGACGGCCAACATAAAGTTGATTTCATAATTCCGCCAAACAAGCCCGAAATCTAAGTGTTTTCGGCTACGAAGAGAGATCAAAAACAAGTGATATACTTGTTAAAGCGTATTTCTAGTCATTTGAACGTCTAGTATATTTTAAATGACGAGCGAAGAAGCAATCACTCAAGAAAATTCTATTTCTGTCGTCGAAAAAAACAAGTCGATGGAACAAAATGGCGGACGCGAGCACATGTTTACGACGGTTATAACGAAAGTTTCTCACATTAAAAGACGTTAACATGGTTTGGATAAGAAAAATCGTCCAAAAATCGTTGCAGTTTGAGGATGTGGTAAGTAAAAGTACTTAAGAAACAGGATTTACCGTATGGTGAGAGCAATCGTCAGATTTATTGAAATGATTCGAACGAATTGAATCGACTGTAATTACACAAAATAAAACACAACCTGAAGACGGAACAAAATTTGCTCGTTTTGATGGTTTAGAACCGATATTTGTCAACTTACGACCGCTCTCTGCTTGTTATTTCACCGAAACAAACCTCGTCTTTAGGGTAAGGTCAAATTACTGAAACATTTGATATACAAAACTCTTGTAGGGCTGAATCGATTTACTTTCCCCCTGTATGGGGGCCAAATGATAGATGAAAACATTTTGCTTTAAGAACATCGTTGCGACGTTCAAGTGCGATAAATTTGTGACATATCTAGCTTCATATAGCCACTATAAGCGACTCGAATTTGTTTCCCCTCTGTGCTGGAGAAAAACAACTAAGTAGGCGTATAGATGAGAATTCTAACCTTCGCTCTGAAAGCCGCCATAGTCAACTTATATATCGGTAATATCTACTTTCACTTCTACAGTTGAAATAGCACGAAACGTGACGGTACAAATGATCACACCTAACAAATTGAACATATGGCGCTAGAAACACAGTGAAGGGAGTACACACCAACATTAGTAGAAGCTGGTAGGCCGTAAACTTCAGCTTATGACATACAAACATATCAACTTGTAAACCAGAAATAGGTGACGGTTATCGTCTCAAAAATACATCCCAGTTCTAGCTTATGGATCGACCATGTACCACTGAAATGGTAGGGTACATGGAAGACTGAAATATGACGCATTTGACTTACCTAACAACGTCCGTTGAGGGTTGGTCGAGCACCACAGTCATCTAACTCCTGCTTCTTATACTGGTGTAAAATAAGTTCAAATTTCCACAACCAAAATTTCACTGACGCTCACTCCAACACACCGACGACACCCTAAACTTCCAAGAGGGCGTCTGCTCTTTCAAAAAGTCCAGATATAACACCGTTTGGCGAAGTATTTTCACAAAAAATACAACTCACTCAACGCCATTTGCAGTTGCTCTTGCTGCTTACGAAATTTTGAGTCCCTGCGCATGCGTGTTACCTGTAATCACGTGACGCTTCAAGTGACGTCACACAGGAAACAACAAAGCGTGGCACGCGGGCGAAGGTGGTGTGATTCTTTTCCGTTTTTAAAACACCAGACTGATTATCAGGAAATATAATGACAAACAACGATCGAGGAAATATCACAGACTGCTTTTTGAATAGACAAATTCGTTTAAACTTCATTCGCGAGCTGTTCTGGGCAGTGAATGGCAAAACGTCAGTTGTCTTCAATCAAGTGGAACAGTCGTAGTTACGACATTGTTAAATGTTCGGATGAATGGAAGTTTCAATCGAAAATGTAAAACTGGATTTACACAAAACAATGGATTCCAACTTCACGTATGCAAATTTGGCGCTGGGCAAACAATGTTCGCTTAAAATCGATGGGCATAATTGTTCGTGAGCTTATTCTTTACCTTTCAAAAGTCAATAATTTGCAGCACATCAAACTGATCGAAAACAAAAGATTCCTGATCTATAATCACTTTGGCTGTCTCTTGTTTAAATGTCGGAGTACATTAAAATTGAGATTCTCCATTCGTCCGAATTTCTGACCATTTCTGATTTTTGCTTTGGGGCGGCCTTTATTTCATGGGCAATATCATGTTCGCGACATCCGGTTTGTAAGCGACCCGACATCATGTTTCTACAACGTGGCAGTGCAATGAATAGAAGAACATGTTGCCTTTAAATCTGTAAAGAAGCCTTTTGTCTCGATGTTTCGTATGTGGTTGCGTTTATTTCAATTGTACATAGTACAATTCTGGCGCCTTTTGGTCAGTGTCGCTCAGCGTTGATCTTCTCAGCTGAACCACGGGAGTCTTTAAATGGAAGGTTGCAAGATTTTCCTTATTGTTGCGTACAGAATTGTGGCGTTCCGCCAAAATGAAAGCGTTGATATTAGAAAGGACAATACTGAAAGCCCACACGGAAAAGAAACATTGGTCAAATACTATAATTAACGGCGTTAAACAAGGAGATCAAAAATTCTGATCGATCGTTTCAGCGGCGGACATCTCAGAACTGAGACGAAATAATGCCTGTGCTACATGGGCTTTCCTCTGAAATCTTGCCCATGAGCAGGTTTTGTAAAAAGGAAAAACGCTGAGAACATATCCTGTTCAGGGAGTTCAGTGGCACCATATAGACTGTCCTCAAGCCGAGAAAACTAACTTAATTTTCCGCGTTTGTGAAGGGTCTTCTTTGTTGAATTGTAAATTATTTACAAGTCTTCTGTGGTGTGGAGGTGTGCTTACTTTGATCGTACACAAACAGCGTTTCTTGTTTTCTGGTTGACATTGCTTATTAGTACTTCTTATCCGAACAACTTTGATGTTTCGGTAAAACAAAATCTGTTTCATGGATTAAGCCCAAAATATACCATGTGATCACACAAGTCTTTGTGCGCGATAAATCGACCAGATGTACGGGAGTTTATATAAATGAAAATTTTGCAGTTCTGTCTATAATTTGTTGAGTGCCTTTGTCTCGAAATTTTATTGCTATCTGTAGAGTAGAATAATTGCAAATTTTGCATTTGTCAAAGTACCGCAGATGTACAGATGTACCCCCTCTACAACAAAGTTAGTTGTGTTCTATGCTAGGCAACCTACACAGAAATGATAATATATTCTTGATTTATACTAGATGATAAACAGGCAAGCTTATTTTTGTGAAAAGTTTGTGTCGTGCGGATTGTCACTCCAGTCTGCAAATCGATCTTGTGAAACGCATGTAAGAAAATAATGTTTTTGTAATTCGATTTTAATAATCATTCCACCAACATGAAAGGCTTTCGTTCAGCGAAATGTCGCGATTTTCGCTTTGACGAAGGTTTCTTTTAATACATTTAGTTATGCAAATTTAGCTGGTGCAGAAATGATTACAATTTGCAACCTGCTGGAAACTTATTAAAATATAAAGTATAAATGTTCGCCATATAAACAATAACTATTTCAAATGTATTTGAATGAGACAATGTGAACTTTGGCGGAAATTTGATGACTGACGCAAAATCATGGACAATATACAAAGCACTTTGTACGCAAATGAAAGGGTTTTCCTACTCAGGGGCCATCAATTAACATCGCCGTATTTTGTTCGATGTTCACCTGTCCATGAAATACGTGACTTAGCGACCACTTGGTAAATAAATATAATGTCTTTAATAGCTGGCATGAGTCAGCAATTCACTGTCCCCGGGGGCTTGATTAATCCCAGTACCCCGCAGAAAAAGGAAACAAGCGAATAATTCGGCGCTTCAAGGACCCAAAAGGATTGGGCAGAGAAAGCGACAACTGAGAGTGATGGGAGGAAGGAGCGACCTTTTGCCCAGTGTCTCGGCAGAGCGCGTTCCAGTTGCCACCATAAGAAAGAACTAAGACCGAATAACAGGAGCCGTGACACTATGTTTTAATTGTCTGTGATTTTTACCACAAATTCCACTGGTTTTAAAAAATTAATTTACAGTTGTATGGCTATGGCGCTTGCTTGTTAAATATTTGTTTTTTTACTGCCAGTCAACAGAACATGTGGCAAGAACAGGCCAATTCCGATATGTTTCTAACATGTCGCAGAGGCTTGGGGAATAAAAACGAAGATTTTGCATCGAGGCTTAGGGATGAATAATTTATTTTATCCCCCCAAGCCTCGGCGCCATGTTAGAATTTCGATATATCAGAATTGGTCTATTGACGGTTATAAACAAAGAAAGTGTTGTTCTAGAATATATCCACCAGCCACCCCTTGATCCTCACCACCCACCCATCCCTAAGGAAATTCGAGAACAGCTTCATGCTTTCCTGTAAAAATTTGGGTTTCCTCAGAATTCCAACTGACCTTCCATGTTAAAGTTTCCCTTGCAGCCATTTTTTGGCATGTCATGAAAGCATTGTATGAAATGGGTGTGATGGAGACTATAATGGGTTAAATAGAGGATACAACGGTGATATCTTCACATGGGAAGATAACATGTTATCTTCATGTGTGAAGATATCATCTTCACACGAAAGCTCACCTGGTATTTCACTGCTGTTTATATAATAAATACGATTAAGTCTTGTTCTGTTGCACTGTACACTGCAGGTATATCGACAGTTCTATTATTTTTGACCCCTTCTACCTAATTTCACCAGTATTTTAATAGTTACACTACTGTCAATTATGGAATGCTGATGTGCAGCGACCAATCACAGTTAAGTTCAGGACATGCGAACAAACCTCAAAACCCAAACTAATTACCATTCCTGTTTACAGCTAGATTTCTCACACCTGATTGGCTTTCTGGTGTTCATGGTTTTCTTAGTTTCGCAGCCTTGTGGCAAATAAGGCCAGAGTTGATCCCAGTTGCTCTATTACGAAGCGACTGGGAGTATTTCCTGTTCAACCCTGGATGGGATGCTACTCCATTGCAGGGTTGCTAAACAGGATTATTTCGCCGGTACCCATTAGGCCACTACGCCTCCCACTAATAGTTATATCACTGATAATAATTTCAATATCTTTGAAACATGACTTTAAATAGTTACACTGCATGCGACTACCTCGCATTGCTTATGAAAACAGTATACAACATGTTAACTATATACAAACAGCAATGTCAAATAACAGTGAAATAACAACATTGCAGAAAGATTATGCATTTACTTGTTGGCTTTCTACCGCCAAAGGAGAACTAAATTCCTAATAGTGTGTACGTTGGAAATTCACTCCGTCCTACCATGTAAATTATATCCTAATCTGTCACTGGCTCTAAACTGTGGAACACTTCAAATTGTACATAACAGTAACAAGATTTATCACATATTCAGCAAATTGATAAAGAGTTGCATTCCAAGTACATGAGGTAATCTAACAGCCACAGTTTGTCATAATGACAGGGAAATCTGCTCAATTGTTCCTTTAGAAATCACTCTTCAAAATAGCTTCCACATGACCAAGAAATATAACGACCCTTTTATTATTAACTCAATGTCTTGATGTTAAAAATTAACAACACAACATGTGGATTGTGTTGAATTGTTTTATTGTTAGTAATAATGTGGGCTAAGATATTCAAAGCAGAATTAAACTAAAATTTTCTAAGATTAAGGTGCCTGTACTTCTTATTGTAATAATTTCTGTTATAATTGTCCTTCATTGTTTACTCATGTGGCCAATCCCAAGCTCCTTGGCACTAGTAACATCATTATGTCATATCAGGATGACAACTCCCCCCTGTATCAGCTGGTAAAACTTGTCGAAGCTTCAAGAACTTCTGGAGGAGAATGAGGCACAGGTTCTTGAACCACAAGCTTGGAGCTCTCTTCAAATGACAAGTTTACCTGTGGTGTTAAAATAACAGTATTAATTTTCCATGTAAGGTAAGGTAAAGGTTAAGTCTGCATACAAGTCTAGTGGCCCATCAGGCTAGATCGTATCTCCTTTGCAAGAAGTGACTAGGGGTATTTCTATCCCCTGGACGGCATGCTAGTCCAGGGTAATCCTCAGTCTCAAATTTGTAGGTTTTCATTTATACACCTGGATGAAGAGATGTCCTATAAAGAGTGTAGTGTGTCTTACACAATGTCGTGCTCCAGCCAGGGCCTAAACCCGAGCCCTGAGCCCTGAGCCCAGTGCACTAATCATAGGCCACTTTGCCCTGGTCAAACAATGACTCAATGTCATCCAACATTGTTAGTACCTGGATGAAACATTAGGAACCATTTAGCCACCATACCAAGCTTTCCCATAGATCACGTTGTACACAATGTATGGGTCAGAACAATTACTGCACAGGCCAGGGACCATTGTACCACTCTGTTGCTAGGACACTGTTGGTATGGATTTTTTTTGGGTTGAATTTGATAACACATCTCACATTGAAGAGGGTGGTGAAGCATTTTGCATGCCAGAAGAGTGAGTAAACAACTACATATATTACTCCTGACCAGTAAGAGCTTTTCAAGGGTTGAACCACAGGGCTTGGAAAGTGCCATACAGTCCAGACCAAGAGATTTTACTGCCAGGAAGTAACTTAAGTTTTCAACTTTTCTACCAAAGAAAAGTCAATTTAAAAGAAGCATGCACATGCCTCAGGAAAGCACAATTTGAGAGCTACTTATCTCAAGGGAAAGCTGTAATTCAAGCTGCTTCAAACCCTGGTTACTAGGACATAGTCAGTACCTCAGGAGAATCTTCATAAAGATTCTTGTCAGAACGATCACTGAAGGCGACAAACTGAGTATTAACAATGCTCTCCAAGTCCCCAATATTCTGTTCTTCTGTATCATCTGCTTCACTGTTTGGATATGAGTACTGATGTAGCAGCTCTCGTTCAAGCCTTCTCTTCCTCCTCACTTTTTGTACATGACGAACCTGCAATTCAAATCATGATGCCCGAGTTATGTCTAGTTCTAGATCAAAACAACAAGTCGAACACAACTTTATTTCTTCTTATTTGGTTGTTACGCCTAGAAAGATTGGGGAAAAATGCTCAAGGTGTCACCATAGATTAGTGTGTAAGTACATGTCGGTGTTGTCTGAAAACAGCATTGGAGGAGGGTAGATGTAGGTGATTGATAACTCAGACTTGGACCAGAGTAAACCTCCCTTGAGAGGGAACAAGGGGTTCACACCAGAAACCCCTCCACATGGGGAGTTTGGATATTATACAGAAAAATGCAAGCAAAGGTGACAGTCATGGTAGAAGACCAGAAGTCATTAGTATTTTTAAAGTATGCAAAACTTAGAGACACTCACCAAACAAAACAAAATCACGATTGACATCAGACAGCCCACTGGTATAAGAATGTAGATTAGTATATTCCTATTAAAGTGATGCTTGTGTGTAGTAATGCTTGGTGACGGTGAGACAGTTGTATAATTCTCTGTGTTGATCTTATTGCTCAACGAAGTTTTTGCAGTCGTCGTAATGTTTGACAAATTTGCGCTGCTGCTTTCAAATCTACCCAGCATGTCACCTGTGGTAGGTTGCATAGGAAGGTTTGTTGACACTATTTTGACAAGGCTTGTTGGTGTATGGGTTTGTTCTGAGCTTAGTTCATTGCTTGTAATGTTAATATGTAGTCTTGAGTCATTTTGATTGCTGCTCAGATTTCCACTTGTTGGAAGATATATACTGTTTCCATTTTCTTGGCTAAACTTTGTAGATAAAGGTAATCCATGCACTGAAATAGTAAGGAAAATAATAATAAAAAAATAATCAGGTCATTATAAATTTTAAGACTACTAACAATACAATCCAGTATCAAAGGCAGCTATTGAAGGAGAAGAAATTTTGCAGAATTGTGGTGAATAAATATGTGAATACAATTTCAGAGTGGCATTTTTCAATCACACTTCATAAGGGATGAACAATAGAAATCATAAAGTCATCAGTTAAGCTCTGGGTTTTAGAATTTCATAACAGGTTTTTGGTGGCCTTAAAATTCAGGAAGCTGGTATCCTGGAAGGTTTTTAAGTATCACAAAAAAACACAGTTGGAAATGTCCCCAATTGCCAGATTCTGTTTCAGCCAAGTTGCATTGAGAGAGCCGGGTCGAGAGAGAAAATTAAGTCATCTACTCACCAGTTTAATTTTTTTACTGTGTGAACCCAGCTAAATTGGTATGCAGAACAGCAACTTACTTCTAAAAGCTTGTGCTGCATACGAATAAAGCTGGGTTCTGGGTCTTATGTAAATAAGTGAAGGTACTGTATTACAGGGTAATCCTGGTTAGATCAACATCCCCGTGATAATTTCCCTTTAATCAAGGGGAGCGGGGAGGGCTTATAACAGGCATGTTATGGCGGTTTCTTCAAAAATTATACACGTATCTACCGGTTATTACTGATCAGACTATATAAGCCATTATGATACCCTCGAGATCAAAATGGTTCAAACTGAGTGTTTTCATATGATGCTGCGGCAGCCTTATTGATCTTCCAAAACAAAGAAATAGCATCCATATTGATGCATCAAACCAGTCTTCTGGGAATTGAACTCTGTTGTTATGCAAATACGTTTCAGTAAAACAATATGGCTACTGGTCACATGAGAGAAAATTCTCTGTAGCTCTTATTTAAGAGAGTACCCTCTTCAACCCAGCATTGATCAGGGTGATTAGACACTGAAAGTTAATAATTAAGAAATCAAAACGATAATTTTGTTTCTCCTTGTGCAAATTTTGCACAATGCATTAACTATCAATCCATACAATTTAAAAATTAAACTGACAACTTTGCCAATGTCATAAATTTATAAAAATATGTCAATTCAGCGAAATGTGGAAAGCAGAAAATCAAGGATAAAATGGCAGCACCTTCGCCTCCTTAGGCTAAAAATATAGGACCGCCGGGGTGTATGTAACGTCCTTGGAGCGTATTTTCGTCAAGTTTTAAAACAATTTCAGTGCTAGAAACAGCTGCCAGATGTTATTATACACCGGCAATTTTGCAAAAAGCGTGTTCAAATTACCACGATTCCAAAATTTGACGACCTTCAGTGCTAAATTAATAAATAAATATAATTACAAACACTTATTTTTTTCAACTTACCTATTTTCAATTCTGTGATGACACACAGAAAAGAAATAAACTTCACAACAGAACCACATGTTGTATCACCCATGTTGTATGCAGCTATCGAGTTTCATGACCTCGAAACTGAAAGCCCGCGTATGTCACCTCTCAGAAACTTCACTGCTTGTTGAAATGATCGTAGACAGTTTTCAGAGAGTGTTTTTAGCGTCTTATAGAAAGGTTTTCCTGGTTAAATAAGCCCAATATTTGCCAGATTCCAACTCCTTCTTGCTACTACAACCCGAGATCCAGTTTTTCGACCCAGTTTTTCGCTTTCGCTCCGTTACGCAGCCTGGGAACACCAGGTCCTGGGAACGAATGCAAAACTAATATGGCGGCCCTCTGGTGACCGAAGAATGGAAGAATGTTCCCGTTAAAAACAGCACAAAGGATTAATCGGACTGCTTGTTTACTTAAATCTAAGCTGTGACTACTGGAAATGTGCTGAAATCCATTAACATTCATTTTTCAACGGAAGTCAACTTTCGGCCCAAGCAACCTATATTGGAAATTTTTGCGCGGGTGATTCAACTGGTGAATGATACTCGTGACAGAAAATCTTTGGACGAAAACAATGTCTTTAAGGGCATCACTCCCTGCACTCTGTGGTTACCATCGTATCCAACGCATGAAGCACTACATCATGTTACAAAAATGTAGTTGCTATGGGCATTTTCAAGGTTATTGTGCCGATGTGAAAAATCTTGAGTCCCAAAACCTTAAACTCTCCACGAGCACGTGGTTGCAACGTTTGAAGGAAAAGAGTGTACCTGAAGCAGAATTATCAGTGAAATTCATCACAGAACATGTCCTTGGCAAGGAAAGGGCACGGGTATGTATGTGTTACATCACTTTTAATGCACCTATCAATGTGGGGGGGGGGGGGGGGGTCGGGCATGGGGTGGGGATTTTGACATTAATTGTTCTGAAAAGATAAGTCAAATTCCCCACCCCTGGGACAATATAATTGGTCAAAAGTATCAAAGTCTTCCACTTCTCCACTATTAAAATGGTGGCCAAGTCAAAATTTCCAATCAAAATCAACACCCTGGGGACAAACCTCACAGTCAAAGTCCCATGGGTAACCTGACCTCCCCCCCTCGGGCTTAACATTGATTGGTGCATAATGGTGAAAGAGAAGGGATATAAAGAGGGGGTATACATGTACATGTACCCTGGAGAACTCCCTCCCCCAGGGATACTCCCTTATGTTCTTACGCTCCCTCTCAGCTCCACTTCCTTGTAGATTAAACCTGATTTTTCCTAGTCCTCATTTTCTTGTGAACCATTCGAATAAGCTTTCTTATCCCCCCATATAACCCCCATCTAATTTCTCATGGGCTCTGCCTGAAAACCACCCAGCAGGGAAGGACGAGAGGGCAGGGCTCGAAATTGCAACTCACTGGTTGCCAATCCGACCAAAAATTGATCACTGGCGACTGAATTTTCAGAACTGGTCGCCAGCTGGCGAGTGGCGACTCTGTTTGTCCGATAACTAAAGAAATCTGCAACACAACTTTTGTTTCTAAAAGGAAATAATTCTTTATATAAGGAAATAATTCGGATCTGGTAGCTAGTATACAACTCACCGTAATGTCTGAATATTACAAGAAAAGTTGTAAAAATTGAACGTACTTCGAAACGTTTATGGCGCGCCATATTGTTTCAGCGGCTTCTTCCGAAACTGGTTGGAGACTGGTATGAGCTATGTGGTTGTGTAAGGATGGCGTTTTTGCTGGCTGCGAAAGGTGTTGAGGAAAGCAAGTCGAAAATAAAGAACTGCGTGTTGAAGAAGTAGCAAAGAGAAAATACGAAATGGACCCCTGTTTGTCTCACCATCGCTTGAGTTTAACTTTGCCTAAATAATATTTAGCCACATTAAAATTCCAACACTGTGCCGAGGCTTGGGAAGTAAGAAGGGAAATCTCATCAAGGCTTTAAAGGATGAATAAACAATTTTTTTTGTTTTTGTCCCCAGACCTCAGCGTCATACTAGAATGATAGTTATTATATAGTAGTATGTACATGTACACAAAGTTTCCCATTGATTTCTTATTCTCAAGATCGCCATTTACACTGTATGTTGGAAAGGGGGTCACATTATCAGTGTTGAACTGGGGACTTGAACTGTCAAATACTCACAGACAGATGTTTTGTTCCTTTGGTCAACTAGGATTGTAATGTGAAAGATCTTCACCAGAGTTTAACAAGAGAAGAGGCTAAAAAAATAAATGACATGTGCATTCAAAGACTTCAAAGGTACTGAATAAATATAAGAAATGGTATACCAACCACTTAATTTTGGCCCAGTCAGTTGGTCAGCCACACTTTACACTTCACACTTTATTATTTTTAAATTAATGTTACAACAAAGGGCATGCCCACAACTAGCAATAGCTAATCTAGGCGGACCATGCCTTAATAGGCGAATACCCAGCCAGTCAGTCAGCCAGAGCAAGGGAGCCAGTCACAGGGCTTGACACTAACAGTAGCCAACTAGCCACAGACTAGTAGAAATTTAGTTTTGGTTAGTAGGTTTTCGATTTCCACTAGCCACTTTGGCTAGCTAGTAAACAAAATGTAATTGGCCAAGGCAGTTCCTCAAGCAAGACAAACACAAACGCTTTGCTCGGAAAGTGAAGATCATAATTTCATTATGGACATTTCATGCTACCAGACTATGTTCCACAAAAATTGTTTTATTATTGGAACTGATTACCAACATTACGTGTTCAAAGAAAGTTGCTTGCTTTGTGCTTGCAAGCCTTGCTAGGGATCAACTGTTATCGGACCAAGCCAGCACCAACGCTGGGCTAGTAGAAATTTGTTTTGGCTAGTAACATCTAAGTTGTCACTAGCCACGAGGCTAGTAAGCTGAAAAGTTAGTGTCGAGCACTGCAGTCATCCAGTCAGTCGGTCAGTCAGTCAACCAGCCAGCACATTTAAAGTGCACCTAACCCCAAAATATTTTCTTTGCTAAAATATACCTTTGCACCAGTTTGAAACGCATTGCACCTTTCGTTTCTCCTTTTTACCAAATTCTGGCTATTTATAGTATTCAAACGTCATGAAAAACTGTGCATCATTTGTTACACGGCCGAGTCAGAAGGGGCGTGGGTCTATTCCTGATTTGACGTCACAAAATGATTTGCATCACATCAACTCTTTGTAAACATGCATGCAAATCAGTTTGTGACGTCAAATCGGGAACAGACCCACGCCCCTTCTGACTCGGCCATGGAACAAATGATGCACAGTTTGTCGTAACTTTTGAATGCTATAAATAGTCAGAATTTGTTAAAAAGGTGCAATGTGTTTCAAATTGGTGCAAAGGTTTATTCTAGCGAAAAAAATATTTTGGGGTTAGGTGCACTTTAAAATATGACCCTTATTTCTCAGGCAACATACTACTGTATGACAATTGTTTTTCGTGTTCTTTTTTTTTTTGTTAGAGTTCCTGTACAGTACATTATTGGTGAATGGGAATTCAGATATTTAACTTTGAAAATGAGACCACCTGTGTTTATTCCAAGATCAGAGACTGAGGTATGGAAAAAAAGAGGAAACTAGAACAGTGGGAGGTGTAAAGAATGGTGCACATTAACTAAACAGAGAGATTTGTTGACTGTTAGTACAAATACCAGTATTCTGACTGATAGCAATAGTCATTGGCCTGTCCTGACAATGTTAAAGATGCACTCCTAGAAGTAATTACGTACTTTGTCAATTCACAGTGCCTAGATTTTATACTGTGCTAATAACCAATAATCTCACCTGTTAGAAGTGTGGCTGGTAAAGGTTTATTCTGCATAAGAGCCGAGTGGCCCATCAGGCTAGAGCTTATCCCAGTTGCCTTATGCAGGAAGTGATTAGCAGTAGTTTTACTCAACCCCTGGATGGGATGCAAGTCCATTGCAGGGTTACCCCCTCCCTTGGTATTATATACCTGGGCGAAGAGAGGCACTATGGAACACACAACACAACACAAGCTTTATTACCACACTAAAGCTTGTGCAAAGCAATTAATTAGTCAATGAAAAAAGAAGACAAAAGGAAGAAAAACAAATATAAATAAATAAATATTAAATAAACAAATAAATACCAGTTGAAAACTCATGAACAGTAACCCTCATGAACACGACACAGTGTGCCAGCCGATTCTCGAACCTGGACCATTTGATCCAGAGGCCAGCACACTAACCATTCGGGAATAGGCCACTGCACCTCCTACAGGTGTGGTAGCCTGATGGTTAATGTGAAGGACCCTAGGAAAAGTAGTCTAAGTTAAATCCCTGGCTGGGGTCTGGGTATGTTCTTGGGCAAGCCATTTTATTCCCTTAAAGGGCACTAGTCAGCCTCCATTTTCAATGCCATTGAAATTATGGTAATTGAATGGTGAAGCAAAATCTTGACACATTGCTGTAATCATGTTCCTGGATGTGTTTAAATTACTTTTGGCAAGTTTCTCAGTGATCGCACTTCATTTCGACACGCTCTGCATAAAATATATACTGAAACTCTCACATGTAAACAATAACAAAGGTGTGGCTGACTAGGGCTCTTTAACGCCTCTCTCCACCCAGGTGTATATTATTAAGTGGATACCCCTGCAATCAGTTAAGAACCCATCCAGGGAAGAGTGCAATGCAGAAATACTTAATACTATAGAGAGAGACTGGGATAAACTCTGTTCTGACAAATGAACCTCTTCACCCAAAGGCCCAACCTAAATTTAGAGACAAAGCCGCAATCAACCCCAACTGGTTTTCATGCGGGTCCTCTATACAGGTCAAATTGGAATTTAGAAATGTTGTTTTTTTGTAGGAGGGAGGGAAACTGTAGAACCTGGAAAAAACTCTTGGAGCGAGGCGAGAACCAACAAGAAACTCAAACCACATATGGCACAGGGCCAGCGTGTGGGAGGCGAGCACTTTCACAACTGCACCACCCTCGCTTACCTATTGTGTAGCCAGATTCAGTGTTTTAAGTATTGGTTTCAATTAAGAATATTATATTTCGTATCTTTAGGAACTGGTAGATCTGGTGGCCAGACATCATGATCTTGCTGGTAATGATGGCGATGGGTTTTCTTTCTTGGAAGTGGGATGTGGAAGTGGTGCCATTTGTTTGTCAATACTTTCAGAATATCCTCAGGTAAGCTGGCACAAAACACTACATTAAAATGCAGTGAAATTCTCTTATGTACAATTTCTGAAAGGTGCAGTGGCCTCACAGTTGGTGCTGGAATATGGACTTGAGCAGTCCAGATTTGATTCCTGGTCATGGCACTGCATGCAGTGTGTTCTTGGGTAAGGTAAAGTCTGCATTCGAGCCTAAGTGGCTCATCAGGCCAGCGCTTATCTCCGGTTTCCGTAGCATGAAGCGACTGGTAGTATTTCTATTCCCTGGATGGGATGCTAGTCCATCGCAGGGTTACCCCCCAGCAGTAAATTCGCCGGTACCCATTTATACACCTGGGTGGAGAGAGGCACTGTGAGAGTAAAGTGTCTTGCCCAAGAACACAACACAATTTCCCCGGCCAGGGCTCGAACCCGGACTGCTCGATCCGGAGATGAGCGCACTAACCATTAGGCCACTGTGCCTCCCACTTGGTTAAGACACTACTTTAAACAGTACCTTTTCCCACACCCAGTTGTATAAAGTGAGCAAAGGCAAATTTAATACTGGGTGAACACCTGAAATATTTCAAGAATGTTGATTGTGTAGTGACTAATCACAGCAAAGTTCAGGACACATGAACAAACCTCAAAACCAAAAACTAATGACCATTCCTCTTTGCGGTTTAGTTTTCTCGCACCCTGATTGTCTTTTTCTTTGTAACACAATAACATTCCATAAACATTTGTGGTATTCAGAAATTAAGCTCCCAGTAGCCTAGTGGTACAGTAACCAAAAGAACAGCAGTTTACAAGCCACTAACCGTAAGAAATTCTACTTTTTTGCCACTCATTACATTTACATACTGTTGGAGGCGTGGTGGCCTAATGGTTGGTGCGCTGGACTCGGGATTGGACGGTCCGGGTTCGAGCCTTGGCCGGGGCACTGCATTGTGTTCTTGGGCAAGACACTTTACTCTCACAGTGCCTCTCTTCACCCAGGTGTGTAAATGGGTACTGGCAATATAATGCTGGGGGGTAACCCTGCGATGGACTAGCATCCCATCCAGGGAGACCTAGAAATATTCCTAGCTGCTTAATGCTACTGAAACCGGGATAAGCTCTGGCAGTATGGTCACTAGGCACGAAGCTTTACCTATATCTTTAAATTAGAGTCTTCCTTTTCCTTTACACCAGACTACTTGTGTGGCAATTGACAAGAGCAAAGAAGCAATCCATCTCACAAGAGACAATGCAATCAGGTGAGTACAGCTGGAGATGCCCTTTTCATTTTACCAACCCAAGGATGCCATTCCTACGGGGAAGAATCACAGAAAATGGAGGCAAGAGAAACTTGGATTGGACAGTCATACCTCACTGGTTGGAGCATGGTGCACATGCCATTGGTGCGACTGTTGCAGTCGAACGTTCTGTACTGTTTCCTGCCGTTGATTGACAAAATGTAACAATGCCTGTATAAGGATTCTTCCACACTATCCCTTAAGGCCCAGTTATATGGTCTCGAGTACCCGAGACAACCATCCCCCCGAGGCAACTTTACTGAGCGTTTATATAACGAATAATTTTCCCTGTCAGCTGAGTTAAAGTTGACCCTGTTTGATTATTCATATAGTATTTAAATATTCAAACCACCAGTTATCCTTCTTCCTTTGGATTTCTCTCATTTATTCACTCACTGGAGGCCTTGCTGGGTTAAATTCTATTTTATTTAGTGCAAATTTTTGCGTAAAAGCCTGAAATCCGGATATTACGTGCCACTCACCACGCCATGAGTTGTCTCTGGTAGACGAGCCAAAGTGTTTATGTGAGAAAACGTTTCCCTGCCTGCCCGGGTTACCCTATGAGACTAGACATATCGGCTACCCGAGTTGTCTCGCCCCCCAAGACGGGTCGGGTAGGGTCATGTAAATGGTTGGTAGAATTTTTCAACAATTTAGTGAAAAGTTAGCTCACCCAGGGTAACTCCTGGGGGAGGGTTGTCTCGGGTACTGAAGACCATGTAAATGGGACCTTGTTCACCCTACTTTGCTGCTTACAAGTGGATAATTCAAAGCCTCCTCAGGTATGCCGGCGAGTAAATACAATTTCTATGGAGAGCTGGGAATTGCAGCCTGGGACTGCAACGATGCGTGCTTATTGATTTACTCTCAATTTTTTTTCTTTTCAATTTTTAAATTTCAGATGCAATTTGAGTGACAGGATAAAACTTCATCAGGTTGATGTTCGTAAGTAAAAAATTGAAAGTGGTATTTATAGTGGTCATGCAGTTAGCTTCGTAACTACCTTATTATAGATTACCTTATTACCTTATTACCTTATTATAGGAAATTAACGCTTGTTTGTTCTATTAGCGAGCCATTTATGTGAGACTTGGCGAGAACTGCTGCCCGACCCAATATTTTGGGAATGTTTTCCTGTCCAGTCCGACATAGCTAATTCTATGTATATTTACTAAAGTGTCGAAATTATTTGAATATTGATTTGAATATTCAATCGGCTTTTCGAATTTCCTTCCAACTGAGTTGAGTTTACTCGTCCTCGCCCACTAAGTTCCTTTTTCCTCTGCCCTCCAGGATCTGTGCTTCCACTACTTGGCTTCAGGAAATTTGATGCCGTCATAAGCAATCCACCATATATACCAGAACAAGACATGGCGCTCTTGGAGCCTGAGATTTCCAGGTACACTTCTGATACAAAGCCCGTCCTCACAGGCGATGTTTACTTCGTTAAAACTCCATTTTACCATAACTGCAGAAATTCTCGCGCGCTCATTGGCTAATATTCGCGGTTCAACTTAACAAATAGACTTGAGCTTGTTGTGGTACGTCCTCTAATCGACCACAAATTTCTTCATCACATTGTCAAATTTTGGGCGGCTCACGAGGCCGCCGTAATGTGATGAAGAAATAAGTGGTCGATTAGAGGACGTACAACAATAGGCTCGTAAAGGGGGAGGGTACAGGGGGTGCGCACACCCCTCCCCATGAGATGACCTGCGGCTTTCTAATATAACGAGTAGTCTGCTTAAGTCTCCCGTCAGCCACGTCATTCCATAGTGGTGCACTCACTCCATTTTTTTTTCGCCGAACTGGTCGTCGGCACGAAATTTTTTCTTCAAGTGTGCTTGTAGGATATTTTTCAAAATCCCCCAACCCCACCCCTCTCCTCAGAAGTTAAATGGTCTGCCCCTTATAAATAAATGCGAATGCCAACCTCTACATGGGAGCGAGGTTGTGCGAGTACGTGAACAGTGTCATTTTGGCGGGAAAAATGTGGTAGTCGCGTCATTTTATCTACTGCGGGGTTTTTGCAGAAAAGTTGCGAAAACAAGATAACACGCCATGAAAATCTAGTGAAATGGTAGGTCAAATTCATTCTTTTACAATCATGAACTTGCCTAAATATCCTTAACAAAGAGAGCAAGAACGTTGCGGACGGAATATATCGCTTCTGTTTCTCATTACGTGGCACGTGGCTAACAATTTGTGGTCAAATTTTCTAATTTGTCGCTGGTTAATTAAACTTCACTACATCGTTGTCGAGAATGGCATTCATGTGAGTCCGATTTTCCTGTTTTTTTTTACGATAGACACGAAGATGAACAAGCCTTGTTTGGAGGGCGTGATGGACTGGACGTAATCAAAGACATTTTGCGTATTTCGCCAGTAATACTCAAGCCTGATAGGTAGGTAAAATCGACCGCCATATAACGCCTTTCCTCCACCCCTGAATGGAATGCTAATGTGTCGCATCACATGTTACAACAGCTGCAAATTCTACACCGGCTTAATCTGCGTTTCTCAAAGGTATATTTGGGAGCCGAAAATATGTATTTCTTGAAAAAAGTTTACTAGAAGAGATTCTGCGTTAACAAAACACGAAGTTGCTGGTTTTCCGCCTGAAACTACAACGCCATTTGATAGCAACTGAAGTTCAAGAAATAACTCTCGGGCTCAAAATGTCTTCGGGAATTTTGAGAAACACATGCCGACCAGGCCCAAGTTGTTTAAACGGCGATTAACAGTAACCAAGGACTAAAACTTGTTGGAGGTTTCAATTTCTCTCTGTCATAGGGCAGCTCGCCTCCCACTAGCCATATATTATCCTGCGCAGTAGGCATTCGGATGTAGCAATTTTCAAACTTCTTATCAACACTAGAAAAAAAATTCATCCCTAGCAAACCTTTGTCAAAATTTCCCGATAGTTTGCGGTGCGCAATCGTTCAAGTTCGCACCAGGATCGTACGTCAAGTTGCTAAGCAACCGTCCTTATAAATCGCTGGTGCACTCCATTTCAAAGATACTTCTCGTTCTTAGAGCTTTCCAACGACAAATGTGTGTGTTGTCGGACACAGCAGTTAGAAATGTAGATGATAAGTTTGCTTCTCAGTACAGCAGAACCTCACCCTGTGACCAACTCATTAATAAACTCTCCTCGTTTTGACGGCTACCTTTTCGCTAAGTTGCGAGTCTGCGCAGCGGTACTGGAATCTCAGTCATCAGTTACATTTTCGCCAATTTCTCTGCAATCGGTTCAAATTTCAGCCCATGTATTAGTTATAGGGAGGCGCAGTGGCCTAATGGATCGTGCGCTGGACTCTGGATCGGGCGGTCCAGGTTCGAGTCCTGGCCGGGCCACTGCGTTGTGTTCTTGGGCAAGACACTTTACTCTCACAGTGCCTCTCTTCACCCAGGTGTATAAATGGGTACCGGCGAATTTACTGCGGGGGGGTAACCCTGCGATGGACTAGCATCCCATCCAGGGGGGAGTAGAAATACTCTCTGTCGCTTCATGCTACAGAAACCGGGATAAGCTCCGGCCTGATGGGTCACTAGGCCCGACTGCAGACTTACCTACCATTAGTTATCAGTAAATTCTGCAGGTCTCAGATCTCAGCCACCAGTTAAAAACGCATCATTTCTCTGCTGACAGTTGAAATTTTGACCAGTTCTCAACTATCAGTTATACTCCATCCAGAACCTTTAATTTGTTAGTTAGTTACAGGGTTCGTACGGGTCCTGGAAAACCTGGAAAGTCCTTGAATTTTATTATGGCATTTTCCAGGACTGGAAAGTCCTGGTAAAAGATTACAGGTCCTGGAAAGTCCTGGAAATCTGTTAAACTCAAGAAATGAATTGTTCTGAACTAACTTTATAAGGAATGCGAGGCTTACAGTTGGGAGAATTTATATTGGGATCTTGGACGAAAAAGGGTTTAATGTGAATTTTGGAGTCCTGGAAAATTTGATGTGAGTTCTGGAAAAGGCCTGGAAAAGTCCTGGAAATTTGTCTTTGAAAAGGGGTACGAACCCTGTAGTTAGTTCTCTCCGCGCCATGAGGCGCATAAGGATTTAATTTGTAGCCCCGTCTTATATTTTCTTTATAAATTTTATCCTGCTGCTGTTCACGCGTATGTACTACTATATTGTGTTATGTTCTTCTTTATAGTTCTGTGTGGTTGGAAGTGGACATTTCTCATCCAAAGCTGATTGATCAATGGGTCAATAGTCACGATCTTGGTTTAAAATATTCGGCGACTTTTGACGACTTTACGCAGAGGTAAGCCAAAAAGTAAACTAATTGAGGCAAAGTAAAGTCTTCGAGCCTGGTGACTTATTAATAGTATTTCTACTCCCCCCTGGATGGGATGCTAGTCCATCGCAGGGTTACCCCCAGCATTAATTCGCCAGTACCCATTTATACTACTGGGTTAAGAGAGGCAGAGGGTCTGAATGGGGTTAACCGACTAGCGACAAAGGGCGAAAAATATTACTGACTACCGACAAAACGAGGAAAAAATAACCGACTAGCGACAAAAAATTTAACTGAGATTTACCGACAACCTACGAAGGTCGAAAATTTTAACCGACAACCGACAAAGTAATGAAATTTTAACCGACATGCGACATATGGACCCCCCTCCCCATTCAGACCCTGGAAGCACTGTGAGAGTAAAGTGTTTTGCCCAAGAAGTTCACAAGAACACAACGCAGTGCCCCGCCCAGGGCTCAAACCCGGACCACTCGATCGGAGTGCAGTTATGCCTCTGCGCTTCCCATGAACTCTATGTAGTAATCAATTAAGGAGTAGTTCGGAAATGAAAACCGTTTATGTTCAGTGACTGCCATCAAACTGAACCTAAGTCGTGCACGTGATCGCATCTGAGTGACCAATCACAGTAACGGAAGCAACCAATCAGAATTCGAACCAAAAGCACACAGCGGGCGCCAAGCGCGGGTAAATACGTGGAAGCCAATTGGTGAGAAAATGATTTTTCTGATTGGTTTTAACCAGAAGAACGCACGATCAGAGAGCAAAGCAAACGGAAACACAACTAAACACAAAATAAGTTTTTACAGCCAAATGAAAACCGCTCTTCTCGGTATGATACAATAACACTATACAAAAGTATAAGCCTGAGTGTTAGACTACTCGCAGCCCTCCCAAAGTTTGACGAACGCTCCCTAAGACCTAACGGGAAAATAGGGACTGCTCGTAAGAGTTCCTGGCTGCAGACGTCTCATTTTCCTTCCCATGAGGAAGGAAGCTGGAAAGCAGCTGCTAAAATCCACTTTACATGTTCCGCTTGCGAAATATAGCTGATAATTACGGTCCAACCGAAAGAAGCCGGTTGGACTAGTTATTGTTCCTGTGGGAATAGTTTTAAAAATCCTTAAATAATTAAAAACTGGAAAAATCCATTAATTTCGTCGTTGAAATAAAGCAATCAAAGTTAAAGTTCTGACTAACCAAGGCGAAAGTAAAAAATGCACCTGCGCAAAGTTAGCCCGTATGTCTTGTGATCAGCGGCACACTCTTCTTTCCTCTCCAGGCGCCTCCCAGGTTAATGCACGTGAAACGTTTTCGATACGACTGAACTTGGTTAAGTTTAACACTTTCTGAAATTTAAGTTTGAATTCATTTACGCTCAAACAGGTGACACTGAGCTATTTTTGTGTCTTCCTCTCTGGCATAAATACGTCTTTTCTACTTTTTAAAGCGGTGATATGTTTCCCCACTGGGGGTAATCAAAATATCCGGGAAGAGAATTAAGACAAAATTCTAATATGAAATGCCAGCATGTTAGGAAAATAAGGTAAAAACAATCTTTTCACACTATTGCTTCCTGTATTTAACTCTATGCCAACGGCGCGACTATAAGGCTCAGTTTTCTCGTTTGACTAGAAAATTATTTGCTTCCCATTGGGTACCAGACTAACTGGCGCAATGCAAGCTCCTCGCTGTGTTTTGCCGTCTGTAGGCATAGTGGTTGCCAGGAAGTAGAAAATACTTTAGTAATTTAAGTTTAAATTAAGAATTTATTATTTCCATGGGAAGGAAGTTTCTGGAAGGGCGTGAAAAAAGTATTTCTTCCTGTTTTTAAAGCTTCCTGTTTTATTTCAAAAAATGTTTTTTTTTTAATTTGTTAACGTATGGTCCCGTTTCCTCAAATCGCAACTTGTCGAGGTCTTTCGCCCCACGCGAGGTTCCTCGCGAGGATCTCTCGAGATTATCACTTGCGGGCATACCTCGCGCGCACTTCTTCAACGCCTTAAAGTCTGTGTGTATTCTTCGTTTGAACTGATTCAGTTTGGAGATGGCGAAAGGTTTTGAAGAAAATTGTGTCGGGGAACTAGTAGTATATGGTTTTTTTTTTCAGAGACACCATGTGTCCGCAGCAAATGTTTCCAGGTTTTTGCGGCATGGAAAGAGAGTATTTGATTTATTTCCAGCTCGTTCTTTTATCAACAACATGGCGTTAAAAATTTGTCCTCGTTTGCCACGGCCTTAACGATGGCGAGGGTGGAAATACATATGGACAAACATGAAAACGCGGCGAGGTGCGCGTTTTCAGTTTGGATGATTGGTTTTCCTTTACGTTTTGTTGCTTACTGGAATTTGTCGAAGGAATTCGCTCAAAGGAAATCCAAAAATAATGGTTTAGTTTTGTTACCTAAGCATATATTACTGCACTGAAACCATTTACTGACGTCTGTTGTTACAGATGGCGAGGATGGAAGTGGATTGAAAATTGAAAAAATGTAATTTCTTTTTTCAAATTCTCAAGCCATCTCCTGAAAAATTAAGAAACCAACTATTATGGTTTGCTCTCCGTGCTAAATTTTCAATTGATTTTTCTGCATTTTACAAGTAAAGGTATTAAGCAATGACTTTAACACAGAATTGACCTGAAAACTCTGAATCACCGTGACAATGCCCCTTTATATTTCTATAAATTTGTTAAAGTAGCAACGGTTGCAGTGTTCAATAAATCAAGGGAATATTTATATGCGTTGAACAAACAGCGCATTCGCGTTTGTATTAATTGTAAAATGTAAAACTCTTATTTCTAGTGATTTTCTGCGAAGTCACACTTAACTTTATTTAAAAAGTTTTATAATTTTTTCACTAAGAACCATTTGTCGATTCACGTTGTAGGCCAAGATTTTGTCGCATTATCCGAAGATGACACTACGTGGCGCTGACGTCCCAGGACAGACAGACAATCCTTGTATTTCGTTACCAGAGTTTTGCAACTAAATAAAATGGTGGAAAGAAGACCTTGGGCCAACCATCGTGGCAAAGTTAGTGACAGTCAGTCATTTAGAATGAACCAATACTTAATGTCTTCAACTTTTTTCTTTAAAAATGAGACCATATTACAAAAACGTGAATATCTCTGGAACGAAAGAATACGTCACAAAAAGGAAAATACCTTTCTTCCTCGTTTTGAAAAGAAAATTTAAATGCACTTTTAAATGCGCCATACTTCGGCAGATCACATAAAAAGTAATTAAACGTCCTGCAGTTGCGAATAGCGTCGTAATCGAAAGATTTGTCTTTCTTGGTGCAACCTATCCCGTCGAACGATCAGTTGTTTCGTTGTGGGTGTTCTAAGGCCATCCATTAAAAAACAGTCCAAATGGGAGGAGTTGGAAAGGGAAAAGGGAGGAGTATGGGGTGCAACAGGAAAACATTGCTGACCCAACAAGTAAGTTCAGATGCTAAGAATTATGTACAGTAACCAAACGGTGACAATGGCTATAAGCGGAAGTCGAGGAACATGCCGCAGTAATCGTGCCTTTTCCCTCAGAAGAGCAAAGATTGGTTAGCGAGAACAAGAAATCCTTGCTAGTTTTACCACATCACTGCGCGGGATGTTGTAGATTATGGTGACTTATGCGTGCAGTGCTGCAACATGCAATTTTATAAAATAACTGAGATACTACGCCCGCTCTCATTGGTTGAGAAGTGTGTTAAGATGAGAGTATGTAAACACGGTTGTGACGTTTTAGTTTCGTGCGTAATTTTTAACAAATATTTTGTAAAAGCAATAGAGGACATTTTCCGTGTTTACATGGCCTCATCTAAACACTCGAAGGTTTGCATAACTGTCTCGAATTCTCCCAAACCCCCTCGTGTTTAGATGTTTAGATAGTATATAGTACATTGCTGCCCAAACCACAAAGTGAAAGCTAAACGCAAGCAAACGGGAGTGTAACTAACCGGTAAGGGATCAACCACGAGTAAACTGGGATGGAACTAACTGGAACCAACCGACACCCGTATGTTAATAATCTGCTGTTAGGGCTTGCCACAAGTTGGTCGGCAACTTTTTGCCAACTTTTCGTATCTCGAGCAACTTTTTTTTGTTTCGAGCAAGTTTTTGCATTCTGAGCAATTTCTAGTTTTCTAGATATCGAAGCAGTTTTTAGTGCTTTAATTGTCCATGCTTCCATATTTTAAAAGGTTTCAGAAGACAATTTGTGAATTTCCTGTGAAAATGGAGCAGATCCTCCCCCATGGGGCAGATCATGGGCGAAATATGCTTGCAGCCGATCTGCTAGTTCAGCGGTTTTTTAAAGAAAAAGTTTCTTTAAGAAAAATAAATCTCATCTCACCTTATTTTACAGAAAATCGTTCATCTAATTAATTGTATTTATGTTTATGCTACATTATTTAATTACCTAGCTATGGAGGTGTCCAACTAGAAAGCTCTTCTCCTTTGGACACCGCACACCTATTAACTGTCTACATTATGGCCTAATTTCATATTTATAATATAAATATTGCATAAATGCTTTGGATTGTGTAAATAAAAATTGAATCTTGAATCTTGAAAGAAAATACAATTCGCACTCCACTGACTCGAGTGTTTCAAGTGACGAAGGTCATTCAGATCCTTTGAGGGTAGGACTGGGGCAAGACTGAGTTCTCCAGCGAAAGCGGCGATTTCAAGAGAGCGCAAAGTGCAAACAAATCCAACTGAAAAAAAGGAGAACCGTTCGCGGCGCAGCCGATCCACGCGTATTGTGAACAAATTTATTTAGCGAGAACTGGTTACAACGCAAAATGGCACAAAAATGCTTAGAAATTAATGTTACTTTTGTTGTACAGATCGCATATTTTTTGCATCAGACCAAATAAAAGAAGAGAAAAACAAAAAAAAGTTTTGCTTTTTTAGCAACTTTCGTTACAAAAAGCAACTTTTGACTTTTTTGTAGCAACTTTTCAGCAACTTTTTGAGAAATTTCGGGCAACTTTTTGGAAAATGCTGTTCTGGCCATTGCTACGTCATATACAATATCATGAAATGTCTAATCTGGTCCCGGTCAATGGAAGGGAGGAGAGGCTCAGAATACCGGCTCTGATTGGAAATAACTTATAACGTGCATTCCTGACGAGACAAATAGTCCACTCGATAACCTGTAGTCTTATTATTACACATGTAACCTTTCCTCTGATCACTGACTACTTTGCATTCCCGCAAAGAAATTCGAGACACCGAAGTTAAAAAAAACCGAGTTTACTGGCAATAATACAAGTACTTCCCTGCCGGTTACATACAACTTAGGTCCGACGGATTTTTGATTAAAATCAACAGGTCATAAGACAAAAGAATGAGAAGGCTTAAATGAGAGTGTTGCGTAAAGGCCGACCCTTTGAGAACGCGGAATCTAACGCATTTAGCCAAGTTTTGAAATGGCTTATGTTACGGCGATGGGCCAAGAATGTCATATAATGACGTTTGTAGCTAGCTTTTATCTGGTAATGGCGGAGCAAAACGGAAGACTAACAAACCAACGTCAGAAATTGGCCTTGCGATGCATACGAGATCTTTTTAAGTTGTGCTAACCGTGCTTTAGAATACAAGCAAGTTGTTTACAAATGATATCCTACTGCTAAGAGGAGACGATATATTGGCATGGTACTGCAGCATGAGTTTATCTCAGCAGCGCACAAGCTAGCTCGGTTTGTGGAAGCTGTTCTCTGCAGCGTGTAGCTCTGTTGTAGCTGTTGATTCAACACACCACGATGTGTGACTGAGGTTATTTTATATAGCAGAAGTGATTAAGAGGTATGTTATGTCTGTAAAAACTGACTCGATATATGCCTCCTTATCACAGTGCACATTCATTCTTACGCTCTGGGGTGTTTTACATCTGCATAACCTTTCAGATTCGCCAAGTGAAGCAGTTGTAACTGTAATGTGAGTTTTGGTCAAGCCAAGCAAGATATCGTTCTAGAAACGCTGGTGCGCACAACGGAGGTTTATGTAGCTATTTGTTATTAAAATGCATTGAAACTGTGTCCACCAACCATTATCTGCAAACAACCTTAGTAACTCTCGGAGTTTTCATTAGCCTAGAGGTACAAAGAGATTTGCTGAAAGCCAGTCTTCGCTTTGCCTGCTAAGTTCTTGTCACGAATTTAAGCAAAACGCCACAAAGCGTGGAAGGAGTTATGCTTCAACCTTCATAATAATCGCACTTCGGTTCTTGGGATAAAATGCTAGTAATGCAGCGAGAAAAATGCAAATGCTTGAACCACTTCAGACAAGATAACCTTTATAGATGAACCACCGTGAAGCACAGAAATATCAAGTTCTTTCTCAGAGGCAATATCAGCTTTATTCACTTTATTATAACCAAGGAACAATTGTTCTTTGGTTAGCTGCGGACAATAACAGCTCTTGTAAGAGTGTTACCGCATGATATCACATGATATCAGCCCTATATGTTTCCAGGGTTATATTTAGTTTGCCTAGCTTTCACCCCCCCAGTGATCTGTCCTAGTGGCTGAATTAAATAGAATAAGCGTCAAATCTTAGTTAGCTATCTTTATTTCTTGACGATTTTTCAGTATATCGCTGAAAGGAAGTGTTAGCTGTACTCAAAAGCTTCCGTGAATGATGTATTTTGTGGTTACGTAACAAAAAGAGAAAAATGATTCGACTCGACCCTACAACGAGCACCATGAACTCAATCAGTTTTGATATTAGTGAATTTTTGCGTTATTTGTTCGTTATTGTTTTATTATGTGGTTAAAAAAATTGATTTTCTCTTATGGACCTACAAAAAGCGATTGACTTTGGCTTTCAGAGAAATTATTCGTGCGAAGAATTACACTGCAATCTGTTCCCTCATTTGTGCCTTCTTTGCAATTTCAAGAGACCATTCAGTCTTGCAGAACTGTAGTTTAAGGTTTGAAGGCAAGATAAAACAGGGTTGAGACAAAAAAGCCAGCATCTTGGATGAAAATTGGCTTCCTTTTTAATATAAAGGAAGAACTCGTAAAGGGAGGAGAGGAAGCTATTCAGTAAAATTCATACAGGAAGAATATCGGCAAAGAATTTGCGATTAATTAAGGGCTGAAAACTTTTTGCGATCTAAATTGCGCCTCGATTCTTCTAAAAACTTCTCCCAGGCAAAAATGCCTCGATGGTTAAAGAAATTCAGAAAGAACGTTTTGTGCGAGCCCTTTGGAATATGGGGGAGGAGGCCGGAAAAGTGTGGAGCCAATGTAGGTAACTTCAAGATTGAGAAATGATAATTTATATGAAAGCCTGTATTAGCATCGTGGGAAGTAAAAAACAATAACAGCACAAAGGCAACAGAAAATGATAAGATTTTAAACTAGAGTATCATGAAAATATCCCCAAATTTTAATCTTTCAACCCGCGCATTTAATTTACACGTGTCCATTTTAAGGAAGATCTTAATGTATAAGTTCCGATGTTTTGACAACGTAAATATTTGGCGTAGATTTTGTGTACTGTCGGTTCTTATCTAACTGGGATAAATATACGTATTCCAAGATAGTTTTTGCTTAAAAAATAACTTATTCTTTAAGTGGTTTTTAAAATTAAAATATTATTTTATAGAATGTAGGATGCAAATTTGTATTGCTTGATTCGAATCTTGCATAGAAGCTTTCGCCCGCGCAATATCCAACTTACAATAACATTGAAACATGCATTCAAAATTTACAAATAAAATCTAATTTGCAAGCTCAACTAGCTTTTACCACGTTCCATGTGAGGCGTTACGCAGATTTAAAACTGTTTTAGTTTAGCAAGAGGATTAATAAATTGTGAGCGTTGCACATGCAATTAATTTATAATTCAAGTTACTCTAAGAAGTTCTTTTATCATGAAATTTGATTTTAAGAGTTGCATAAAGAGCGATTATCATAAAGCTGTAGTGTTGTTTGAATCGTTGAACTAGCAACGTTTGCAAAAAGATATATTTTTGTCCCAGCCACCGGCGTTTAGTTAAACTTTAAACGAATGCATTTCGTTTTCAAGCTACAATAACTTTCAAAAGTAACAGTGGAAATTTATTCAACTTCAGAAAGCAACACCAAATCATTCACAGTTTTAAAAGCAAATGCCTTTTTGTGTTCTATTTGTTTATTTCTTGTTTGGTGTAGTTTATAATATAGTGATACAAACGTATATTTTTAAACAGCGAGCAACTGATGTGCAATAAAAATATAAATCCAAATTTGTGCTGATTGAATATTTCATTTGAACTGCATTTGTGAACCTTTTTTTTTCATAAAATTTCCATGGTACAGGTATGGGCCGAGGGCTTACAAATTTAAAATGAAACGTTTGAAAATGCGAAATTTGCAGTATTCTTACTATTGAATGTACTTTCGATAGCGTTTATTTTAGTGGCTACATACCAGTAGAGTATTATCCACACAAACGTTGTATGCACCAAGCATGGCATAATATAAAAATAATATATAATAATATATAGAAGTACTTCTCAATAGCTTGCATTAGAATGGTCACACACTAGGGTTTTATCCACAGACTTAAAAGTTAGAACCACCTCGTGCAGTATGATAAACAGTACCACATGAAAGTACTGCTCAATAGCTTGCATTAGAATGGTCACACACTAGGGTTTTATCCACAGACTTAAAAGTTAGAACCACCTCGTGCAGTATGATAAACAGTACCACATGAAAGTACTGCTCAATAGCTTTCATGTGAATGGTCACACACTAGGGTTTTATCCACAGACTTAAAAGTTAGAACCACCTCGTGCAGTATGATAAACAGTACCACATGAAAGTACTGCTTAATAGCTTGCATGTGAATGGTCACACACTAGGGTTTTATCCACAGACTTAAAAGTTAGAACCACCTCGTGCAGTATGATAAACAGTACCACATGAAAGTACTGCTCAATAGCTTGCATTAGAATGGTCACACACTAGGGTTTTATCCACAGACTTAAAAGTTAGAACCACCTTGTACAGCATAATAAACAGTACCACATGAAAGTACTGCTCAATAGCTTGCATTTAAATGGCCTCTTGCTATAGTTTAATCCACATACCTAATACTTAGAACCTTTTCATAAAGCATAATAAACAGTACCACATGAAAGTGCTGCTCAATAACTTTCATTTTAATGGTAACATACTGACTTGGGTTTCATCCTTGCAGAGTTTTAAGAGTTAAACTTCACACTACATTAGTCAAGGTTGCAGTGATGACAGATCGACTTCGGATAATCCGTCTGAGTTAGGCTGAAGTCTGTTGCGTTTCATTTCAGCGGAGCATGCAAAGTTTATAACTCCAACTCTTTCAGTCTTTCGAAAAGGTAAAGCTTTGCTTCAATGAAGTGCTTATTGCACTGTGGCCATTGATGTAAGCTTGATACGAAGACATTTTATTTTATTAAGTCGTCTAAATTTTTTGAAATAACAAACGAAATTAAGTCCTGGCCTTCTAACGGTCTGTAAAGAGAATTTTTGGCGACAAATTTAAATGAAATATGGATTTAACGAAGCTAAGTATATTAAATACACAAAATTGCTCAGTTTCTCCTTCAATAAGTAGAACGTAAACCTATTTTTCTTTTTTGGATGTCTCAACATACTGATCCTGAGTTTGTTTTCTCATAAAAGAAACACAATTTTCTAGATTTTTCTCACATTCCAACACTTTTATTCTCGAAAAAAAATCACAAAAACAGGCACGGAACTGTTTTTAGATCAAGTCATGAAGGTTAATTAGCTCGGATAGTTGGATTATATTTCAGGCAGATTTATTCCTCGCGCTATTAAAATACTTCAGGTCAACTGCCTTGCATGGCCTTATCACTGAAAGCAATTCGAATCCATATTGTCTGAGAATTCTTCGCTATTTTTAAAACAATTGTTAAACGTTGCTTGAAAGAGTTGTGTTAACCCAGTGTACGTGCCGTTTTTATATAGTAGTTTCTCAATTCATGGAATATTTAGTTTGCTACTGTGCAATACTCACACTTCGATATGTCGTTTCTCCGAAAAGTGACACTATTTTCACCAATAATGTTAGCAGTAAAACGGGAAAGACGTATAGAGCCTTTACCATGGCGTCTACTCGACAATGCTCCACGTTGCAAGCATTCATTTCGTCAAGAAAATTGTATTAGTGTATTAGTGGCCAATGTCATGTTTGAACTGTGCGGTCCACGTGTAGTGTTTTTTGGTGAGTTTGTTTGTATATGTATTCTTCATGAAGGCTCCAACACTAAACAACTTACAACTAAACTTTAAAACTGAACAGCGGTTAGTTTACGTCAGAAGTAACATTTTGGAGGATTCATCTCTTAGCTAAATGCGAATCGGACGCAGAGTATGGTATTTGTAAATTAGAAGAAATCCGGACAACAAGAAAGCCAACTAAAATTCAGTGACACAAGAAAGGAAGCCATTTGTTTATTACAATATTCGATTTTCTTTGGTTGACTACACGTACACTATGTGTACATAAAGAAACACCAGAAAAAAGGCAACACTTTCGAGAGAACCCACACTAGAAGAAAATCAACTTTTAATAATAAAGGTTAACTTGAAACCACTTTTAATGTTGTAACATTCTTTGGATATTTATCTTCGAGGGACAGTCTGGATCATATACTTGGCAGGGAAACAAGCACTATAATAGAACACTATAAGAAAGCCAATTTAAATGATAAAACATTTGTGTTTTATCATCTAAACTGGCTTTCTTGCAGTGTTCCATTATAGTTTTCGTTGTATATTTCTTGGTGCATTTGGAAAGAGAGCTCAACACATGAAAAGACAGCTGAATGCAATAGGATACTCAAATGGCTTCTACTTTACTTGACGTTCTCTCACGCAATGTAGGTTTCTTTGCTTCGTGATCATTCTTTCTACAAAGACTGACGAATGTACAGCCAATAGGTACACGAATGGCTACGACCATACGCCAAGGTGCATTCCATGAGTATCTCACGCCGAAGAATCCCCGAACTTACGCCAAGATTTTAAAGGATTGTATGGGAAAAAGCAAAGATCCACGCCGAAGATCTTCGGCGTAACTTGCACGGAATGCAGCCTGGACCATTTTGCTCCTTGGTTGTACATTCTCCTTTGTAAAGATCTTTCTTCCTATTTGCTGCTTTCTTGTTATCCTGTGTACAAGAAAGTCAAGTTAAAGTAGAAGCCATTTGTGTGTCCTATTGGTAACATTTTCTGTACATTTTTATTTGAAGGGAAAGGTACATCACTTCAGTGGTACAGACGCCCATACCAAATACAAGAAAGCCAACTAAACGCAGTGAAACATTCATTTCACAGATTTCTCTTTCGTTAAAAGACAACTTGTACCGTGCATTTGAGAAGGTCTACAAGGAAGCCAATAAATTTGTATGTGCATCGTAGGTGATTAATTCTGCAGTGTGTATTTCTCGTTTAAATTAGAACATGTATCACGCACACACAAGATGTCCACACTACAAGAAACCAAATTAACTGCAATAAAAAGAAAAAGTTAATATGTAGATTCAATGTGCATTTATCATTCGATTAAAAGCGTTTAAAATCACTTCGGAAAACTTCTAGTCTCGCGAGATTAAAAACTCTGCGGTTCGTCTTCTACGTGTCTCCTTTTGTTGATAAATCGCGCTATATTATAGAACCACTGTTGTTTGAACGATTTCTAATGGCCTATACAAACTGTGCAAACAGAGTAATCTTCGAATAGAGTTTGAAATGATGTACACTCACGCACAACTGTCCATGCAGTTGCACCACCAACTGCACAGTTCTCTGTTGTTTGGACAGCCCTCCGCAGTTTTTCCAACCCACCTTCAAGCAAGACTATTCAAAAGTGCTGAAAGTCTTTCGTCGCGGAAATCAAGCGATTGCATGCTTTATTTACTTGCGCAAATCGTTAAAAAAAATTTTAACCTTGTTTCGTAATACGCTGACATGAGTCTCAACAAGGGCGAGGACCAAAACCGTGGGAAGAGCTCGCAAAGAATTTTAAGAAAATTTCGCAAGAAGACATTCCAACTCGTTGAATTGACAATTCAGCTGCCAGAATCCACTTCAATATTTCAAGACCTAGCGGCTGACATTTTAAAATGACAATCCCGGAATTGAATCGCTATTCCAAGATTATTTTAGTTAATAAGACATTAACCTCGCACAGCTTTAGAGCCTCTAATATCTGTGTCACCTTCCAGGATCGTGTAGTTGGCCATCACTTTTAGGGCTCCGTAAACATGTATCCTGGCTTCATGGTTTGCACCTTCTTGCAAGCGATGACTGTACCTCTTTAAATGCGTACAGCACAGCAGATAGCAATGTACCAAAGTAACGCGATATTGGCCTACAGCCAACATTGTTTGCTTCTTAATATTGGCAGTGAGTTTCGCGATTTACGTACATGTACGGGTTAAGAACGCTAAGAATTTTGCATCGCTAGCAAAAACGTCATAAGTTCGATCTTTGTAAGATGTCACTTTTCATACAAAATTTGAGCTCTCGGTTACAGCTCACAAGGATCATTCAGTGTTTCACTGGACTTCACCAAAGGAACAAACAATACTGAAGGTTTGTTCAGTTGTAAAAATGTACCAAAGTTCAAGTTGTGTGTTTATTCCGGAAAAGCGGCGGTGTTCTTAGTTCCGAATCCCGCAGCTCTGAACTGTCATCGGCTTTATTTTCTGTAAAGAGTGTTTACTTATCCGTTGTTAATTTGTTGTGCGGTGGTTGGCTTTGCATGTAACGAACTTGGAGTTTGCCCAATTCTCGTGATTTCACCCTCTTTTGGATGATCTAGGATTTAGTTTCACTGCAAAAACTGTAAAAATAGGCTTAGTGATCTTTAGTGCTTGTTGCTAAATGACACAGTGATAGTTTCGCAAGCTTGAATGTTGAAAATTCGTGCAAACTGATTTCGAAACTGTAAAGCTTTGTTGCAGCAGTGTGATGTTTTCCATACGCAGACGGTAGTCAAATCTGTTTTCGTAATAAAATGCGTAGTCGTGGGTACCGACGTTTCTTGGTGTAAAAGATAGCTCTTTGTGGGTGTGTAATCTCTAGAGTTCTTTTTGCCTTCTTGCGCTTTGTGTCACCTGTTATCAATAGAGAAATCGTTAAACGGTTGTTGTTTTTTCCGAGTAACTCTATTACTTTGTTAAGGGGATCGTGTTTAAAATTCCTTAAGCAGTGATATGAATGCGTTTGTTGTGATAGCCCACAAAACGCGACCGACCTGCAGACCTGCGTGTCTTGAAGTTGCAAGGAGTTTTGAGGTTTCAGATAATGAAATCAAAGTAAGTGCCTGAGATGTTGTCTTTTCCGACCTCTCGCTGCAGACAGCATTATCACCTAAATTAACTCACGGACACTCACGAAGGAGTGCGCTCCTTTACGCTTTGGAGCAAAACACGATTTCGTGGGAAGCGCGGTGCACGCGAATCTATTTTGCATTTCCCGGGAAAACAAGAAATTGGCAACCGCGAAACAAGATGCAGTTAGTGAATGCCTGTAGCAACGTAGCGAATTTTTTCATTTGATTTCATTTCCGGCAGCACTGCTGGTCCGTCAATCAGGCGGCACGTTCAAAGGAAAGAGGGTGGTCTTGGCTCTTCTGCGAAACAAACTGCGCGGGTCCAACTGACAATGGATCATGCGAGAGCCAATCATAGCGCCGCTACTAAGTTGTATTAGTCAATTAACGCAGAGCCACACGATAGTAAATTTGCCATTGATTTGTGTAGTAGACAACAACAGTGTAAACTTGGAACGGCGCTTCAAATGCGAATTATAACGAGTGGGGGGAGGAAGAGGAACACAAAACTCCCACGCTCCTCGCTTGATCGGCGAACTCGGAAAAAATTCCAAACCGATTACAAAATCACAAGGCGCGGTCCTAAAAATTCGAAGCGCACGGTTGAGGATTTCATTTACGCGTCGCGCGCACGCTACTGAAAATAATTTTCTTGTGCGCGCACTGTCCATACAATGACTGAGCCGACCACAGAAGCACCAGCAGAGGAGAGCGCACCGACCACTACAACGGAAGCAACACAGGAAACTGTGAACGAACTCGCTCAAGATGAAAAGCTCTTGTCAACGGAAGTGCCCACAAAAGGAAAGAGAGGAAGGCCACGAAAAAACTTTCCTGAGGTACTGCTGTGTGGTTTAAATGTAACTTGTTACGGATAAATTTCATTGCTCGCGTCGTCGCGAAGTTAGCCCATAAGGGTCACATGCAGGAATATGAGGTCATTCCTTGAAGACTAAATTTAGCGCAGCTTAATATCGATCATCGATGTTTGTTAACTTTCTCGCCACAGAAACCTCCAGATGACGGTACACCCGTTATAAAACGGCCACGAGGGAGACCAAAAGGATCGAAGAATAAAAACCCGAAGGTACGAAGATTGTCAGTATTAACAGTCCCTTAACGCGCTCATATTGCGCGGAAAATTTCCATTGCTCGTGTAGCGTGCTATACTGTTCATTGTATTGCCGCAGCATCTGTGTTATGCATGTCTTTATTGTTAGTATTTTTGGCTTAGCTTGTGGCAACTTGTACTCCGTGCTTCTTGCTATGAACAAGATGTACGCTTCTGTAACGACACTTTGCCTACAGCGAATATTAAAATTTCCACCACTTCGTTTTCGTCAGCGGGCATAATTTTTGCTATTTCTGGTTTACGGCCAAGAAAATGTAACATCGCACTTGAACATCTCGGCTGAGCACGCTTTTTGTTATGTGGTTAATAATGCAGAAAAGACCCAAGTGCCAGTTTCTTTGTACTCTCAATGTTTACAAGTTTTGTGCATAATAAGTTAGTTGTGCGTGCTGGGCAAGATAGCTACAGCGCGCGCTTAAAAACACGAAACTCCGCGTTTCATAAAAGCCCTCGAAGTGGATTCTCGCGGGCTCTGCATCTAATGTTATCGACTTGTACCCTTCTCCATCTCGACTTCCGGTATTAAAACCCGTTTGTAAAACTTTCCGCGAACGTTTGTTTTATGAAGCGTGAAATTCTCTGCATAGTTTCGTGCAGTACACCCATAAATCACTTAGAAATCACGTGAATTTGTAAACGACGCATGCGCGACCTCCACTCAGCGGAGCACGTGTTACGTCTGTTGTTTTCGCGGGAAAAAAAATTTGCCCGCCAAGTGAAAACATGGCTACTTAATGACATTGAAATAAAACCTATCCACGTGCGTGGTTTTTGTGTGGGTCCTTTGTGTCGCATCTGCACAATGTGTGTAGTAGCTTAAATCTGAAAACACAGCTCCTATGAAAAGTACACAGTGACGATATTGAGGGATATATCTTGGCTCGTTGCCCGAATAGCCGCGAAAAAAGTTATCGCTGAAATTAGAATCTGTGGCGATAAAACTGAACTTTGAACGCATCTGAAAATCGCTCCACTGGCACACTGAATTGAAATCCTACGCGGATCTTGATGTGGGTTAAAACTTCCTGGCTTGACAAAATGAAAATTCGTTTTGTGACGACAAGGCGTAATGCAGTTGCCCTTTCAACGATTATTTTTCACGTGGGATTGTCCGTGCAAAATGCAAACATTGTGCCTCCAGAGGAGTGATCAGTCAATGAAATCTTGGAAAATGACCTTCGCATAAATGTTTGGCAAACTTATGGATGAATCGACCTGCCCCCTCGTTGAACTGTTTTATCTGTTTTAAATAAATCCTTCTCCAGGCGAATGTAAATAGTCTTGGTCCTCTGACCACGTGTTTTCGATGCGGTGTTACTTTAAACGTGCTTCAACATTTTTTTTCTCATTAGGTTGTACAAGGAGCACGTACAAGAAATTGATAGTAAAGTTACGAGTTTTCTTTTTCTTTGCTTCGGATAAAGCGATTGAAGTTTTAATAGCCAAGGAAAAGGTATAACACGATAAATTGAAAGACACCGGAAACCACAAAAGTTAGCTTTGGTCATAAGCCTTTCTTAAGCCGACCTAGAACGTTACCAAAACAAAAAACAATGTCAAGAAACACTCCAAAGGCGTTTTCTTTCTTGTACTGTTGTTTTACTCAAAGTCACAGTAAATATAGTGTGATCACCGCGAGGAGAATTTTTCAACCGCCTTCTCTCCTGTACGCGGCATGTCGAAGCCGATCACTCGAAGTATAGATGTTTATCTGTCGCGAGCAACGGCCGCCCACTTGATATGCTAATTGCGACAAATTTGAAAACAATTCGTTGATATCGCTTAATCATTTCATAATCCCTCAACCAGGTTATTACTGCAGGTGACACGTTGCTTTTAAAGAAGTTCTGCCTGACTTCCTTTTAAATTTATCAACAATGTTAACTTTTTTACAGGCCAGCTGTCAGAAGATTAGATTGTTTCTATGTATGTGTATATATTTTTTTAATTTTGCAATTTCTTTCCTTTCTACAGTAGAGAAGTTGTGTATGCCAAATACTAATCACACCATATTAGAAACTCAACTCCGGGGAATAAAATTAATTTGCATTTAATTAAATACACCAAACGCTACTCCGTCGAGGGTTCATCCATGATACGATTGTATAAGAACTAACTTGACAACTTCTGCAAGTTGTTGATGAAAGACATTACGTTTCTAATCTTTGAAAAATCGGTGTTTTTCTTGTCTTTTCCACCATTTTGGCAATGAAGGTTTTAAAATTCGAAAGAAAAAGACTGCTTTTTAAGAGTCATTAAATAAAGTCTCTTAACCTGGGAGAAAGTCCTGTTTCGTTACAATTGTACGTCTATAATTTTAAATAGCACACCACCACATGTTCAACATATTTAATAAAGCTATTATGATTGTTGCAATCTATGAAAGTCCCTTTAGAACAATAACACAATAAAAAGCTGCAGCTCTTGTTAAAAAAAAAACGAACAAAAAGTCATACTAAGAGATTTCCCAAGTTGTTGTGAAAAGACGACTAATAGCTGCTTTTACATCCCTTTGTCTCTCTTCCTGCTTTTTTCCAGAAATTGGCAAAGAACAATGCAGACATATGGGAGGAATGTTATTCATTTAAAACATCAAAGACGTTTTTAGGTTAATTTTCGTGCGGATTCAGATGTAAACAAATAATTTATAGGCTTATTGACAATGGAGATTTTAAGCTTTGATCAGGTCATGTGGTACTTTTCCCTTAAGGCCCAAGAGTGATCAACTTGTGATTCTCCTTAGAACAGTGGAAGGACAAGTAGACCCGGTGGATAAATTGGCAATAATGAAAATCCTTTACTTATGGATATTGTCTTGAAATGCTACTAAATTTCTAATTCTTACATTAAGAGAAACTGCATTACAATCAAAGCCATAAAGTGGCTCAAGTTCGAATGCCTTTTATCTACAGTGGGACAGCCCCCTTTGCATTGTGTTGTGGCAAATGAGGTAACTATGATTGATTTGGTCTCCTCATATCTGTTCTTTCTCACAGCAGTTAGCCGGCTTCCTGCTAGATTAATCCACTTTAACAGCTGTTTTGGCCTTTCAGAATCGATTCAGAAAGCAAATCAATGTAATCCAAACACCACCTGCAACAAGTCGTGTAATCAAGTTATTGACTTTGCAGTCTGATAAATAATAGTTACTCTGAATACCTTGAGTGTAGCTGACAATTAGTGTAAACATTTTGTAACAAAGGGAAAGCCATAAGTAGGGTTGTACAATTGTACATAAGTTTTTCAACACTCTAATTCACATATCTCATTCACTATGATTCCTTCTTGCTTTTTCTGAGATTTTTGACAAACTTAGCTTTCTGACAGTTAAGAAACTAAAGTTTAATCTTAAATAGGTTTTATGAATAGTTATTTTACCCAGTGATTGAATTGTGTTGCTGAAAGCCATTATTAAATGATTAAATTAAATCTCAGCACAACTACCAGTAAGAGGATGACTGTGTAATATACCTGTAATTAAAGATCTGCCTACTGCTGGACTAGGAGGTTGACGTCCCAAGATATGCCACTGACAAGGACCCATTAAGAAGCAAATTTGAATGTATGAATAAGGGTGAAGCAAAGTTCTGAAAATAAGTTCTTGCAATGTACCTTTTACATCCGGCATGGGAATTAATTGGGCACTGGAGGTATTTTTCTGCCACCTTGTAATCGGAAAAAGGTTACAACTCTGAACCTCAATGGCTATCCATTGGTGAATGTTTACCTCCAGTGCCAAATCCCGCACAGCAATATTGTTGGTGGTCTGTAACAATATTCTTCATTAATTGTCAGCCCAAGCCTGTTGTCACAGGACCAAAGAGACCACGAGGAAGACCACGGAAATGGGTAATTAAGTAACTTGCACCAATTAGTGTATTAAATGGTAGAGTGATTGACACTTGAATAAAGTAACTGACTGACTGACAGATGAATCAACTTATTGACTGTTTAGCTGATCAAATGATCAGCTGACTGATTGACTGACTGACAGACAGAAACTGATTGATTAACCTACTGGCACCCGATTGACTAGATATCTAGCTTACCGACTGTTCAATTGTTTGACTAGCTGACTGACTGACCAGTTGGCTGACTGACTGACTAACTGGTTGACTGACAGACCGATGGACTGACAGACGGATGGACTGACAGACCGATGGACTGACAGACCGATGGACTGACAGACCGATGGACTGACTGACCGATGGACTGACAGACCGATGGACTGACAGATCGATGGAACCGATGGACTGAAAGACTGATGGACTGACAGACTGACAGACTGATGGAACCGATGGACTGACAGACCGATGGACTGACTGACCGATGGACTGACAGACCGATGGACTGACAGATATTACCCACCGACCAACTAATCATGACTCAACAACTTAAAAGTACACCCATAGCATGCATGTTATTTTGGCAAAAGAAAACAGCCTTAGACATTGTTCCCCCAAATTGCTGTGGTAAATGGTCTAGTACATTTATAAAGTAATAAGCCATTTCCAAGTTGCCTTCTACCTCTGTTTCAAAACAAGTCTTGGTGCACAACCTTTGATTTTCAAGTCAAAAGCATTGGAAGTAACAATCATTTCCATATCAAAGGTTGTGCACCAAGACTCATCTTGAAACAGAGGAAAACAGCATCTTGGAAATGGGCTATTGGTTAGGAGATGGTGCAGTCTCTTTCTGCTTTGATCAGACTATTGACTGTATCCTTTATCACTGTTCAAGAAATTGCACACACTCAAACTCATGTAAGCTATGTGCATATACACATACAACATAACCCATTGGCACCTGTCTTGTCTATAGTCGCACCTATTAAAAGCATGTCCTTTGTTCCACTTCACTTTTGATCAAAACAGACGTCACTTTCTGAAGCAAATTCTGCAGGAGGAAAAATTGTCCAAAAAATGCATTTTCCCCAAACCTCCAGGTATCAATATAATGAACCAATAATAGAGTGAAATTTCTTGAAAATATTATATTTGCCATTATATTAGAACTTTTATCAATTTTTAGAAAAAGCACCATATTTTGTATTTAGAACTTCATGTTTTGATGTGACTCACTCCTTCGTCAGTTACAAAGGGTATCTGAAAAACCGCCAGCTTGAAACAACCTAGAGAAGCATGCACAAGTAACTAAGTAATGATGTTAAAACCATAGTAATACTTGTCTCTGTTCTGGTTGCAGCCTCCCCCTGACACATCCCTACCAAAACGAAGCAGGGGAAGACCTAGAAAAAATGTGAGTCACTTGAAATATAATTAAGTGAAAGAATTAATTTCAAATGTTTTCAAAAGTCACCTTTAAATCTCACTTGTGCCCCGTACTTGCAATATTTTGGGGCTTACAGACAATCAGTGTGGGAAGTTTAAAAATGTTCCAGTTTGCAGCTGTAAGGCGAATGAAAATGTGGTCGCTAAATGCAAATTTTTTTCTTCAAGGAACCTCACCAATTAAGTAAATTCACGTAATAGGTCCACTTTAACAATATTTGGCACAGAAAATTTCACTAACAATGCCTGACTTTTCAGATTTAGGGTGTTCTTTTGGGTATGGTTTCTCCAAAACGAAGTTGGTGGTGAGCCCCCATTTTTTTTTTCTACATTTGACATCAGCAGCTCATTATCTTACAGTGGTAAAAGTGAAAGTGAGAAATGATCTTCGCAGTGAATTTCCAATTTAAGCAATTGAAATAAAGAAGCCTGAAAAATTTTTTGAAATAATTCAGGCTTCTTTATTTCAATTGCTCAAATTGGAAATTCACTGTGAAGGTCATTTCTCGCGTTCATCTTCAATTAATATCAATTATTTCATATACTTAACATCAGTGGTGAAAGTCTGAGAAAAGATTCAGTGTTGGAAAATTTTTGCTCAAACATCCTTAAGAGCTGCTTATCAGAAAGACCCCACTAAGGCTTGAACATACATTTCCTCACTCAAGCCAAAATCCCAGTTAACTATCTCACCACCACACGTGTACATCTCCATTAAGGTTGTTTTACGGTGCTCCGCTTTGCAGGCTAATCCAACTTTAGAGCTACCAACTATGGTCGGCGTGGCAGCAAGTCCAGCACTGCCAAATGCACCCACAGTTGCTGCACCAATTGCAGCTGACCCTGTTCCACCAGATGATTTATTTAATAATGATGACATAGACTGAGTGCATCCTAAAGACATTACGAAAAACCTTGTGCAATATACTTCTTCTCTACAAATTTTGGCAGTATGAAGCAAGGTGCAATTGGATCGAATTGAGAGAGGTTATGTTAATTATTGTAATATTGACAGATGGAAAATGAATTGAAGGATATCACACTAGTTTGCTAGAGAATGGTATATATTGGTCGTGTAGACTACTTGCTTTTGTAAGATATGTAACTCAAAATATTAATATTATTATTATAATGAATAGATCTTTGAAAATTGTGCACCACTGTTTACAATGTAACACAATTATTAATATATGTATAGAGTTAGCCTGCTCCAGGCATTCAGTTAATTGAGGAGCAGCTTTAAAAAACTCTGTATTTTCTTGGTTAAACCCTGAACCCAGAATAAGTGCCATCCTCAAATAAAGACAATAAGTGCTGGATCTGTCATGTCGAGTTTTAAATGCCCCCCCCCCCCTCCCCCCTGCATGTTATCGATTCCTTTTGAGATCCTGCATTTATTTGAATTTGACATTACACAACTTAATCTCAACGATAAATATGTTCTAGCAGTTCAATTTATCAGTTTTTTTCTCCAACAAACTACCATTTTGGGTGGTATTTTCGCTTTGTTCTAGTGAACAGTTTCATTAAAAAGTGAGACTTCTAAAAATTATGAAAAAATGCCTTGTTTAATAAACATCAGACCCAGAATAAACACCGGGTTCAAATGAACGCCAGGCCAACAAGGCCAAGTTTTAAATGCCGGTTGTGGGGTCTAACCGAGAAAATACAGTATGAGGGTCAATCAGAGAGATGCGTCTTGCAGTGTTCCCCAACTAACTGAGAATGATCTAAAATATGCTAGGATATGGTAAAATTAGAAAATAATAGATCGCAGCACAGCAGTGGAAAATATTCCACATGCTCATAATTGCTATGCTAATGGCTAAGATAACATTATTCTCGACATCAATTTGGTGTCCGCTACATCTCAGTAGATTCTCTGCGAATCTTAATAATATTGCTTGTCAAGTTGACATTTGAGCAGAGTAGATAGCATTGCAATACCGGTAGGTATAAAGCTGTTAAAATTAAAATAATATTTGTTGTGTATTGCCGTACCATGTGTATATAGACATTTTGAATTTAGTATTCACTATGCATACATTTGTAGAGGTTTAATTTGCCTTTTAACCCATACATGGAAATTTTAGTTTTATCTATTTTGAAATTAATAGTAAAATGTAGTTCAGCGACATATCACCATGATCCTGTCATGTCACTTGTTGAACTGGTAGAAGCACTTGTTTATCAGGTTTATTATTGTCTTTAATAATAATAATAATAATAATAATAATAATAATAATAATAATAATAATAATAATAATAATAATAATAATAATAATAATAATAATAATAATAATAATAATAATAAGCACCAGCTCTGAACAACTCCTAACTTCTCCTCAAAGATGAGTACATAACCAAGATTGTAACCCACCGGTTAATGTTTGCAACCCAGTAATACTTAATAATTAAATAATGATTATTATTCAGTTTCTTTTAATAACAAACTAACTCTTGCATGTTTCGCTCCCATCATTGATGATCGTGTTGTGGTAACAGATGGTGTATTTTTCCATTTGGAATGTTTCATAGGAGATAGGTCACTCAATAATTTTGTCTTGGGATTGTTGGAATTCTTCACTGTAGAAAACACAAGCAAACAACAAAAAATCCTTTAGAGTGAGTTTCAATTGAGTGTCATGAAACCAAAACCATAGTAAATGCATTAACCTCTGCTGGCTGGACTAGTATCCCTTCCAAGGGGAGACATAAAACTCTTGGTGGATGTTACCACAACCAGAGCTTGTGAAACCAACTTTGGGAGGGGGGGGCGGCATTCACAAAAGGTATGGCTTCAACAGGGGTTGGGAAGTGTTCAGTTCTTGCACATTCTCACATGAATGGCTTAATACTCTTCCAGAGAATAAGCACCAGGAACCCACCTCTCCCCCCCCCCCCCCCCAAAAAAAAAATAACTGCTACACCAGAGAACCAGTTTCAATACATGCTTGCAAGAGCTGCTACTCTTCAACTTCAAACCATCCAATTCTGAATTGGACATTTTCTAAATGTGCAGAGAACTGGGTAGGATTGCCTGGAACTGATTGGGTTGAAAATCAAATCCTACCACACAAAAGAGCATCCAAGCTTTAGTCAGATCGTAACATTTGAGAATGATTGGTCCTTTTTGACAATGATTTGGGAAGAATTAACCTTTAAACAGTTTCATCCCCATGACAGTGCCCGTTTAAATACATGTAGTCAAATACTAGAAAAACCAAACTTCTAAATTTAGGTAACTGTAAGGTACTCTTTTGTGAGTATGTCAGATAATTGTCCACAATTTGTTGTTTTTGTTATGCATTTGATGTTACAGTTTTAGGGGTGCTGAATATGGCAAATTTGAGACTTTGCGAGACAGTGAATCTAAACAGCTTAAAAAAATCAAACTGGATTCATTCGAAGAGCAAGACTGAAATTTGACAAATTTTGCAAGACTCTTATTTTTCAGAAACCATTCACCACCCCTAGTTTTGAATAGATATAGTTATCTGGAACAGAGTTTATAAAGTTCATTGTTAAATTAGAAGTTGCACCCATGATTTGCCTGTACACTATTTGGATATCCTTTTCTTGTTCTTGTACTCTTTTTGTGTAAAGATAATGACTAATATGCACCAGGGGCTTCCAAAAAACTGGGCCCTCTGAAGTCCACATACTGAAAAGCTAATTATTTTAATCCTAATGTTGCTGTTGTAATAGTTTCTGGAATTTCTGTACGGAATTTAAAAATTTGAGTAAAATAATGTTAGCAAGAAGCTTTTATTTTTTTTAAGTGAACTCATATTGCCAGAGTTACCATCAAGCAGCAAAACAAAGTCATGATCTACGGTACTATTGCCTTGAAAATTACACAGATGCTTTTAGGAACCACCAAACATTTCTCCCCACATACATTGGAGGAATGTGTGACGAGCCCAATGAGCATCTGCAGAGGCTAATTTATTGTTGGATAAGACTTACAGCGATCATCACATTCTACAGTTTCGGCCTGCCCAATTGAGTGTTCTCATGTTATGTCACAGCAGCCATGCTGGTATTCCAAAACAATGAAACTGCAGGAATTGACCTCTATTTTTTGCAAACGTCGTCTTTTGTTTCAGTAATCCAATCCACTTGTCATGTTATACTCTGGTCTCCCTCCACTTTGTTTATTAATTTTGTTTGTTTTAAAAATTAATAATCTGCATAACCTGTGTGTGTATTGTGCTTTGATATGTACTTTTCATAAAAGTTTAGTAGGCCTTGTTATGGTCGCAATGAGTAATAACAGTCATGCTTTTTTTAAGTTACGACTTTCCTTGAATTGAATTTGAAAACATTAATTAGTGTTGTTGATTAATGTTGCCAGTTTTAACATTAAATTGTAGTATCATAAATTACCAAAATAAATGAAGTTCTGACAAGTAGTAAGTGATCACTAGTTTTTAAAAAGAAAAGTACCAGTAAAAAATACATATGTATTACAGTTCTACGTGCCTGACCATTGCCACCAAGGGAATTAAAAGTTTTGGACATCTTTTGACAACTTATGTTGTTTTAAAAACAGACAATCAAAATGCAACAGCTTTACAACTGTTGCATGTTGAGTTGTGAAATTGCCATGAGAGTAGATGGTGAATTTGACAATTACACATCTCCACCCATTTTCATCTTCTGCAGGTGTAGCCTTCATTTGTGCACTATCTAGACAGAACTGGATGGCCAAACTGGTCCATTCGTGAAGAGAATTTCTTTATTTATCAGAACTGTTCGGCCAGATAAGTAAATTCCTGTTAAATTGTATTTACTCTTCTAATAAACTTTTGATAAGAATCAGGCTAGGGAAAACACTCAAAAGAAAGGCCACTACATTTTCAAATAAACCAATCTGGCCAGCCATGGTGACTGCCCTAAGAAACTATGCTGCATGGTGAAAAAAGTGCAATGGTCAAATGATACATGGTAAGAGAACAATTCCGATATATATTAAAATTCTAATATGCACAGAGGCTTGGGGACAAAAACAAAAGGAATTATTTATTCATCCCTATGCCTCAATGCAAAATCTTTTGTTTTATCCCCCCAAGCCTCAGCAGCATGTTAGAAGGAATTGGTCTCTTTGATACAAGGCTAATGCCCAGGGTAATGGGAACATCTGGTACAATTCCCCCCTCCCCCCCCCCCCCCCCACTGCCATGAGAATGATATCTGAGCATTTTCATCTGATTACAGTTTTCCAGTTCAGTTTTATGAACAGTCCCAGCCAGTACACCAACCATTTAGGTTTTAGGCATTTCTAGAAATCGCCGGTGTAAGGTTGTGTACAATAAACTAAACAAAATAAATTGACACTAATCTGAACACTCAAAACTGTACTTTAATGTTTTCTTTCAAAATAATCTGTGGCTACTGTTCAAGCTCATTTAAATAATAATTAATGCACATCTATTACATAATTATTACTAAGGTTACCAGAGTTTCATTTCACCAGCTGGATTTGAATTTCTACAGTTCATTTTTCTTGTTACTTTTATTGGCACCTGCTAAAAATAAAATAGGGAACAATTTAATTACAGGTGTTTATTAAAGTTGGGGGTGTAACCCTGTGATGGACAAGCATCCCATCCAGGGAGAAGTAAAAATACTCTTAGCCACTTCTAAATCAGAAACTGGTTTTATGCAACAGTCAGATGACCTTGTGCATAGTAGAAGTAAATGCAGACTTACCTTTTTACTAATAAAGGTAAAGCCTTGTGCCAAGCTCATTCTGCCAGAGTTTATCCTGGTTTCTGTTGCATTAAGTAGCTAAGAATATTTCTAATCCCCCCTTGGATGGGATTATTTCCCCAGTATTGAATTTGCCGGTACCTATTTATACACCTGGAGGCACTGTGAGAGTTAAGTGTCTCACCCAAGAACACAACGCTGTGCCCCTGTCAGGGCTCTAACCCAGACCATCTGATTCGGAGTCCAGTGCGCTAACCATTAGGCCGCCAACGCTTTTTACAATCTATAATATATAGATTTAGCGACAAACAGACTTTCACACTTTTTGTTCATTCTTAATAATTTTGTTAAAATACTTGAGCCTGTGATCTAATGGAAACATTAACTGGTCAGCAGTCAACTTCCAAAAATCATGATCTCAATATGAGCTCTACACCTGAGCCCACAATATGGTCATGTGATTCTAGTCAGTGGATACTTTGACAGCTGTCAGTTGACTATAAAATGATTTGATCTCCCCTCCCTACCCCCCAGAGTCTATTCCAATGTACAGATGCTTGTATGGTCATGTGACTACCAAATTTTCTCGGCTTGGTGGGTTTCCAAAATTCTTACCCATGGTGGTCCACCGGTGCGCTGGAGCTCCACTATTATTTAAAAAAGGTGGCTTTCCAGTGAATTTCAGTTTTGTACATGTATGTATTATGAAATATAAAAAGACATGCACGGAAGGATAGATAAAACTTGCCTTTTGAAGGGTCAAATTTAAGTGATGCTGAATTAATGCAGTATCGCTGCCCTGTTGGTCTGGGGCCATCCTTAAAAACATGTCCTAAATGTGCACCACACTGAAATAGAGACAAGTGTTTCACTAAGTTTTAAACTTGAACATGTTTAGTTAACGATATCACTGCCATCATGGTAGTTTGACTTAAACTCACATCAGCACACGTGACTTCAACTCTTGTCATTCCATGTGAAGTATCCATTATTTTCCTGACAGTTCCATCTTCAGCTGTTTCCCAAAATGATGGCCAACCAGACCCCGACTCAAATTTGGTGTCGGACAGAAAAAGTTTCTTGCCGCAGACAACACATTTGTACACACCAGGTTCTTTATTATCCACAAGTTCACCAGTGAATGCCCTGAAAAGGAATTGATCATTTAACTTTACACCCGCGATTATTTTAAAAGTCTGCACACAAGGCCTAGTGGCCCATCAGACCAGAGTTCCATTTGTTTACATAGCCTCATCCAAACATGAGGGGGTTTGGGAGAATCTGAGACAGTAATGCAAACCTGAGATGCAGTCAAGGGTTTGCATACACGGATAAAGTTTTCTGTTGCTTCTATAAAATATTTCTTAAAAATACGCATGAAACTAATACGTCACAACCGCGTTTGCATGCTCTAATCTAAACACACCAAACAACCAATGAGAGCGTGCATAGTATCTCAGTTATTTTATAAACCCATGTGGATTGAGACATGGTGGCTTATATATTAACGGTTGACATGCTGAACTCCAGATTATGTACTGTAGCAGGTTTGAAACCCATTTGGGTTATTACTGCCCATTTGTACTAAATACTGAGGAAGGAGTGACAACAATCTCATATTCAAAATGAGACCCGAAGGTCCCTAATTGAAAGGGTGGATCATGGATTGAATAAAACCCTAATAAGGGACTTCTGATCAATTATGAAATTCTTCTTGGATTTACATGAAGCACAGAAAGGGCAAATTGGAAGGAAAATTTAGCAATTAATCAGTGTCACTTGGGCCTTTACTCTTGGAAACCCCTTCAGTTATAATTACCAATAATGGATTTTGAGCTCGCCCCTATTTTTTGCAAATTCAGACCTCACAACACTTGATATGTACTATCAAGACATGCTCTGTGGGCAAAAGTCCCCAGGTATGGCCCCAGCTGACAGCAACAAACCACAAGGTACAAACAATCCCAAGGATTGGAACAATTTGCATGAACCCTGGCAGCTCACCTCTCTGTACCTCTCTCCTGAGTTACGTGGTATTCCTGTGGGGTAAGTTTCTCTCTAAGTTCTTTCTCGTCAAATTTAACCTTGTAAGGTTCTTGCTCTGCTTTGGTTGCTAAATTATAAAGATAAAGAGGAAACATGGTTTTAAAGGCTGAAAAATAAATGAGTAGGAAATTAACGCTTCATAAAATTTCCCTTAATGTACTTTGGTATAGTCTGAAAGAAGGATAAATACTATCTTGTATAATTTATCAAATGTGAAGTTATAGTTTTCACTATATTTACTTCATCAAGGAAGCACAAACCGGTAAGACAAATCCCTGCAACTTGTCCCTCAAAACCCTTCAAATTGAGGCTAGTTGATGCAATAGGACTTGTCCCAGTGAGTCGTTGCAGGGACTAGCCCCCTCGCATCTACCTTTAAGCCAGGATAATAATTCCAGATCCATCTACAATAAATGTACACAGTGCAATGCTATGACAAAATTGTCACTTGCAGGCGCATTTCAAGAATGATGTTTTTCATAGTTTGTTTTCAGACTTATTACCAAGTATGAAACATGGTATGTGGGCATTCAGTCATGTCAATACATGTAATAAAAGAAATGAACTGACTTTTGTATATGGACTGTTCTCTTGTTTATGGTAGATTTTGTCATAAAATTGTTAAAAAGCTCTGAATTCATCCAGCAAAATATTTTTTGATCCACACTTGTTGTGGCAATGCTATACAGAGATTATTAAGATCAAACATAAAAACAGACAGAGTAATGATTTGTTAGAAAAAGGAAATCAACAAACCCCTTTAAAAACTTCAAAATATAGATGATAAAACAATGTGTCTGGATTTCTGTCTTGAAAATGACAATCAATTTACTGTGTGACTAACCATTTAACATTCAAATATTTAGAATATATGCTACAGCTAAATGATTGCGATATTCAGACTTGAAAATTCGTGAAGAATTGATTATTCATGAACCTTGAAATCCGCTCTTTGCCTTGAAAAACAATTCCTGTTTCCCAAAGAAACAATTCAGTGGTTTTGACTATGATAGTAGGTAGGTTCATCACATTCTTGAGCAATATATAGTACCTCTAAGTGAAAATTTCACTGGGAATTGCTGCACAGAAGATTTTGTTGGAAGGACTTGCCACATATTTGAAGAGAAAAATCCGGCTTGTCTGCTTTTTTCTTCACGAAAATAGGTTGTGACGTCACATTAACAATATTGTTCAATAATTAAGCCCAAATAAAAATTTTAATGTTGCAAACACAACCAATAGATTTCACGATTTAAACTATGACCACGGACTACACAAAACAAATTTAATTATCGTGCATCCTCACAGATCTAGAGAATATATTACTAAACAATAAAAGAACATAAAAGACTTTTAAACGCTACCGGCCAAGATCACAGTAGCGAAAGAAACGATCAAGATTTAGTGAATTTGTAAATTAATATTTAGAATTTTGGTAAATTACATGTAAACAGTAAACGAACAATATGTTATAAGCTGACATGAACGTAGAACATATGCAAACAATCGTATTTATATAGTTGGATATAAATAGATCTCCTTTTACAACAACGATGATCGATCGATAAGGATTTCCCGAATTTTTCTTATGAAATATTACGATGCTTAGTTTGAAAACAAAGCTCCAAACCAGCAGTGTTAGAGTTCTGCTTAATCGTGGCAACACTCAAAGTGACTTTGCAAGTCTGTCCTGGCGGGCACTAGCAAATGAACTGCAAACTACGTGCAAAAACATGAAATAATTTTTGCTCCAAAATGTTAATCGACATCTTGATCGAAAAACTGCATCGTAAAAATCGTAATTCTTACCTTCGCTTCCCATTACAATTCTATTTGCTATGTGCACTATGAAGACAAATTGACAACTTGTTAATTTCATTCCCTGGACATGAGAGCTCCTTCGAATTCTCGCGATTTTCACATTCTGAGTAAGAGCTGGGCACGAGCGAAGCGCTAGAAATGACTGATGGGAACGGGGGGGGGGGGAGAGAGAAAACTTTTCCAGGGATGTCTTACTATCGAGAAAATTGAGGTCTTTGCAACTCTTTGTATCAAAATAGATGTATTACAAATTCACATTTTCACCCGGAATCATTAGTACGAAGCCAGCGTAGTGGGCAGTATCCTACTGCCCTTACTCCATCTCCCCCATCCCTTCTGATCCCCCCTACCCTGTGTGGAGGTTGAACCCAGGCAGGAGAAGAGAGTCCAAGATAGCGCGCTTGAATGCGCATGATTTTTACAGACGGCCATACTCCGGCACTGAATGGTTATTTTCGTGCATGTACTTATGCAAGTTATCCTGGGCTCTCTCTTCTCGCTCATAGATTCGAGTCCGGTAGGAACTAATAAAGGAGAGTTTTTGCTTATATTGTTTGTTCAATTAGAAAAACCACCAGCTCTCCCAAGACTCGCAACAAGTATCACGTAAACCTTTTGCCATGACATTTATCAACTAATTAGAAACATAGTTCAAAATATAAAATCTTATGGATTTCATTTAGCTCGATCGTGAACGAGCCGCGAAGGTGATACCCTATTCAAGGACCAAACCCGAGAAATGACACCGTTTTCAAAGAAAAAACAAAAACTAGGAAATGTGTAAACGGGTCAACGTTTTGAAGAGGTATACTCCCATATATGAGCTAGTCGGGTTATATAGCTAGATATGTGCCGCGGGCCCATAAGGTATTGTTTCAGTCGGTCTTAATATAGTATCATTTTTGCCCCTTCTGGCGATGTGCCCGGCCAGCTATGGCAAATAGAAAAGGTATGTTAAACCTGGGCTATCCGTCAAATTGTTAGCGTTAGAGAAAAGAAATAAAGTTTACCCGTTAACACCATTCTTAGTTTGTGTTTTTTACCTGAGCAGGGTGCAATTTTGTCGGCTTTGGGCCTTAAAAAGGGTTAATTTTTCGTTTCCTTTATTCCTTAAAAAGGGTCAGAGTTTCAGAACCTTCGCGGCACATACCTATACGAAATTATTTAAGGAACGTACCCCTCCTCGGGTGGTGTAACCCTGTACAAAAACGTAACGCAGTCAACACTGCAAGGTTGATACTACGTAAAAAAAATTACTTTTAGAGACACAACCGAAACTGATAAAGCAGGGTTGCAACCGTGGACAGCTGTTTCGCTCTTCTTGAGGCTCGGAAAGTGCTCTTAACTCTAACCCTAATTCTTCTAACTCTCTTCCAGGGGACCGGATTTGCTATTAACTGGACCTTGTTCAACTCCATGGGTGTGTGTGCGGGTTCTATCCACGTGCCACGATGGGCGTTCAAGCTAGAACCGCATTTATTGGAATTATCAATTGCATTTAACCTTATTTAAGATTTGAAAACGCTAAAAACCACCTACGATGTTTGATAAGGTTTTAGAAAGCCTTTTCCTGGCCGAATGAGACTAGAATCCAGTCCGCGTTAACTGTTGACCAACAACATCGACAACTTTTTTGTCGATTTTCATTTCCGTTCTAAAATTACGTTAAAAACCTACTCAAAACATGGCGTATCTCATATTAAAATATTGTGTTCATCATGTTTTGATTTCATGCCAGGATCACTTCAGAAGCACAAAGGACCTTTTTACTCCAAAGGATTATTGATTATTTATTTGTTCACTATATTTCGCGCAGGTGGTTTGCCAATTTTTTGTTTGTGAATTAAAGACAGCGTTCTTATTGGCTGCCGTTAAAAGCCCCCGGATATTACGACAAGCCGAGCTATAAAACAAATAATATTCATAATAATATTCAAGTCTGAAAAGTAGCAAAGCAAAACATGCAAAACTCTTGCACTGTTGATATTGGCTAAACAGACGAAATTCGTGACAATATTCAATCCATCGCTATCGTAATTCTCAAAAAGGTTTTATACTGTTTATCATTGGACGTTTGCGGCGAGAAAAGCAAGAAAATGAAGCAATTATCTATCAGTAGGGACGAATACGATTCTCCCAATTAAAAGTAAATAGGTTTTTGCGGACTTCAATCCACAACCTGAAGAGCTGGATTTCGGCAGGTTTTAAATTGAAAAATCTGCATTTTTACCCGCGTAGATCAAGTTGAATGGAGTGTATTCCGTAGTGATTGCAGCCTTTCAATGAGCAAAGCTTGAATAGCTGTCCATAATTTTCTGCGGACAAAATATTTATTTACAAGTCTTAAAGTGCATCTGTCAATTGGCATGACAGATCGGAACGTCACTCGGTCGCACTCATCGATGAATATCGAAAATTTAACATCTATACCCGTTGGAGGAAGTATTACTTTGATAAACTACGCTCACAGACAGCTACCGACCGAATGCAGGCAAGAAAAAGATCGTGGATGGGCCTGGGTGGTTTGTGCAGGGTCTTTTTTCGTAATGTTCATGGTTTATGGGATTCACACGTCGTTTGGTGTTCTTCTTGTGGTACTTCTTGACCATTTTGATGCAAACAAAGCAAGCACTGGTAGGAATTTCTTTGATTATTTTCTTTTACTATGTTAAAACTCAAAATTGTATGATTTATATTCTGGCCACGAAGCAATTGTATGCAGACAATATGAGTGCAATACGATCTTATCCTGCAATTGTGAGCTTTTTCCATGGACATGAATTTACTATTTTCGCGATCGATTCGCTCGAGAAAGCTGGGTGATGCAAAAGCAACAATATTGACGTTTAAAATTCAGTCAGTTTTCCGGTAAGGCTGCAGGCACTAAATATTGCCTATGAAATGTAATACGTAAATTTTAAAACTGGTTTTTCAACGGTCAAGGTTAAAAAGGGACAATTATTTGCAAACTGCAGTACAAGGCCAAAAATGCTGCACCCTATTCTTTTTTACTTGTTTTCACATCCATGCAGTCGCAATTTAATATTATTTTGTCTCATAATTCTGTATTCTTTGTTCTCCAATTTAATGTTTCGAATTATTTTCTATTCACCGACCATTTACATTTTTATTTTGCATTTCTTTCCCGCTTTCAACATAAAATATAAAAATATTTCAAGACAAAGCATACATTTTACGAAGCCAGACATATATTTTTACGAAAAATTGTGTTTGTAAAATAACATAGCCCCTTTAATTCCCTTGCATACTAATCATATTCAGAACGAACTAGCTAGTAAAATTGCATCCGCCGAGAGTTTCTTGGTCAAGTTATGAAATATTCACACACGCAAAAAACCGCGCGACCATTTTTTAACCACTTTTTAGCGAAACCTGGTTGAGTTTGCATTAACATCAGTTAAAAATTTTTTAATAGTGCTGTAATTTTTCTCTTTTCATGATTCATGAATTTGAATTGTTGCTTTAACTATATTAAATTTTCGTTTGAAGCGATCTGTAAAATTAAGAAAAACAAACCGATTTACTTAAAATGGTGTTTTGATCGAGTGTTCGATCGATCTCTGCAGTCGCGGGGGTAAAATTCGAAGACATGTACATTGCTTCAGCCTTGATAAGCCAATTGTAGATCATGCAGAGAACAGACGTTCAGAGTACCACGCAATAGCTTGAATATATAATGAAGCCCTCATGCGTTGGAATTCAATAGGTTAACTCTAACATGTGCCGGTGAAGAGATAAAAAGAGACTGAGGCAAATCTCCTTGACGTGCAGTCTGCCCTAATGAAGCTATTGTTGTAATCTAGTGACACCATCAAACAAGAGAAAATGAGGATATAAAATATAAAATAGCGCCTTTAAATGTAATTTGTCTTTAACTTGCAATCAAAGTGAAGTCAGTGCAATTCTTAGCAAGAAAAGTACTTACTTGTTAGACTTCGTATGATTGTAAGTACATCAAAGTTTTTTCCGGACTAAACATCGCCACAAGGCAAAATTCTCGCTCTGTCCGCTTTTGAAGTTATCTGCTATCCATGGCGGCCAGTTTGTTTTATCCAATAATTTTGGATGAAACGTAAACTAATATAAAACCTCGTAATTTATGCATGGGAGATCGAAGGGAGGCCGAAGACGTATAGGCTTCACTTATCGTGATTCGCACGATTTCTCTATCTTATTTCTACTTTACGTCTACACTCCCTCCCCGCATACTTATACCCTCCCGTTCCCTCTCTCCAGCCCTGGATGCCTCAAATTCCTTACGTCTCCCTCCCCATATTATATCCCATTAATTATTTCCCTATCTTGGGCCCCCCCTTACTCGAACAACCTCCTTTTAACGGGACTCCACTCAGTTCTCTTTAAGAAGGCCCCCTCCCTGGCCCTCCCTCAGTCCTGCCTTGAATTTCCCACAGTTAGGAGGCCGGAGGCTTGCCACTGTACATTTATATACTACCATCCAGTGATTTCCCAGGAATTTTGTATTTTTAATTTTGCCAGGCGCTACTCGGACCTGCAACCTTCCGCTCTAAAGCACATCCCCTAACCCACTACACCAAGCCGCTCGCTGTTGAAAACACTAAACTATTTTATTGGTATCATTACTTTATTAGTCCCAGGTATGTTCGGCCAAATGTCTAAAGAAGATACTATGAAATTACCAAGAAAAGTGTTTTATGATACATGTGTGTTCACTAATATATATATATATATTATTTTTCTCAGCATGGATTGGCTCAATATCTGTCAACCTTCTGTTTCTCTTCAGTCCTGTCACCAGCTCTCTCGCGTGCCGTTATGGCGTGCGCGTTGTTACCATTGCTGGAGGACTTATAATGAGTGTTGGACTCTTCCTTAGTTCGTACGCGCCCAGTCTCCTCTTCTTATACATCAGCTACGGTCTTCTGTTAGGTATTGGAACCAGTCTCTGCGCAACCATGGTCTTGATTGTGTCCGCGGATTATTTCGACAAACATCTTTCTCTAGCCACTGGGATTATAGCTTCAGGGAGTAGTTTTGGGACTCTGGTTTTTCCTCCGACGTTGCAAATTCTAGTAGAAAGTTACGGTTGGCAAACTACGTTCCGCATTATGGGACTTGGAGGAATAATGATGGCAATTACGGGGTTTGTTTACAGATCAGTTCACAGAAACCGCGTTCCTCTTCCCGCTGATGGAAACCAGTGCTTTGATATGTCGGTTTTGAAAAATAGAACCTTTGTACTGTGGATTATTGCTACTTCTGTTGCTGGGTTCGGGTATTTTATACCTCACTTCTTTTTGGTACGTAAAGGTTTTTAGTCTGAGCCGTGAAAACTTAAAACACTTCTCATTGCGCGCTCAAATATCAACACGAAAACTTCTAAACTGTTGACCCACCTCTTCAGAGACTCGAGTTGTTTGTGATTGCATGGTTGTTCGTTTTCAATCTCGTACTCAGCGACCGCGATTCTTTTGGTCAGCACCAAGAATCGTTGCGTTTCACGTCCGGTTGCATGGATAAGCTTAAGGGTAGAGCGGGATGTGGGCCTGAGGACGAGATTGAGTTGGTATATCTTTGCAAAGCTGTGTCATCATGGTCGAAGTTAAGGTGGCTCTGAACCCCCTCTACAGAATTTTTTTAAACTTTGCAAAAAGTTGCATCTTCTCATGCTTATCAAAATTCGATAATAAAAAATGGGGGTCACCGCGCTAGTTTTTGAGTTATTAGCAGTTAAAGCTAAAATTAGGGGTGCTTTTAGCAGGTCATATTGTTTCTATGGTAACCTATTATGTCACGAAAATGATAACGACGTGTTCACCAATGATTGGGCGGTTTTTTGATACCATGATTGTAGCATCAACTAATAAAGAGTGGTTATAAAGACCCATCAAATTCTAAGTCTTTGAAAGTGCTGGAAACTGTTTTGAGCCACCTTAAATCCAAAATATAATTTTCAAAATTCGCTACGGTGTTTATTTGCCTTTATCAGCTCTTAATTAATGAAGCACACCCATTTCTTTAGAAAATAATAAATTTTTCCATAGTTAACTGTCGATCTTATGTAGGAAGTGTTCTGTTTCTAGTGGTTCACTGCAATCCCGATCAGTAGAAAAAACTCAATTAAAAAAGTTCCTCTGCATGTAACAAACAAACCTTATTGCGCTTTTTGGCAATGTTTTCCTGGTTCAAAGTTAGGTATAATGCAAATATTTTCCACATGAAGTGGATAACGCAAATAACTTCGATGGAAGAGACGAGAAGCTGATATTTCGATGGTTAGCCATTCGTTGCTGTCAGCATTTTCGTCTGGCCATGGTGTGTTACTTGCCGACCTACAAAACGTGCCTGTTTTTGGGAAAGATTTGCACCAGACTCATTATGTAGTCAATTTAAAACCTGCTTGTGTTGAATTACAATCCGAATAACGGATCTGAAAGAGACTAGGTAGTAATCGGTGTTATTGTATTCTGTAGATCCGTTATTCTGAAGACCTGGGAGTACCGCTGTCCCAAGGCAGCTGGCTTATATCCTACCTCGGCATCTCCTCGGCTGTCGGTCGGATGTTATTCGGCCGAATCTCGGACGTTTGCTCTTTTAAAAACATTCACATATACCGCGCCTGCATGTTTCTGTCTGGTTTAGCTTCGGTGTTGTGTCCTTTAGGAAGCTCCTATTGGGCCCTTGTGCTGTATGTTGTGGTGCTGGGCATCCTGGATGGCTCATATATAGGACTTATGTCCATTGTGACCCTGGACATTGTGGGCGTGCACAAAATTGCCCCCGCCTGGGGGATCCTGTTTTTCTGTCAGTCGTTTACGTATTTACTGGGGCCTCCAGCAGCAGGTAATGTGACCAGAAATCAAATTCTTCACACTGATTTCTATAAATTTGTTTCATGTTAGTTTAGAGAATTCGGTTCCTTTTAACAATTATTCCAAGAGAGCGCGTTCCATAAGATGTGGTTTCGTTTAAATTTTTCTCCAATTTTGTTTTTGTTATGATTAATTGGTAACAGGAATTCGTCTCGTCCAATTATTTGCCTGTAATCCTGCTCGTGATTAACAAAACAACTCCCGCTATATCGTCGTCAGATTTTATTAATCACTTGTATGATCACAGACTGATTCCTAACAGGCAAATTTCAATTCTGTTCGCAGGGTTCATGTACGACGATCTCAAAACCTTTAAACCTGTGTTCTACTTGGCCGCGGGACCAATGATTTGCGGCGCTCTTATTTTATTCTTCGCTGCCATATGCAAGTCTAACCAGACTTCTCTCGGCCGACAAGACCTCACTGGTCTTGTGTCCTCGCCCAGACACTGCAATGGAGTGGATTCGAGACATCAGCGATGTTCCACTCCTCCTAGGATTATATTAACCGGGCCTAAAGAAAGAGACTCCTTTGTTGTTCTAGAACGGTTAACGGTAATATGACTTTCGACAGACAGACAGACAGACAGACAGACAGAGAGACCCACTGTACCAACTTACTACAACAGGCTTCATAAGCTACCTTCTCAAAACTGCCACCAATCAGAATCAAGTATTATAGCAAAAAAAACACGCTGTTAACCAATCAAAACACCTGGCAAGAAAGCGCGGGAAAAGTGGCGCGGTCTGTCTTTCAGGTCTGCGTTTAATTGGTCAAATAAACGATCTTTAATCATGACGCGTTTTCCGGGGCCAGGCACCAGTTACGTGTTTTGATTGGTCCACTGCGTTATTTCCGTTGTATGGCCCCTTTTGTGAGCAACTGAGGCTACGTTTACACATAGAACTATGGTTTACACGAACACGGTCTCCAATCGACACGGTTTCCCGCATCGAAACCGACACGGTTTCGAAGTGTTTAAACGGAGCTCATCTAACCGTTTTCCAAGTGTTGCACTCTCGACAGCGTTTTTAAAACGACCCGGTTTCAATTCGGCGTCGTGTAATCGAAAGCGTAAACGCATGGAAAGCGATAAACCCGCGTTCGTGTAAACGCAGGCTAAGTACGTGGGTTATTTGGACCAAATTCATTAAAATTCCTCAGTAATTTAATGTTCAAGGTTCCTATGGACAGTGACACTGCAATAACCTCAGTGAGCTGGAATGATTTATGAAATAAAGGCTTGTTTTTTTTTAATTATATCGTTGTCTTGTCCAGACTATTACGAATTCAGTGCGGTGATTGATTACTGAGTAAAATGGATTTATTATAATTTTTCGAGAATCTTAAGGGAGCTACGTCATCATTCGTGCACTTTCCAATCCGTTTCAATCTTCTCCATCCTCAGCCATCTTTGTTCCTTTTTGGTTTAGTATCACTCCTTTGGTGTTTTTCTTCCTTAGCAAAATAAATTAACTATTATTTTTCGGTTAAAACAATCGATATCTAGATATGCGATATATCACTTACTACACTGGATTCACAAAGTTAAATAACTCAAAATATCGTGACGTAGATCAATCTCATCTTTAGAGTGCTTTTCTGTTCAAATCCTGTCCGTCGGGACGCGAAAGCGTGAGTATAGTAAAAAAATTACAATTAAGGTAATCTGAGAAATCTGAAACGACTGGAAATGCGTCTAAGATGTGTATCCTTTTAATAGCACTACTTTTCAGTTTTTCTAACAGTAGTGCACATTTTTAATATTCCTTTTGTTTTATTTATAGTTTATTAACCATTCGTCGTTTTTTCAGGTTCGTTCGTGCTTGAGCTACGACCCTGCACTGCGGACAAACACCCCTCTGTAACAGACCCAGTGCAGTGGAATCTTTATCCTCACTGGGTTTTCGGGAAAAAGGTTACCGGGTTGGCTAATTTCCCACTGGGTCCGCTCGTTTTCTGTTTTATTTTGTTTATTTATTCTTATTTTTTGCAAACAAAATACCCTGGGTAGCACTGCACAGTCACTGGGTAAAATCAAAATATTCACTGGGTACTGGGAGACTAACTTTCTGCTGGGTAGGGGAAAATAATCCACTGGGTAGGGTTTCCGTGGGTCTGTTACAGAGGGGTGTGGACAAATCCCGGGTCCAATTAATCTGAAAACTCTTGCATTTTCCTTCAATTTCTTATCATTCAGCGAACTATGAAAAATATCGCAGGTGGTACGAGGACAAAGGATTCAACTGTAGAATTTCCCCGCGGTCTTTCGTCCACAGACTGAGTAACTAAAAACTTGTTCAGAACACATTTGTTGATCAACTATCGAGGAATTTTAATATTGCTCATTACGTTATGTAACTTCTGTTTTGCGCAGTTGAACCGTGTACGTGTGCCAATCTATTTCTTATCATGATTTAGCAAATACTCCATTTAAAAAATAGGCATAAAATCGGTCCAAATTTATCTCAGAACGGAGGGGGTAAGTTTCTAACGAAACTGTGGTGCTGCGTCGGTGGGAAGTATAACAATATAATTTGGTTTTATCAACTGGGTTGATAATGTCAATTGGCCACCGTAAAGAGATTCAATAGCTGACGTTTCGAGCGTTAGCCCTTCGCCCTTCGCTCCGACGAAGGGCTAACGCTCGAAACGTCAGCTCTTGAATCTCTTTACGGTGGCCAATTGACATTATCAACCCAGTTGATAAAACCAAATTATATTATCTCAGAACGTACAATCCTCTTCCGTCACGGGAAGGGAGGGGCTACTTTTGGCATCCATATGGTTCATTATCTCAAGTTGCAGGCTTGGCTACTAAGCTACTCATCATTGTTTTTGTGGCATGTCGAAAAGTGCTTCGTTGGGTTTACCGTTTTCACGTAATGTGTGATCATGGCTGTCTATTCAGCTCAGTTTTTCAGTAGTACTCGCGGCAGAAAGCGGCGAACGCTGTAATGAAGGTCCGTAAATTGTTAATTCCCGCGACCGAGCAAGTTGGCTCTCACACGGTATGTCATTTGTAGAATTTGTGATCATAGTGTACACTGCACGATGGTGTTTTGTTTTTCCTGTTATGCAATTTAAGCTTATATAGTTACTGAATCCTAAATGACCATATTTATGCATTTCATGAAAAAGATTTGTGATCAAAGCCCTTTACACCAAAATTTTGAATTTACTGTTTGTAATCGGACATGCAACTTACAAGCTACAACTTGTGTAATTTTGCATGGATTTCGACACTGGCCCCGTATTTCGCAAGATTTTACATTTAAAGAAGGGGGTCAAGCTTTTATAGAAAACATTTGAATGTTATGGCTGTTTCTTATGTATTGTTAGTGATAACAGAAATATATTTGATAAAAATAAATAATTAAATATATCCATTGAAGATCACTGAAATCCGGAACAAAATCAGCTATGATGTCTTTTTAGGTTTATTATATTGAAGTTTACATAAGGGAGTATTCCTGGATTGTGGCAAGGAGGTATAGAGAATTTTATGAACTGCATGAAAAGGTTAGTATATTAAGTTCTATAGGGAAGATATCAGTGACATCACCCATTGTTATTAATGTGCCAACCAGAAAACTATTGGCTAGCGAAACAAAGAGCTCTTTTGTTTGGAAATGTAAATAACAAAAACAATGTTTGTAAACAAATATCTTCCCTATTTATCTTGTTTACCAGCCAGTCTGCAAATCTGCAGTCTGCATGTGTAATTGCATGTGCATGTGTAATTGATATAAATAATATAGATTTAGCCAAGCCTAAAAGCGGAGCTCCGTATTTTTGCTGGTTCTTAATAATTTCTGAAATTGCACGTTGAAATTGCGTTCATTAAAACTGCTAGTGTGCACAACTACTCAAGAAAGATTCCACAGCTAAAATAAATAAGAATAATTAAAAACATCAACTCCAATTGCAGAATTTCCACTGAGAATGACCATGAAAATTTTAAAATACCCTGCCAAAGGCAAAAAATTCGGACCTGAGCCAGCGATCAATGAAAAAAACCAATACCTTGTCAGCGGTCAACTCAAAAAAACCATGTGAACTCAATGAATTTGAGCCTGCAATCTGGTCATGTGATACTGGTCAGCGTATACCTTCTTTTGACAGCTGTCAATTGACCATAGCATGCTAAAGATGTAAGCTTATGGTAACCTTTAAAAATGTTAACCAGGTCGAACTCTCTGGACTATGGCCGCTATATTGTGTAGTTCCAGAAAATATCCATACCCCTGCCACTGAGGGAATTTCAGGTAAGACCCCCCACCTCTCCGGAATTTCCATTTTTGCAAAGAAAAATAAACCCCCCACCCCTCCGGAATTTCCAAAAGTACTTTGCATACCCCCTGCACCCTCTGGAAAATAACCTTTTGAACAGAAATTGTTTTTGTAAACATGACTGTTGTGGATAAACGATCGATTGGAACAGGTTTGAAAACGAAATAAATTGTTAAAGACAATACAGAGATTTCCTCAAACAAACAGAAAAAAATATTTGTTAACCACTTGTTTAATTACCTTGATGTATAATCATCCCTCCTTTTGATTCCATTTGCTAGCAAACTGCTTGTAAGCTTTTGTCCATGAGCGCGGACTTCAAAATAATGTTGATCGACAACAACATGATCACAAAATCATGAACACTAAGAAAGCTGAATTTTAGAGAAAAATTACAGATGAATATAGCTAGAAATAACAAGAATAAGATATTTATGGGTTCCTGAAATCATAAAATCACATTCATCACTATCAAAGATGAAACTTTTCGCTAACAAGAATGACTTTCTTTCAATCGAACGCGAGAAACAAACAAGGCTAGTCACCAGTGCGTTGCGGTCAAAAACATGTGACATTCGGTAGACTGGTAACAAGTGTTGCATCTACGAACAAAATGGAGGATATATGTGAACTTTTTTGCTTCCAATTTGCTTTCAGGAGAAAGGAAACCTGTTTTAAATGTATTACGATTGTGTATCAAAAACCTTGGTCACTATTTTGACCATCTGAAATCTCTGCAGGGTAGGTAAGAAGTGATTTTGAACTGAGGTTGCACTATATCGATCTTGACCATCTGGATATGTAATTTCACCGACAACCCCCCATCCCCTCAGGAATTTCCTGGGCCTTTGACACCCCCACCCCTCTGGAAATTCCAATTCCCTCCGTGGTGGGGGTATGGATAGTTTCTGGAACCACACATTGATATTTGGGGCGACGTCGTACGGACGTACGCACATATTCTGCATCACCCACGAGTCATGTCGCTTGCAATTTTGACCATGAGAAATGAAAGGCATGCATGGTTCTCCTGTTTGTGCTTTGTATGCGTGCTTGGTTCTCCTATTTCTATAGGTATGGGGCTCTGCTCTGCCACCAGAGCTCCGCTATAACAGAACATCTCAGTTACATTGTTGCTCTCAGCCTGCGAGTCAGAAGTCCCAAATCCCAATACAAAAATGTTATATATGATGTGTAGTATATATGAAATAATTCATATTTGAACTGCTGAAATATATGAAAGTGAAGATAGATCATCGCAATTAATTTCCAATTTAAGCAATTGGAAAGAAGAAGCCTGAAATAATCATGGGAAAATATGAACTCAATAAATTGACCTCGCTCCCAATGTGTGGCTTCATAACTCAGTTGGTAGAGCATCACACTGGTATTGCGGAGGTCACGGGTTCGAATCCCATTGAAGCCCTGATTTTTTGAGGCTTCTTCTTTCCAGTTGCTTAAATTGGAAATTAACTGCGATGATCCATCTTCACTATCAATGTTATTTATGCTAATCAAAAATTATGAATCATGACTATATAGGTTGTGAGCCATAAGAGCCGGAAATCCTCAATTCATGCAAAGAATAACCACCAACATCCTCATCTAACTATAGGCTAATCATGTGCTATTTACTATGTAGGCTAACTGGAGTGCTATTTAGGCTAACAAATGTGTTATTGTGGCTAACTGGAATGGCTAATATGACTTGCTAGCTCACACTTTGTTAAGACCCTTGTGTAAGAAAAATTTGTTTCTGGTAGCTTGTGAAAGATCATGGAGTTGATCACTCTTTAATACCTCCAAAGAAATATTTTGGATTTCTTCAACCTGAGTATGTGGAAAAAAGGCGTCAAGCTCTGGAGGCATACCTTGAAACACTGCTGTCAACATTTGCTGATAACCTGCCAAAAGAAGTGTTGGATTTCCTTGAGACTAATAAATTTGTAAGTAATGGCATGTTTTGAGATGTGTGGTGACCTCATGGTTACTGTACTTAGTTAATTAATTAATTATGTAATTAATTAAATTAACTAATAATTAAATTAAGTATCATAATTAATTAATTATAATAATTAATTGCTATGAAAGAATGAAGCAAGACCAAAATTACAGGGAAAGGAAGGTATCAAACTACACAATCCTTCCATGGGTAAATATTGTCGTAGGTAAAGTTATAAACTTGAAACAAAGGCAAAAGTTAAAAGTATGCAGAGCTGATGTTTTAAGAAATGTTCATTGGGCAATACAATCTCAGTGTGGCTTTTCAAAAAGTAAATTGTTATTGGAAGCAATTTTTGGTGGTACTTTTGGAATTCAGTTTTCAGATTTCTAATAAGGGGGGGTCATATAATGTAGATCAATTTAATTAATTTCTTCTTTTTAGAAGCAGACACTAAAAATTTAATTGATTTTGTATATCATGTGATATTTCTACTTATGATGTCTCTCTTCGTCAGGATGTTTGTGGAGTAACACATTCATTGGCAAAGGAATTATTCACAATGGGTAAGCTAATTGTGCTGGCAAATCCAATGGATCAATCTTCTAAAAATTGCTGAAATAAGCATAATTTCCAGCATTTATGACAAACAAATTTGGCCAAACATCCAGTGACATACAGTATTCATCAGACTGAGATATAAATCTGTCAAGATTACTGTTGTAGATTCCAAGAACCTATTAGTAGCTTTTGCATCTTTGTTAATTAAAGGTGATGAAATTCTGGCTAAAGAACAGCAGTTCACACTAACCCCTCTTCAGTTACACTGTGTTACAAACAGACTTGGCATGGCTGCACCCACATGTGGTATGATTAAAATTATAGTGTTTGATAAAATTGTTTGTACTTGTGAGGAACGCTGACCGTTGGTAACTGGTGTGTCTAACTTAGTAACATTAATGAATGTGCTCCTTCTTGTACAGAGTTTCTGCTTAACTTGCTAGCGAAATTGGATGCATTTCTTTGCTAGAAAAAGACTTTCAATGGTTGCTAAAATAGCTAAGTGTGTGAATGATGTCTTGACTCAGACAAGATCCAGATAAAACAAAAGGGGATGGTGGAGAATTTGAAGCTTTCTTCAAGCACAAAAGCCGGTATTCCCAAAGCCGGTATGACCAAAAAGCTCATTTGTAAAAGCCGCCTACTCTACCAGTCAATGACACCTACTTCAAAACATTTTAAAATCCATGTTGATTATTTTGTTATTTCTTGTTGTAGATTCGCATATTCCACATGGAGAAATAGGGAATCTTTATGACTTCTTATATCAACTGAAACATTTGAAGGTGAGTACCTCCCACTTTCACTCATTTTCTAATCATTTTGTTATCAATTCAGGTAAATATTCCTTTCCTGTAAATTATATTTCAGGCTTCTGGCAGTACAAAGGTGGTTGAACTAAGTGATAACATAACACTGAAGTGCAACCTTGCAATTTTTAAGTCCTTGAAGACTCTTGAGGTACATTTAAAGTTCTTAGTATTCCAATGTAGTTAGTCAATCATTCTGTTGGTCTGTTCATCTGTCTACCTGTCTGTCACCAAGTTAGTCAGTCAATCAGTCTGTCTATATCTATCTGTCTGTCTATCTGCCTGCCTGTCAGTTAATCAGTATGTTTTTCTGTCTATCTGTCTGTCTGCTAGTCAGTCAATCACTTGGTAAATCAATTAAACAGTGAAGTGGTTGATCAGTGAGTCAGTCAGTCCGTCACCCAGCCAGCCAACTTGTCATCAGTCAAGCAGTCTGTCAGTCAGCCAGTCCGTTAGTCAGTGAATCAATCGATCAGTCAGTCAGTTCAAGCAGCCAGTCAATCTGTCGACAGTCAGTTATAACTGTGCTTCAGTAAGCCATTCCAAGATGTCTTTTTTTGTTAAGATTGACAGCTGTGAAGTGGAACCTTTTGAGGGATTGAGTTTTGTTCAGAGTCACATCGAGAAACTAGCTGTACACAATTCTGTTCATTTACTGAAGGTAAGACATGCTAATGAGATTATTTTTGCAAGTTCTTGACAAAAGTACAACTTACAGTCGTTTGACATAATTTGTTTAGTTTGAATTTATTGGTGATTCTGGTATTTATCATCCAGTTTCTTTTCTGAGTCTAAGTGGGTCAGACATCTGAAATCCTACATGTAGTTCCTATTCTCAAGGCACTGTTGCACAATGTAGGTTAATTTCCATCAAGCAACATGATAATTGAAAAACAATGACCAGTGACAACAAATATACTAAAGAAAATAAAGGTAGAGCATGACAAAGTGTGAATTTGTCAAAACATTTTAGACACTTTCTCGGAGATCCTCTCGCATCTCCCTTGATCTATCAAGGGGCCTTGACTTCTTTGCCCGTATAAAAATGTGGCGTAACATCAGATAATTTCCCAGTCAATGATTGTTTTGACAATGTGTGTTTGATTTTGTAAGGTGAAGTTAGATCTTGTTTCAAGATTGCTCTTCTTTACAAAATTCAGTTTTTGTCATCTTTAGAGTCTGATTATTTTTAGGAAATATTGGTTGATGATGAGATTTGGGAGCAAGGAGTTTTGGAGAGTGTTGAAGCAAATGGCTCAACATCACTTAGCTCAACATCAGACTTCCAAGCATGGACAGCTCTGACTGAAGCAGATTTTAGCAAGAATGACCTTCCTTATATTGATGAATCAGTGGTAAATACAGTTATCTTATTAACCAACATGAGGGCTGTATTGGGAAAATATTAGTCCACGGTTTGGCTGAAAAGACTGAGGACCGATACTCTCCCCATATGGCCCCAAGCAATCCAGTAGTTTATAAGAGATTAATTACACAACTGGAAAAGCTTTTATAGATAGAAGTGTGCAGCATAATGGATAGAGAGCACCTACTGAGTGGACAGTTTTTCATTCCCGTCTAGTTCATTTTTTTCTTTTTTACACCATTGCAGTACATGAATTATGTGCAGTATTATTCGGGACAATACTCAGTGTAATGCGCAGAAAATATTGAACTGGCAATGTACCAATCTGATTAGTTGATTTTAGTCACTGAACACCTTAAAATTAGTTGTGTAATAAGCAAAGAACTTGGTTGATTTCCGGCTGTATCATAAAACAAATTTATTCACTGACTTACATTGTAGTAATTACTTACTGTGCCCCCCTATGGATGATCCTTTTAATTATCTTTTCTATAACAAAAAATCACATACAAGCGCACCAGCTGTACACTGTAGCTTGGTTCACAATTATCTTCAAAATCCTACTGACTTTTATTTGTCGTGTTGCTAGGCGCTGATTCCTAATGTGACACACTTGAATCTCAGTCATAACCAGATAGACAGCGTGGAACATCTTCAGGTATATCAAGACTGTACTATGATTTATTCTGGCGAGTGAGCAACAGTTTTTTCCCGATTAAATCATTTTCCAGATAAAATGACACAGAACTCATGAACTGTTGTTTTTTAAGGCTCTGTCAAACCTGGTAGAGTTGGATTTGTCTCACAACAAAATAGCAAGTCTTCAAAACAACTTGAACACAAAACTTGGAAATATCAAGAAACTAAACCTGGCTGGCAACGAACTTGAAAGTGTTGAAGGTACGCGTGATATTATTTTATATTACGTATAGTTTATTGATTCTGGGAGGCAGGGTGGACTAACTTTTAGTGCATTGGATTCTGGACTTGGTTTGAGCAGGGATGTAGCTAAGGGCCGGATACCGGCTAATTTCACCAGCTGAAAGAAAGCTTATCACCGGCTCAAATTTCACTAGAAAACAAAGACTCAAAGATGTTTTCCAGGTGCTCAGAAAAGCCAACTGAGCTTGTTTATGAGCTGGCTTTGTAATTTTGTAGCTACATCCCGGTTTGAGACTTGTGAATATTCTTGGGCACGACACTTAACTCTCACAGTGGCTTTCTCCACCATAAATGGGTAAATGGGCGTAAATGCGTAAATGGGTACCAGCGAATCAGTTGTTAGGACAACCAGACAGAATAACCTGTGATGGACTAGCATCACGTCAATGAAGAGTAGAAATACTCCTACTATAGCTGCATCATGATACAGAATCTGGAGTCAAGCACCGAGAGCTCTGTGTCAGTTGGTTAAAAAGCTTTGTTACTTCTTATTGATATTTTCAAGCACTCTGCACTCATTGCTGACCTATAATGCAAGGTCTGACAAGTCATATGAGCTCCCTGGTTAAATAACATTATTATTTTTATTATTATTATTATTATTATTATTATCTTTTTGCATACATTGCGGGCCTATAATACTAGACTGTGATGATTACTGACATGTTCAACTTTTCTTGGCAGGACTTGACAAAATGTATTCCCTGACAGATCTTAACCTTAGTGACAACAACTTCACAGAAGTTGGCTCTGTCCTGACATTAGGAGAATTACCCTGTCTTGAAGCCGTTGACTTCAGAGAAAATGCCATAACTAAACAACCAATGTACCGTATTAGAGTTCTCACTGCGTTTGATGACCGTGCGGAACAGGTTAGTAGCTGTTTGTTGTATATCTTTTATCTTTGCCAGTTATCTTTTAGCCTTTGCTACAGCCGTTTTTTAGGGAATCACATAATGCTCTCAGGCATGAATGGAATGAAGCATCAAGGAAAATTTGGCTACTGATCTAAGCATCTAAGCATTTTGTCACCTTGTTTGAAATTAAGGCATGTGATTTTTTTAGGTTCAACTTGATGGCCAACGCCCATCAAGCCGGGAGATGAGCAGAATCCGTGAGCTTCTCCAGGAAGAGCAAAATTTTGAAATAATTAATTATCCAACTCCACCGCAGTATTCAATGCCGAAAAAAGGCCACAAGAAGGTAATTAACATAGATCAATTTCAGTTTTTATACAACACATACTAACAACTTACATTATTTGTGCTCTGTCACGAATGTTGCTCTCTGGTTAGCTATGCTACTCACTGTATATGTAGATTATGATGTCAAGATCGTTGAAAGCTATCACTAGATAGAAATTGAGAGCAAATAATCTAATTGTTTTATCTTAATTATACTGCATCTTAATTATCGGGCATGGCAAATTATCGGATCGATTAAAGGGCCCTAGTCAGCCTCCGCTATTTTCGATGACATCGAAATTATGGAAATTGTATGGTGAAGCGCAGTCGTATTGTATTGCCGTAGGTTGTTACTAGAAGTGTTTAAATTACTTTTAGCAGGTTTCTCAAGGGATTTCTTTCGTTTCTGCACGATCCGCGTAAAGTATAATACTGAAATTCTCACATGTAAACAATAACAAAGGTGTGGCTGACTAGGGCCCTTTAAAAAGACTGTGAGTGGTGTGTTTACTTGAAGAGAGTTACGTAGCTGAGAAAAACCATTTACCATGGCATCTATTAGCTATTGGAAAACGTGTTAATGGAAAGCACTTGAAAATTTGCCTGGTTTATTCTTAGGCCAAAAGCATTGACAGAGTGATCGCCCTTGATTCTGGAACAGATATTCAGTCAAGCTCATCCATAACAGGTAAAGTAACTCAAGTTAAAAATAGTAATTAACAATTAGATTATGAGCTCGAGATTTCTATGAGGTGATAGTTGATAAGGCCGAAGGCTAATTGTTTTAGGCAAAATCATAATAAACGAATCGTGTGTCGGTGAAAAGTTCTAAATCTTACTGCGAAACTTCGCTAAAGCACGAATACGTCGCATTTTGAAGACGACCTTCAATCACTGCACTCTAATGGCTGATAGTGTGCAGTAGCTCCGTCAATCAGATTGCGTCATTTGCATTAGTATACTAGTAGATTTTCACTTATTGGGATTAAACTGATGCTGAGAGTCACCAACACGATTTACTTTTGACATTTGGGATACTTATATTCTTAAAGGGGGTTAAGGTGAGCGTGTATCGATAGCTTGTCAGCATTTGAACGTACTGCAGAATTAACAAAAATGTATGGTAATCAAAAAGAATAAATTAAACATTCTGGACTCGTAGCGGAAAGACTAAAAATCTAAATATTCACTTTTGCTTCAAAGACTCGAACTCGTTTGCTGATGACACAGATGCAGAGTTTCGTTCTCGCGTGGAAAAAATCCGTCAGATTGGAGGAGATTCGTGGCTCAAGATATTTGGTGAGATACAAGGGGAGGAAGAATTGACACAGGTTTGCACAAAACTTCATTGTTACACACGTTGATACAAATTGTTTGGTCAATGTCGCATGGTTTCTTCGGGAAAGGGGGTACCCTAAAAATTTGGGGTGAGGAGTGTGGCGCACGTCTTAAAGTCTTACCTGTTTCCGACCAAAATATGCGCTCTCCTCCCCCCTCCCCCCTCCCCCCTTCACTTCATGCTACAGAACCCGGGATAAGCTCCGGCCTGCCACTAGACTCGTATGCAGACTTTGCCTCTATTCAGACCAGACTCTGCATATGAACTTCTTTGAGTTTACATAAGCATTTGAGAAGAGCTTCAAATTCCCATCGCTTTAAAATCGCATTTCGCTTGAGATGAACAATAACAATCGTACATTTTCTTCCAAGAATTGCGCCAAATTGCTGACCAGAATACGCAAACCATATATACGCTATTGCAGACCAAAATGGGGTTACCCCCTCTAGAGGCGGGGTGGGGTGGTTTCCAAGTACTGTTGAAAGTAATCCTTTTTTTTCGATTTAGCTCCAAGGGAATGGCCAAGTCTGTTCAGCGGGTGACGGGGATCAAAGTGAGCCCCCAAGTGATCAGCCGTCTCCCAAACTTGACATGATCAGTGGGGCTAGTACCAGTCCACCAGAAGAACAGGTTAGCCAATATAACTTGTCTGAGTGCTTGTACAGTGATATCATTAAAGTACAATGGGAGCGACGAGGGGAGAGGGTACAGGGGTGATAGGGTCGAGTTGTTGTTCTTCTTCTTCCACTTCTTGGGCTCATAACTGAGCTCATAGCTAGGCGTTCATAACTGAGTTTGTTGTATGCCTTACTGCAAAGTTTTTTTCTCAGGGTAGTCCGTTTTTCCTCTCTCCTTGAAAACTAAAATATTCTTTTCCAAATTGAAATATATCCAGGTAAAGTACCGTATGGGAACTTGTTATGACTGATGCCCTTCCTCTCACGAGCAAGAGTCACTTTTGTCATTCTAAGTCCATTAACACTATGTAAAACTTACATGAAGTAGTTATCAACGTTTTCGTTCAATTTTTTAGGTGACTTCGGGCGCATTGAGTGAGAACGAGGCTCATCCTCGTCGTCTGCAGTTTGGCTTTGCACCTGAACTGGAAAAACTTGTTCACGACAAAGTGGAGTCAAGTGCGGACTTGTATGTAACCTTACAAGTTGGTTAATTCTCTTTATTTTCACACCTTCATAGTTATGTTTAAAGATTGATCATTGTTTTTCTAATTGACTTTTAGGACCTCGGGTACATATATGGTGGAGGTCGAGGGAGAGGGGCCAAGTAAAGGAAGTGCTGAGGAGAGAATGGTTGGAGTGGACCTTTTTAAAGGGGTCATTCTTGAGATACAGATAACTACGGGCAAGACATTTGCTAAGCATAATTTGGGTAAGACTTCTCTAAGTATGAGGGTGCAGTCAATTGGAAATTCGGATTTGGATTTGCAAAACCAGATTTCGGATTTCATAATAAAACACACAAAATTCAAAAAATCCGTTTTCGGGTTTATTGTTTTATTGGGAAATCCGAAATCCAGATTTCAAAATCCAATTCCAGAATGCACCCTTAGCCGCATGTTTTTGTATTTGTTTGCAACAACCTTTTCTTGTACCTTTGTCTTTTTTCAGAGGACATCAGCAGTGTTGACATTTTGAAAGTGCAACACCTCTTTTGTGTTGACATCCGGGACATCTTCTCAAAGGAATGGCGACGTCACCACGCGGATGATGGCGACAGCTTGACTTCCGGTCACACCAAGGACTATCGACAAGTGGCGAGGTACCACATGCGCTCAATTGAAGATGCTGCGGAGCTTTTTGCACTTCTTTACAAGTTTATCACTGAAAGGTAAACGCTTGACTCTTTTTCCTCTGCGTTTTTCTTTAATTTCCCATCATCCCATGTTGTAAATCTTCATTGCTTCTGTATTTTTTGTTCATTCGGTGCTATTGAAAGAGATCTTCTGTTTACTGTTTGTTACCCTTTTTTATTCGCTTGGTCTTTCGTTGGTTCGTTCGTTTGTTTGTTCGTTGGTTGGTTCGCTCGTTCTTTCGTTTGTTCGTTCGTTCGTTCGTTCTTTCGCTCATTCGTTCTTTCGTTCGTTCGTTCTTTTGTTCATTCGTTCGTTCTTAATGACCTATTATAAATATCCTTGTGTTTTCAAATGTCACTAGAGACATTTTGTCCCCAATGGGACGAACGCAAAATAGTGAAAGAGTGCGTCAAACGAGCAGCGAAGCCGCGAGCTACGAGTAGTGCGGGCGCCGGAAGAAGAGCTGTTCTTCCGGCGCCCGCGCTACTCGTAGCTCGCGGGCTCACTGCTTGTGTAACGCTCTCTTTCACAAGTTCGTGTATTTTGTGGTCCCGTTAGTGAGAACGGGATTTTCGTCCGTCTCTTTCCAAAATCAGGTTCCTGCATTGGGGGTCATTCCTCAGTAATAACTATAAAATCAAATTAGCTTTCCGTCCTCTATCTGTTTAACATTTTATTTACTCAAGTTATTTTGGTCATCTTTCACAGGTCGTCAAAGGGATCCATTTCCAATATTTCCATACAAGAACCGCTTGCAGATGTTTTCTCAGGGGATGTCGTCGAATGGCCGAATCCATTAGGAGCACAACAAGATCTCCTACACAAGTTTTTAGATGACTTTCTCCACGAACCCGACAAGAAACAATGTGTGCGTCAAACCGATTCGAATTCGTCTGACCATCATCGCACGCAGAGGGGCCAAACGATATATCAGGCCCTTCATGCGGAGTTCATAGACGTGGGGTGCTTGAGACATGATCGCTCCGGGACCTCCCCAGAAATGGTCCGTTTGATATTGTGGTCTGGCTGCCTTCCTTATGTGTGCCCTGGGCACGAGCTACCGATTTGTCTCGTGATGACAAACCGCAACATTTACTTGTTTCACTCGTCGCATTTAGACGCGCCAGAGACTCTACACACGTTGAAGACATCCAGCGATTTACGGGAGATTCTACAATGTTTCTACAGTTTTCCTGTACGGGAATTAAACGAGGTTGTGTTCGGTTTGTACGATCAGGGCTTCAGAATGGAGGTCAAACTCGATGGTCCTCGAGGGACCTTTACAATACTCACGCGTGATGCCGAGAAAACGGACAAATTTCTAGGGATATTGAGGGATGTTCTCGGAGAGCCCTTCAGTGAGGAGCAACTTGCGGTCCCTCGTATCAGGAGACAGTTTTCCTCTGGGAGTCTCCCCAGACTGACGTTTCCCGACGAGGAAAAAATTAACAAACTAAAATCTGAGCTGGGAAAATCTGGAAATGTGTCCACTAAGGACGAGCAGCATTTGTTAATGTACTCTATTGTCAGAGAAATTCCCGACTGCGTCTTGTTTAGCGTCCAAGAAACCGGAGATCTCACGAAGATGCTTCGAAGCTTGATCGTGACAAACTCGCAGATTTTTTTGTGCGACGAGGATCATGTGCACTGGCCGCTGCCCTCGTTCGTGCGGGCACCGCCGTCCACACCTCAGTGGGTGGTTACCAAGTCTCAGCGAATCAGTAAAATCATTGGGCTTGATGTGTTTGAACTTGGAGGTAGCGTGTGCGACTTTTTTGGTGTGTTTGGACTATCGCTGATCTTCGACCGTGAAGAATCCGATTTAACAACCGCTGACGAACAGCACTGCTGGCACTTAATTTTCCGAGCCGCGGACGAGCGCACGCAGCTCCAGCGGTCCCTATCACAAGTGTGGAAAAGTGATTTTCAAGCTGATCTCAAAATCACTTACTCCAAACCCAAGTCGTTCCCAGTCCCACACGATGACAAAGATCCTAAAGGCTTCCTCGAGTCCACATCCTCGGTTGGCCTGCAATCTCCCGTGGGTACCCCTGTGGAGCCAAAGAAGACCCATCGGAGGGTGGGGTCGGACAGTTTGCCAATTTTCAAACCGACCATGTTGAACAGCCTTGAAAGCTTAGTAGCGCTGGATAGAACGGTCCTGGATAGTTTCTTTCACAAATGGATTTCACAGAAACAACACAATGAGGTCGAAACACTTCTACATGTGATGTGGACGGGTTGTACGCCCTATTTGTTCCCGTCGCTAGAATTCAAAGTTTGCATCTTGTTAAGTAACTTGTTTATATACATCTTAGCCGACAAGGAACACAAGATTACTATCAACAGGAACAAAGGAGTTAAGCTAAGGATTTCAGAAGATGTTGACTTGCAAGAAGCTAAACCCATTATCTATTACAATTTCATTACCATCAGCAAACTCCGCCAAGTTTGTGTGGGTTTGTTCGATCAAACGCTGAGACTCGAAACGGAGTCAAAAGAAGACACTTTTACTTTGATCACACGTGATTTCCATCTCACGAGTACTTTCCTTGAACGTTTGAGCACCATTTTGTCGTCAAATCACAGCGGAGATTCCGAACCTGAGAGAACCGACACGATTTCCACGAGTATCTACGACTCGCAATCGGCTGGCGACGCCGATACGAACGCATTCACGAAAGCGGATTATCAACATACGAATAGTGGCGTGCGGTTCGTGTACCCAAACGATGACACACTTGAGATTCTCAAGGACGCCATTGCTGGGTTCAGCCGTCAATCAATTTGCTGCAGCGTGCTCAGTGATGTTATCATCTTAGTTTATCTCTTGGTCTTTCACGAAACGGAGGCAACACACGAAGAACCTCGCACGCTTGTCATCATGGACAAGTCTTTATGTCTCTGTATTGAAGACCATGTCAATTACCCGCTGCCATTATTCGCGACGGGACTTCCCGAGAACCCGCAATACAACATCCAGGACTTGCGTGACATCAAGTCGCTGTCACGCGTGGAATTCAGTGACTTTAACTCGTGCGACTTTAAAATGGTTTTCTCGCCGACTCGTCTTCAAGACGAGGATGCACCGGACGGGTTTGATTCGGCCAGTATGGGAGAGTTGTGCGTTATAACGCACCACACCCTTGACCCTGAAGAAAGAGAGACTTGCTGGAGGATTGTTGCGCAGACTTACGAGGAAAAAGAGAAAGCTTTAAGTCTCATCTGCAAACTCTGGGCAGATATTCATGGAGGCGCCCTGCCGGTCATGAAAACCAAGAGTTAGAGTCTCGGTGGGATATGTTCTAGACTGGGACAAAGTTGAAGTAGCAAATACAAGTTCTTCAATTTAATACAACGAAGGAGTACACAGCCATGGTGTTGTGAATTGCCCCATGAATAAATGAATTAGACGACGAAATGTCAGGACGTGCTCGGAGAAACAGTGAAGTATATCGAAGGGGAGAGGACTGGTGACGGCACCAAGGGTCGTTCCACTGACACTCGCTAAAATTGTTTGAGAATGTTTTGACAACTCTTTTACAGCTCAGAATTGGTTTTCCAAACTTCTCGACAAATGAAGGAGACAACAACTGCACGCGTCCTTTGTGGTACGTTACGGGTTTGAAATCCAAGTGGTCAGGGTATGAGAAATTGACAAAACATGTCAAAATTTAATCAAGAACTTTATCGATTTAGGCGCGACATCGAGTCCTTAAATATAAAGACAAATTATACCAGAAAAACAACGCAACACACCTTCTAAAGGTATCTTATCCTATTTGGAAATAAAGTCATTTATTAAGATGTTTTTGGCATACAGTAGCCATTTTTGGTAGTTTAGTACGAACACAAGAAAGTTACTTTCAAAGAAATAGAAGATAAACTTCGCTTTTTCTACAACCGAATACAGTATAGTATTGTATAAGGTTTATAAGCTTTTAAAAATGTTTGTCTGTGACAGTTCTTACGGACTCATCTAAGACAAACGATGTAAAACTTTCAGTCATTTCTATAATTCGGTTGACACGAAAAAGAATTCTATTTCTGATATCATACATACAATATAACCATATAGAATTCCCACAAATGAGTGTATTCGTGTAGTTGGAAATTGACGGTTTATAATCTATCAATCCAAATAGTGTATTTTGCAACTTTGTTATTAAATTATTCTGGAAAATTCATTTGACCCGTGTTTTTATAACGTATGTTTATCGCAGGTGTTTGCCAAATTCTAGTCTTCGTTTCAAGTGAAAATAAAATTTGGCGAGTTGGTTGGGACTTTTTCTATTCTACCGGGAAGGAACTGTTTCCGGTTGGCTTGGTTAATCAAGTTCTTCACCATAAAACTTGATCGAGAGGATTGATTTGGGTAAATTAGCCCAATAAAATACTCAAACAATTTTCGTTTGAAACATTTGAACGATATTCAGTGTCCCTTATAACCAGAACGCCAGAAAACGGTTTCAGCCTAAAGGTGAAATGAGTTCCATTGGGTAACGTGTGACTTTCAACCAAAATCGTCTGCGCTTGGAAAGGTTTGTCCCTGTTCTACACGACTACAGTACTGATTCCTCATATGTAAAGCCGTTTATGAAAAAAGTGTCAAGTCTCTATTCCGGCCCAGTGGCCCATCAAACCAGAACTTATCCTGGTTTCCAGGGTGATGGTTAATTGGGATAGGCGAGAGGGACCTTTCTAACCATGAACAGATTGAGTTGTCTTACACGAAGCGTGGAATCCTTGGAGTTCAGCCCTTTCAGCAGCTACCGAGGCTCCAACGATAATCATCATCGTCATCATTTATTCGCCACATTGTATAGGAATTATATAGTTACAGTTGAAGCGGAATAGTAGGGCGAGGAGACCTCCAAGAAACCGCAAAGCTTACAGAAGGAAGCCACCTCGGTTTTCGCTTCGTGTAAGACAACTCAATCTGTACATTGGTAGAAAGATCTCTCTCTTTTATCCCTTTTAGCCATCACCGGTTTCCTGTAGCATGAAGCGGCTAGGAGTATTTCTACCACCCCCCTGGATGGGATGCTAGTCCATCGCAGGTTACTCCCACCCCTCCCCCCACTGAATTCACTGGTTCCCATTTATACACCTGTACTCTAATACGCCATTTCCGAGTTGCCTTCTACCTCTGTTTCAAAACGAGTCTTGGTTCACAGCCTTTCATATGGAAATGAGTTTGATTTTCAAGATAAAAGACGGAAAAGTGAAACTCATTTGTGCACCAATACTCGTCTTGAAACAAAGTATTTCGGAGATGGCCTATTATAAGACTTCATTTGAGTCTCGCGCGCGCATGCAAAAAGCAACATTTAAATTTCATTTTTAAACCTGATATCGTGGCGCAACTCGCAACGGCGAACATTCCACTGATGGCCAATGCCCGAAACGTCTGGAAATTTAACTCAAACATTGGCACTTTTATGATCATCGAACACATTTATTTACTGTAGTAACAAGTGCCAAGCAGCCTACGAAGTTTTTTGAGCTTCCAGGCGTACTATTATAAGACCATCCCGTCTCCTCATCTGAATGAGCTTTCCGTTATTCCTGGGTTGACCTCTCCACATTTCCTTGGTTCTTGATTCATTATTGGTTATTTCCGGTCGAGAGCTGGTTTTTCCCTCAGTTTCAAAATGAGGCTTGCTATAAACCAGTCTCCGCCAGGCTCCAATGATCGAGTGAAGGTCAAACTGTTTAGTAGACTGGGTGCTACACCTTCATATCAAACTGAATTCTGGGGACGAAAATGATCTAAATGCGTTTGGCGCACGTAAAGAAGAACAAGTGGGTTTAACTTCTTTTTGAGTCTCTGTTAGCTCTCACTACCTCGTACAGACAATTCCCCCCGAGGGAGTACTCCTTGGTAGTTTTCATCAGGGGCTGTGCCATTCCCTTTCTCAAAATCTTCCCCGTTTTGTGGAGGGGTGTGACTGTTATTAGGGGGTAACAATTGGGAGGAATTTCACATTTCAACAATGTTTTAATATATTTTTGCAGGAGATCTTCCGTCCGAATTCTTTTAGGTGCTCACCGTGAGTAAAAAATACTTCATGGCAAAGCTCTCCAAGAAAAAGATATGAAACAAAACAATTTTTACGTGGTATAAGATACAAAGCAAGCTTTTCGATTTCTTTAGTAGACTGATAAACATAAAAAGTTAGTGCGAGCTTGGATAAGCGGGGAGGGGGAGGGGAGGGGAGGGGAGCTCTGAGGCTGAAATTTTGTGATTAATTTTTTCCAGGAAATTAAGGAGACACATTTGAATTGCAAATAGACTTTCACATTAATATTCAGTTATTCATCCTTCGTTATCACGAGGAACGAGAAAGAGAAAGAAGCCAAATTTGAATAGCGTTTTTGTAGTTATTCTACAGGAAAGAAGACTGCCGAGTCAAAGTTATTGGCCTCAGAAATTGTCCATAATGTCATAGAAAACGCCCTTTGCTCGCAGACTTGAACAAGAGAGCGTGGAGGTATCACCTTGAACTGAACTTTGCCTTCAATTGATGGCCGCTAACACGCGCACTCTGAAGATGGAAGAAGCTGACGAATTGCTTCGTTAAGGATCTTCTTGAGAGGTAAATCGACAAATATTAAGATGTGTTTAATTGCCTCGATAGATACCCTTTAAAAATCACCGAATACACGAATTGTTTGTGTCAAATACACAGATTGGTAGCAAATGTATTTAACCAGCAGATCGATTAATTTGCATACGTTTATTCGGAAAGGATCCTGTACAGGGGCACTAGTCTTGAAAGTTTCATCTCTGGTCAAGTCTAAACAAGACAAGAGCATTCGACCATCAAGAAGAAAATTTCTAAATTTATAACGGACAAAATGTTTTCACGATCTTCTCTATATATGAAGCAAGGCATATATATGTACGCTCGGGGAGGGGGTAGTGTAAGGGGTGAGTTGTCTTGTCCGTCGCTTTCCCATTTCTATGGAACAAATTATTTGCAACACAAAAAAACTCGCGATCTTTGCCTACCTATATAGTGTAGCCTGAAGTGGTAAAATGGAACTAGGATTTGCCTAATTATTAACTGGAAAAATAGGATCGGAAATAAAATTGGGACTCGGACAAGGATTTGGGTCAAACATGGGCTGGGAAATAGGATTTGGGCAAAATTTTGTCTGGGAAATGGGATTAGGTGCGCCGTTTAATGTGTTATTTTTCATCACGTTTTTAGCTTGCGAAGAAAGAAAAAGCAGTGCAGTTGGCCATGGGGAATGTTCTCGTGCTTGATTGGCAGTCAGACAGACAGGAAGCTGGATATTATGGACAAAGACAGCAGGTTAGTGTTAGGGCAAAGTCGAATCTCTCTAATTAATACAGACACCATCTAGCCTGCGTCGCAGACAGCCTAAACAACGGTATATACCGCGGATTATGTGGCAGTATGGCTATAATGCAGGTTAAAACCATCGGGGCCGACAATGGTCCATCTAAGAGTAGTGTGCGTCTTATCAAGTATCCGGCATATCGTGAGTTAAGGTGCGCTAACGTAAAATGACAGAATAACGTCGCGCAGGGACCAATATCAGGTGCCCTACCTATAAAGAGTTTAGTTACTGAACCGCGCGCAGGGACCAACACCAGTTCCCCGTCTTAGAGAGGTGTCCGTCTTATAGAGAGATAAGATGCAATAAAGTAAAATATTTGAAAAATGGCGCGCAACGACCAACGCCTGTTGTTCGCCTCACAGAGGTGTGGATTATTGTTCTTCCGATCTCGGTGAAATTTTGTGCGCATAACCTCTCCTGATCCTTTAGTGCTTATAAAGGAACGCGACGTTAAAAATGTATTTCAGAGGCTTTCACTAAATTCGTATGATGTTTGTTTCATGGAAAGTGTAGGGTCTATTAAATGCGTTCATAAAATTAAAGGCACTTTTCCCTACCCTAGTCTTAAAAGTTTTATCTCTGGTCACTGTTTATGTATAATCTTTACATAGTATATGCTTCTCTCTTCAGGAACATGTCAAGTATATACAATAAGAAGAGATGGAAGTCACAAAGCGCTAGTTGAAAGACATTGAAAATGACCTGAAGGTACGTTACTTGACCATTTAGACTAATTTTACAAAACCGTGGATTTAATTTTAGCAATATTAGTGATGAGGGTCTACAGAAGGGGAAAAATGCTTGAACTAAGTATTATCAACTGTAACTGCTAGTAATAGAGCTGAATTATCATTCCAATAGGACAATAAGAAATGTTACGTATAATAAATTATCATGGCATGACAATTTGGGGAAATGTCAGAAACTGTATGCAAGTAACAAACACTTCTTGAGTCGACCGTATTTAACACAAGTCACTTTGATTTTCGAACAGGGCAAAACCTGACTGATCACACATCTGCAACGGGAGAGAGTCAACTCATTATTGACGTGGAAACACAGACTGCAGTATTATCATGGCGTTATATTGATAACAGGTTAGAGTTGGGAGTGTTATCTCTGAATTTATTCATTGTTAAAGAGTTAAGGAATAAACAGAGGACATTCAAGGATGCACGTGTTACCACTTTTCGCCTTGGAGTTGTTTTAATCGAATTCAGTACATAAATACATTCTAAATTTATTTTATCTTAATTTTAGACCTTTCATTTATTATTTCAAGACAGCTTTTTAACGAAGCTGTGGTTCCAAGGCTCTTCGTGGATGAATAAACAATGTCTAATGTCTATGTCTAGAATAGAATGGTACTCGTACAAGATCCTAAAGTAACCTAAATTTATTTTGGGTCAGTAATTTTTATCGAATATGCTGGTCGTCATAACCTAGTATGTATTCACTGGAATCCAATCTCTACTCAGGAAAATGCCCAGAATAGAATGGCTAGAATGGGAAAGCACTTGGAGAGCAGTACTTAGCTGGACAAGGACAACTTCAGAATGGAATTTGTTAACGAGGTTAGTTGACTGATTTGTCGATTTGTTGCAAGTGAAACTTAGCTGACGTGTCGAGCGTTTCTCTTGCGCTTCGTTATGGGCACGCCAGGTTTAAAATGTCTGACAGTCAACTCTCTCTGAGAGGGGTACCATCGGGACTGTTTGTGGTAGAGATGTGTGCGGCTTACAGAGAGTTAAGATACAGCTCTGAAAAAATAAAATATAAATCAGCGCGCAAGGACCACCAGTTGTTCGTCCTTGAGACGTCCGTCACTAGTGGAGGGCTTAGATACAGTAAAATGACTGGAAAACAGCGCGCAGGGAATAGGTTGTCCGTCTTACAGAGGTGTCCGTCAAAAGAGAGTTTAAAGTATGTCCTAATTTTAGCCATTGCTTAGAGCGAACAAATACAATCACTTCTGTCACTCTCTTTTTATTGATGTACAAGTTATCAAGAATTAATTCACATAGTTCTTATTTTTTAGGAAAATATCAAGCACAGGATGAGAAAAACAGGAAATTAAGAAATCCTACTTGGAGGAGAAGGAAAGCTTCAAGATGACGTTTTTAGTAAGGTAAGCTGATTTCTTTTCATGTACTCCGCTATATATCTGGCCCAGGTCGTTTAAAAGTTGATTAACGTTATTCCAGGATTGAAACTGTACTCCTTTCTTTGAATCTTTACATTCTATTTCAGATTAACTTACGTCCAAAATGACAAAATGAATTTCACAAATTAGTTATTGGCTTATATTTGGAAACAGAATTCAAATGACGTTAATTATCCTGGATTAGCTTAATCCTACTTTTGACAGTCTGGGCCTGAGTAAGTGTCACCGAAGATTACAGGGCCTGTAGCACGAAAATCCGCATTTCAATTCGCAACGTTAACTACGAAGTCCATTTGTGTCTTTGCCATTCTGTCTCATAAGAAACGACCAAACATTTTATCAGAACAAGCATAGCATCAACTGAACAATCAATCGCTACAGCTGAGAACAACGACACAACCACCATCACACTACCACGGCAACAACAACAACAACACTGAATAGGAACCAGTAAAATCGACAATGACAGCCCTGAAATATTCGCACACTTAAACTTACCAGCAACCTACTTCTACAATCCTCCCTCCAACACGTCACAAATATACTTAGACGACACAGCACTGTTTTTGCCTGAACTGAGATTGTCACTCTTTATCAGGAACACCGAACCAATTGAAATAAATGACCTAAAGCGCAAACACGTTACTACGCCGACAATACCTTGTAAAACCTAGGGTGTGTGAAACAGTCGAAACAATAACATGGACTGGCTGACTGACTAACTGGCTGGCTGGCTTGACTGACTGATCAACCCACTACTAACTGGCTCGTTGAGTAATTGGCTGGCTGGCTGGCTGACTGTTTCGCGGAATCACTGACTGAATGAATGAATGAATAAATGACTGGCTGGCTTTCTGGCTGGGTGGCAGACTCTCTAACTGACTGACTTGCTTACTGGATGACTGACAGAGTGGCTAACTGGCTGATTTGCTGGGTGGCTGACTAATTTACTGACTGACCGACTGACTAATTGATTGATTGACTAACTAACTAAATGACTGGCTGGCTGGCTGACTGACGGATTGACTAACGTTCTGACTGGCTAAACGACTGATTGACTCACTAACGGACTATAAAGCTGTCGGCTGACTGGCTGGCTGGCTGGCTGGTTTGCTTACCGACTGACTGACTGATTGACTGACTGACTGACTGGCTGACTAACTACCTGACAGGCTGATTGACTGACTGACTGATTGTCTAACGTTCAGACTAGCTAAATGACTAATTTGCTGACTGACTGGCTGGGGATTGATTGACTGACTGACTGGCTAGATGACTAATTTACCGACTTAATGACTGACTGACTAGCTGACCGACTGCCTGACTGACTGACTGACCGTCTGACTGACTGACTAACTGACTTGCTGCCTGGCTGACGGACTGACTGACTAACGTTCCGACTGGCTAAATGACTGACTTGCTTACTGGCTGATTGATTCACCGACTGGCCATATGGCTCTCGGCTTACTTACTGACTGACAAGATGGCAGATTGACTGACTGGCTGGCTGACTTAATGACTGACTGACTGGCTTACTAACGACTTACTGGCTGAGTGGACGACGAACTGACCGACTTGCTGACCAGCTAACTGACTGACTGACCGACCGACCGACTGACTGACTGACCGGCTAACTGACCGACTGACTGACTAGTTGACTGACTGACTGGCTGACTAGCTAACCGACTTACTGAGTGACTGACACAAAGCTAAATATAGGAACTTGTTATCAACTATCACTCACTGGAGAGCAGTGACAAACTGGACATTAAAGTGACTGGACATCGGATGACAAACCCTGTGCCTTGATAGGTAGAGTCTGATTGGCAAAGTGGCTGACTAACTTACCGACTGGCTGACTAGCTGACTGGCTGGCTGACTGACGGAGTGACTAACGTTCTAACTGGCTAAATGACTGACTTTCTTACTAACGGATTGACTGACAGACTGGCCATATGGCTTTCGGCTGACAAACTGACGTACTGGCCGACTAGCTAACTGACTGGCTAACTGAATGACTGACTGACAGATTGACTGACGTTCTGACTGACTAAATGAATGATTTGCTTACTGGAGGATTGACTCAGTGGCTGACTATATGGCTGTCGGCTGACTGACTGACTGACTGGCTAAATGATTGACCTGCTTTCTAGCTGATTAACTCACCAACGGGCTATATGGCTGTCGGCTGACTGACTGACTGACTGGCTAAATGACTGACTTGCTTACCAGCTGATTGACTCACCGACGGGCTATATGGCTGTCGGCTGACTGACTGACAGGCAAGATGGGGGATTGACTGACTGACTGACTGGTTGGCTGGCTTACTGACTGACTGACTGACTGACTAACTGACTTACTGCCTGGCTGACTGGCGTCCTGCATGGCTGACGGACTGACTGACTAACGTTCAGACTGGCTAAATGACTGACTTGCTTACTGACGGATTGATTCACCGACTGGCTATGTGGCTGTCGGCTTACTGACTGACTGTCAAGATGGCAGATTAACTGGCTGGCTGGCTTATTGGCTGACTAACCTCCTGACAAACTGATTGACTGCATGACTGACTAACGACTTACTGGCTGAGTGGATGACAAACTGACCGACTTGCTGACCAGCTAACTGACAGACTTACCGACCGACTGACCGACCGACCGACCGACCTGACTGACTGATTGACAGATTGACTAACGTTCTGACTGACTAAATGACTGATTTGTTCACTGACTGACCATATGGCTGTCGGCTTACTGGCTGACTAGCTAAATGACTGATTTGCTTACTGGCTGATTGATTCACCGACTGGCTATATGGCTGTCGATTTACTGACTGGCTGACTGACTGACTGACTGACTGACTGGCTTAATGACTGATTGACGACTTGCTGGCTGAGTGGCTAACAAACTGACCGACTTGCTGACCAGCTAACTGACCTAACTGACCGACCGACTGACTGGCTGACTAACTAACCGACTTACTGAGTGACCGACACAAAGCTAAATATAGGAAAATGTTATCAACTATCACTCGCTGCAGAACAGTGACAAACTGGACATTAAAGTGACTGGACTTCGGATGACAAACCCCGTGCCTTGATAGGTAGAGTCTGGCTGGCAAAATGGCTGACCAATTGGTTGACTGGCTAATTTACTGGCTGGCTTACTGACGGATTGACTAACGTTCTGACTGGCTAAATGACTGATTGACTAATTTTCTTACTAACGGATTGACTGACAGACTGGCCATATGGCTGTCGGCTGACAAACTGAATGACTGACTGACAGATTGACAGACGTTCTGACTGACTAAATGACTGATTTGCTTACTGGATGATTGACTCACTGGCTGACTATATGGCTGTCGGCTGACTGGCTGGCTGACTTGACTGACTGGCTAAATGACTGACTTGCTTACTAGCTGATTGATTCACCGACGGGCTATACGGCTGTCGGCTGACTGACTGACTGACTGACTGGCAAGATGGCGGATTGACTGACTGGCTTACTGGCTGGCTTACTGACTGACTGACTGACTGGCCGACTGACTGACTGACTGACTGACTTGCTTACTGGCTGATTGATTCACCTTCTGGCTATATGGCTGTCGTCTGATTGACTGACTGGTTGACTAGCTGGCTGTCTGACTGACTGACTAACTTCTAAATATAGGAACTTGTTATCAATTATCACTCACTGCAGACCGAACATGAAAGTGACTGGCTCTCGAATGACAAATCCTGTGCTTTGATAGATAGACTGGATTGGACGATCATTTCTCACTTATATCTTTATCCGCAGTTAATATATTGATTATTTCATATACTTCATAATACCTCTATATCATTTTTTGCTCAAATTATGGTCGCAAACGAATGCCTAATCAGTGTTGCCAACATTGCCATGCAAACATCATAAAACCCGACTATATACCCTAATCCGAGATTGTGTTATAACTCGAAAACGAGTATATTTTGGCAATTTTTCACAACCAAGTTATCATACAAAAACTATTTCGAGACAATTACAGAATTTAGCCTGCATCAGCGATGGTAGTGGCCCGCTTGGAAAACAAATAAAACGTACAAATTTTTGAATAATTAGTAAAGTAGATTCTTTCATTAATATAATTCATCTAAATGATAATCACGTCTGAAACTGATTGAAAAATGAGATAAATATTAATTTTTGCGACCGTTAAAAACTTTCATCCCAGAATTCACAAATTTTAAAATGCGTTTTATTTGAATCGATGCAAAATTTAAACGGGTCTGATAGTGTTTGTTGTATTCGTCTATCAAAGCACAAGGACTGTCTGTGTTAAATCATTGCGAGCCATCAATCGCTAATCAGCAAAGAGTATCATTACAACAGACTGTCCAATCAGGTCAGCCAACTACAAACGAGTTACCATGGAGTGACGACAACAACAACAACAACAGGACGTTTATTATGTGTTTATTTACCTTCAGTTTACACACCTTCAATTTACACACCTTCAGTTTACACACACCTTTTCACCTGACTCAGAATATGATTCAGAGCAACCTTCAGAGCTACCTTCATCCGAACGATCTGAATTTAAACCATTTATTGCTCGGCAGTTTTATAAAAGATTACAAACAAAGGCAATTTGAATTTTAAGATGTACTATCATTATAACATGCGTTGTTTGGTCATGTTTGTGACCGCAGTTTGCTTTTTATTTCCATTCAAGCTGAAATGGCCAAAGAATAAGAGTTTCTACAATGTACTATTATGTATAACAATATAATTTGGTTTTATCAACTGGGTTGATAATGTCAATTGGCCACCGTAAAGAGATTCAAGTGCTGACGTTTCGAGCGGTAGCCCTTCGTCGGAGCGAATACGATTCGCTCCGACGAAGGGCTAACGCTCGAAACGTCAGCACTTGAATCTCTTTACGGTGGCCAATTGACATTATCAACCCAGTTGATAAAACCAAATTATATTGTTATACTTCCCACCGACGCAGCACCACAGTTTCTTTAGAAACTTACCCCCTCTACTATTATGTATGACATGTACTTACGCGTTGCACTTTTAGTCCAACTTGTGACATGCGCATTACTGTGTTACAGGCCCTTTAAACAAGAAGTTTCATAACAAAGGAATGGCATTTCATCCTACATATCACACCTTTCAGGCGAAAAATGCAAATTCAATAGCATACTGCGGACGATTCCAAAATATCTCTTCAGCAGAATAAAGATAAACATTTGTGATGTTCTCAACACTACAAGTTATATTCTTCGAAAAACATTTGTCAAATTTTAACAGTTATGGAAGACGAAATGTCGCAGGTTTATTAAGCAATCGGCGTACGACTGCCAGGCCTTTCATACAGAAACTTCTTTTTTACATTTCTTGTGAATTTTAAATTTAAAAGACTCGATATGTAAATTTCAGCTAAAATCACGAGATGACTTTCTATGCATTTGGCCCATCTATATAGTCGAGACACTGGGCTTGCTCGACATAATTAATATTGCTTTCGTTATTCGTTATATTCAGTCCAGTTAGAAGATTTCCATGTGAGTGTTGTCATTGCCTGATTGTTAAATTTGCTTTGCGAACACCAAATCGTTTTAGTTATTGTTTACTCTCAAGTATGACATAGGCCATTTTTCCTAATTTCTTTGAATTCACGATCGCTAGCAATCACATGAAAAGCAAGCCTTTAGTTTGGGATTTCAGCGACTCATTCTCAACCGGTATTTTGCTTGTTCTCACTTTCGCTTCATAGGATTACGAACCGAAAGCCGCTATGTAAATTGTAACAAGTTTAAATATGATTGCATTTATTGATTTTCTTTTTATTTTATTTTCTTGCAGGTTTCTGGTTGCGTTGCCTTTGATGCTTAATGTCAGAATCAAACAAGAAGAATTATCATCCAAGTTAAGGACAAGTGAAATTTTAGGTAGAAAACAAAGTTAGCTTTCACGAGATCTGACCAAGGCGTTCAAGCGAAGAATAATTTTTGATATAGTTATCTGCAAAACTAAAATCTTCAGTGAAATTATTTTTTGTCGATATCAAGAACAAATTTTCTTAGGTCATACTATTTCAAGGTTATTTCCAGAGTAAGATATGTTTAAATGGTTTTAATTTTCTAAAACTAAAATCTTCAGTGAAATTATTTTTTGTCAATATTAAGAACAAATTTTCTTAGGTCATGCTATTTCAAGGTTATTTCCAGAGTAACATATGTTTAAATGGTTTTAATTTTCCCGCCAAAAGACTTAGAAAAATACGGGCGCTCAAAATACGCATGCGCCAATTTTTTTTAAAAAAATTATACACTAGATGTACTCTTTTTGAAAATTTTTAATTTTCCCGCCAAAAGACTTAGAAAAATACGGGCGCTCAAAATACGCATGCGCCAATTTTTTTTTAAAAAATTATACTCAATAAAATTAATTTTTACTATTTAACTGGTCTCTTTGGTGTATTATTTATTATAAAGTCAATAAAGTACACAGTCTTTCTTGTAATCTTCTATTGCGTCTAATAAAAATACTTCAAACAAATAAATAACAACAAGTGTTTTGCGTTTCAATTACTTTTATTCACTTCAGATAGTCTTTAATTTTCAATCAATTTAATTAAAAAGGTGTCAAGAAAAAATTTTCCTGTATATACTAAGTCTTTTGGCGGGAAAATTTGAAAAAATTTGCACAGCGTTTCCCCTGACAACATTCTGGGCAAAAAATTCAAAATGGCCTAACTTAAAATTTCCCGCCAAAAATTATGTAAACAGCATCTCGTGCAAAAAAATTAATTCAAAATCATACGCCAATTCCTCCCAACGTTCGAAAAGCCAGAAAAAAATTATCAATCAGTTCTATTCCAAATCGAATTTAACCGTCTCCGAAACTTTAAGTTTTTCCATTTTTTGCACGAGATATTGTATGCAATTTACGAACTGTAAAGGCAAGACCGTTTGCAACACAGGACAAAATCTTTTAAAAGCCGCTAAATTTAATTCCATGTCACTTATTTTTGTGATATCTTTCGCCGAGTCGGGTTCATTTTCAACTTTGAATTCAACAATTCGAAAATCTACTCGACTTTATTTAGTTCATTTTGCTACAGCTGCTTTCGTCCTGTGTTGCATCATGTCTCTTGTAATATAATAAATTAGGTGCTAAGATAAAACCCAATGTCCGGTTCAAATGCAAGAAACATTGTTTTAAGTTCAATATTATCCATAACACGAAGAAATTTGCTTTCAAAAATAACTCCACGAAGTTATACAGACCACATTAACAGCAACGAAAGTTAGATGAAACACTTCGTTCTGAATTTTATGGTTAACTTTTTACTTTTCTGTACGACTGTTGCGCTGAAATACAAAGCGCAATGTCCTCCAAGACCCACGATTGTTGTTAGAGCTTCTTTCATGAGATCGGGGTTTCGTGGGTTCAAATCCCGCTCGGGGCATCTGATTTTTTCCGGCATTTGTTCTGTATAATATAGATAGGCATATCAGAGTTTACCTCTCTGATGATGAACATTTCGTTCGACATATGCCGTGTTGTACTATATTTTTTGTCTTGGAGGAGGACATTGCGCTTTGTATTTCAGCGCAACAGTAGTACAGAAAAGTAAAAAGTTAACGATAAAATTCAAAACGAAGTGTCTCATCTAACTTTCGTTGCTGTTAATATAATTGAAAATTGAAGAATTTTCTCCTGAGTTTGCAACTTTCATCATTTTTTCGTGAATATTGAATGAAACACAGTTCTGAACACAGCAGTTTTTGATTTAGATCTAGAAAACAATCAAGACAAACTGAAAATTGAAGAATTTTCTCCCAGGTTTGCGAAAAGGTTCTTTCAACGAAGATTTTATTGTTTTAAATTTTGACAATAGGCATCACATTTTCAAAGCAAAAGTGAGAAATTGTTGACCAACATGCTGATTTTTCCTAGCTTGAAAACCTTTTTAGCAATTGTTCACAAAAACAGAGCTAAGTTTGTTTTAACGGGGGAGACCCCCTAACTCCAAAACATTTGGTATGGATGACTTCTGACCATCATATCCTTGGGTCCCTTTCAATCCTGGGATTAGCTTTTTGCCATGTGTGTTCTTTTGGAGGCTGCTTTCACTTTTGGCAGTTGTGACCATGTCTGGAAAGTCGCGTGACCAGATCACAGAACCGCTAAAACCTCGCACAGCTTACATCTTTCTAGGATGTAACCAATGACAATGGATAGAGTGCATTCAGATGCAAAATCTGTAGTATGGATTTGTTCAAATTCATAATATGACGTAACAAAAAGCTTATGACGTCATAGCTTTTTAACTAGAGCACATCTCCACAAGTCCATACTATAGATTCTGCATTTGAATGCACTCTATCCATTGGCTTTGGTTTCATCCGAAAAAGATGCAAGTTGTGTGAGATTTTAGCGTTTCTAAGCTCTGGTCACGTGACTTTCCAAATATGGTCACAACTGTCAAAAGTGAAAGCAGCCTCCAAAAGAACACACATGGCAAAAAAACTAATCCCAAGATTGAAAGGGAACCAAGGATATGATGGTCAGAAGTCATCCATACCAAATGTTTTGGAGTTAGGGGGTCTCCCCCTTCAAAATCTCAACTTTCAGAGAGAAAATATGATAATTGAACAATTAATAAAACAAAAAGTTTCAAAAGTATGCGAGAGCAGCCATACAAAAATTTGTATAAATATAAATTTTCAAATCCCTTTGTGGTCTGTATAACGACAAATTCGGATGTTATCAAGATTTCTTCTTATAATGCTTCGAACCAGACATCAGGGTTTACTTAGCTCCAAAAATTACAAGAGAACATTGGCAGATACGTCTTTTTCTAAGCACAAAAACGAAAAGAAAACAAAACAAGCTAAAGTTGAAAAATATTCGTCTTTGCCGTGTAAAAGAATTTCTGCAAATGACTCGAGCAAAGAAAAACAACATGTTTTTAACGTAAAAATGGGCCAAAGAAATTTTTGCAAACGACTCGAGCAAACAAAGAACACATGTTTTTAATGTAAAAATCAGCCAATGTTCCCTAGTGATCTACAATTCGTATTCAGTTGGTGAAGCAAACGTGTAATCTTCTAAGGTGGCTCTGATGTATTTTTATGGTCTAATTGCTCTAAGAAAGTATGTAATCAACCTTAACATAGATTCAAAAATAAAATCATATTCTTCTAAACCCGCCCACTACTCGATCTTTATGTAGAGCCACCATAAAAAATATCACATCGGTTGACTTCAGGTACCGAGTGTTACGACACGAGTACACAAACACAAAGAAATAACCTTGAGCGATCTTATAACTCTACTCGTCCGTAATGTTCCGATATTGCACCCAATGTTCAATAAACAACCAAACAACAACGATGTGAAATTGTTCCGAAATAAAAAAGATATCAACCGCTGGGTTAAATAAATAACGTTATCGCTCAAGGTTTGAGATCCATTGCAATGATCTGCAAAACAATCAGTACCTTTGAAAAATAAACAATCCAGTAAATAATGGCTGGTATTAAAGTATTTTCGTGCCAAATTCTCAAATTAGCAAATCCGTTCTCAAAAACCGAGATTGAATTTCTTTATAGATTAGACAGTTGGTCAGCCACTATTTTTACTACAAGTATTTGATATCAAAGTTCTTATCTTTGAAGTATTTCGTTCTGATTCTCTTGATCTGCGACTCCAGTTTGTCCTCTTGTCCAGATTCTTTACTTTATTGGTGTCAAGTTGGTTGTCCTGAAAACAGAAATGATGAATTCAATGATCAGCAAATTATTAATACCGTGTAAAAAAGTTTCACAAGCAACTCGAGCATAGGGTCCCGGCTTTTGAAGCGCCATGCAAACAAACACAGTAGTTACGCGCGGCGAAGGAAAACTCACAACGAAAGAAAGGCTAGCTAATTTTAAATCTTACGTTCTTGTCACGGTGACAAAAAGTTCGAAAAATTAAACTGGTTCTTGAGTTAAGGAAGGAAAACTTGGGAAAGATTTGACGAAATGTTATTACAAACGAAAGACATTGCCTTGCTGACGAGTTGTCGAGACGCTCGAAGAGCAAGTTGGTTTAGCTTTCTAAGCGAAATTTAAGTAATATTTCACAAAGCGCTGCTCACCTTCGTTCAAAATGGCGTGAAGGCCTCTCTCCTTGCTATAAACTCCTCATTGAATCAGCCGTGTCCTTCATGAGCACCAACTCGTCTACAGCAGGGCGACACGTCTTCGCACATCCACGGCCATCTTGGCTTGTGGAAGATTCTACCATGTGTAATGAATATGGATTAGAAATTCAGACAAACAACTGGTAGATACGTCACTGATTAGTCGCGAATTTTTGCACGCTTTATTCTTCAGCCAACGAATCACGAATCGTGAAAAGAGAAAACCATCTTTACCATCGAAACCATCTTTCACGCTCACAAACATTTCATTTAATTCTTTGTGTTTCTGGGTTGAAAGATTCACGAAAAAAGATGAAAAAGAGAAACGCATCTCGGAAGAAATTTGTAGCAGCAAAAGAGATAATATATTAAAAAATTCTTGCCAGAATTCACTTCTATTTATTCGGTTTTAAACTTAACAAACAAAAGTAAAAAATGACCAAACACTGACAAGAATACAATTCTCACAATTCCCGTCATGTAAAATGCTGGAAAGCAAGATCCATATTCATCTGCAACGAGACCCAAATGGAAAGGAGAAAATTACTGCAGAATGCGGATAAAATCCCTGGGATTAGCTTATGCAGTTTCATAAGGCGCTTTGCAATTGGGGGTGGGGGCTAATAACTGGGGGAACTTATATCTGGGGGATCGTAAAAGCGGTGTAGAAAATCCCTTGGAGAGAAAATTGTATTCTTTAATTCTAAGAGAACCGACATTCATATATACAGTGGCATATATCTGGCTTTAGTGAAAGCCTTCACAGCTGAAAAACTGTGCGTAATGTTCCAGATAACGGACACAACTTGAAATTGTTGTGCGCGATGTTACAGTGAACACACGTTGAAATTGTTGCACGTAATGTTACAATGAATTGCTGTGTGCAATGTTGGAGACAGTACGAGACACGTTGAAATTGTTGCACGTAATGTTACAATGAATTGCTGTGTGCAATGTTGGAGACACTAGTACGAGACACGTTGAAATTGTTGCGCGCAAATGCAGTTGCAGATAGGCACAAATTGAAATTGTTGCACGCAATGTTGCAAATAGACACAAGTTGAAACTGTTGTGCGCAATGTTACAGAGAACACACGTTGATACTGTTGCACACAATGTTGAAAATAGTGGTCACATGTTAAAGTTGCTGTGCGCGATGTTACAGTCGGCACACGTTGAAATTGTTGCGCGCCATATTGCAGATAGTGGATGCACGTCGAAATTGTTGCGCGCTTGAAACTGTCATGCGCAATGTTACAGAGAACACACGCCGATGTTGAGCGTAATTTTGCCGAAGTAAGATCGCTTTCTTCTACAGCAACATTGCGACATAGTTAACTATGATTGCGAGCAACATTTTCAACGTGTGCCCACGTGTGCCCGTCAAATCCTGGTCGATTTCGCATGCTTTCGTTAGTTCTCCGAGCCAGCCGTTGCGCCATTTTCGATGAGCCTCCTCTTTCGCGACAGGCAGCTGGAAAATTCATGTTCCCTTCGATTCGATCGTCTGCACATCCACAGCCAAGGACGGAACAGTTGATCTCTGGCATCACTTATGAATCCTCTTCACATAATATTTCTGTTAAATTATTTCTAGATCATCCTTAAAACAAGAATAAAGCCGTGCAAACCCGAAGCAAAGCTGCTCGTACCTTCGCGGTCACGTGACATATAAACCTCGTTCCCAGGGTCTCCCCAAAGAGTGAGAGAGAGAGAGAAGGAGGGCGGCAAGATGAGAAACCCGGGGAACGAGGTTGCGTCCTTTGAAGTCCGCCGGCTCTCATAACCAGTCTCCCTCCATTAACTATAATAATAATAATAATAATAATAATAATAATAATAATAATAATAATAATAATAATAATAATAATGGCTTTATTTCGACAAGGTGGCTCTTCATCTGCTAAAATATATTTTCTAAAATACAATTAAGGTAAAAATAAATATATCTATTTAACAGTGCATAATAAAAATATTAAGCTGAAAGGTTATCTTTGACCTTTTCCATCAAAAGCTTAAAAGTCATCTTAGAAAACTGGTTAAAATCAATACAGTTCCTTACACATGCAGGTAAAATATTAAAGCTGTTAGCAGTTTGGTCTTGATAAATATGTGATACTAGTGGGATTTCAAGCTGCATAGCTCCACTGGACCTCAGAGTTCGATTGTGCTTAAATTGCTTCAGTCGCGGTAACCTGGCCATTCACGAGAAAAAGTCGCCTTGTGAACTAGCTTTAACAGCTGCCATTCGATATGTTCTTTAACGGGTAACCAACTCAGCTTTATAATATCCTCACTTTCAACAAATTTACCTACAACAAAGCTCGCACTTGCTGTTTTAATTCTTTGTAGGCGTTTAACAAGGTAATGCGGTAAATTATGGTGGTAAATTATAACTATGTGCCCACCATCTGTTTTCTCGGCGACAGAGCAACTATGAAAATTCTGTTAATTTTTCAAGTTTTAAGATCGACGTCACAAACTTGGTGATGATCATGGTGATAATATTAGCCTTCGCAGACAAATAAGCATATATTGGGCATCACTGCAACAGAAAAACTTTAAAAACAAACTATGAGAAAAGAACACGCAACATTTGAGCTACTGACCTATATCAAATATTTCCAAGAGAAGAACACTCGACAAACTCGACGCGAGGCAAATAACTGCTCTGCTCGCCATTGGGAAATCGCGATGTTTTTGGATAACCGGGCTGCACATGTTTGTTTCATCATTCAATGACCGGTTCAGTTTGGGTTTGGTGTGGTGAAAATTTCACGGACAACTCGGGCAGTTATTTGCAGATCACATGGTGGGCGCTTGGTCAACGAAAAGCGAAAAAAATTGCATCGAATGACGATAAGCAATATCTCTAACTTATATTTATTATTTAAATATTTATTCCAATTGAGAAATATCACTCATCAAAATTTTTTCATTAAATATATTTGATTTAGTAGTTGACCGCTTGCAGAAATTTCATGGTGGCGAGCTTTAACTGATGAAATTAGAGACAGCATAAATTGTTGCATAATTCATTTTGGCATTTAGCTGTAGAGGTTTTGTTCATTTTGTTCTTTATAAGAAACTGGTTAACTATCCACTTTTGAAACGCACCACCTCCGACTACATATAAATGTTTTCCAGACGCCAGAATATTCATTTCCACAATCGCCACAGCACCTCGATCAGTAACATTGTAAGCGGAAGGCCGAAACTGAACTGGTTTTAGAGGAGCTAAAATTTCCATTAGTGACTTCGCCGTTTCTCGCGCGGGTTTTACATGTCGTGACGAACTTCCAAAGTCTGCGAAATCGGCGGCCAGAAAAACGGGGGCATGAGCCGTGAAAAGATTTTTGTGCCTTGGAACTCGCGCTGTTAGATTTGAAATACACTTCCTGACCGCAGCAATATCCCTAATAGTTTTTGCCAATTTTAAAATCCTTTCTGTGCGAATGT
>OX393574.1:2043009-2048009 GCA_947652115.1 Blastomussa wellsi | reverse complement strand
ATCAAGACCCATTAGGATTTATCAAATTTAGCATTAATTTCGCTCGAATTTGTGCCTCTGTTAATGAATATAGACTTGCTCCACAAGATCTTTGTATCATTACGTGGGATAAAACAAAAATTGCACGCTAAAAGCTTTCAGGTAAATGACATACGTGTAAACCTACCTCTCCACGTTGAAAACGCGTGTCGAAATCCCCAAACGTGACGTGAAAGACTGATTTCTTGACGCAGTTTGTCGTGGCTGATAGTCTTCGAAACATCGTCCTGCGATTTTTATTTAGGCCTTGAATACCTGATACTAAAATGTTTTAGGTTTTAGGACCAAATGGGATGAAAAAGGCATTTTGTAAGAATTTTAGATAAAGATAAACAGTCAGAGAAACGTTTCTAAACTGCTCGACGCATTCTGGGACGCCTACGGTAGAGGACAAGACACGTTAAAGTGATCAAGAGATCTTGAGATTTTCACTTTCGTTGTTCTGGAATTTAACATGTTGACGGTTAAAAATTTTCAAATTTTTACGCCAGGCTAACTTTACTTTTTGCCCATTTTTTCGGCTGACGGTTAACCTTAATTGATACCCTCCCTTAGGAACAAGAATTGGCAAAATTGACCAGCGTCATAGTAACCAGTTGCTGGTAAGAGTTTATCAAACCAAAACAAAGAAGCCTTGAGCGTGCTTTGTATTGTTATACAGCTTTCAATGAAATGACAAGAACGCTCATGATCAAGGGAGAAACACTAACTGCAACTCAATTTTCACCCTACTGCTTCATTCGTCCTCTCTTCACTTGCGTTCCTTAAAGCAGCTCAATCATGACAGAAACATTTTGAAAATTTGAGTCTAATTTTCAAGTTTGACAATTCCAATCCTTCTTAATCTTTCGCCAATCTCGTACCTCGAGTCTTTGTTCCTTTCTGTGCAGGCTTGACGAAACGAGCGACCCTCGAAAGTTCCGTTACAGGATCGACTTCGATTGGTTTTAAAGACAATAAAAATGGCTGGAAGTAAAATGCCATTTAGTTCGTTGGGTCAAGCTTTTGATAAGTAGGCATGCGCAGTTCAACCGGAAGTCCGATATTTTCGGACTTCAAATCGGATCTTTCCAGGGTCGCTCGTTTCCCGAGCGACCCTGGGTACGAGGGTGAATCTTCATCGCTCAAAGCCATCCTTGTTTCTTCTCAGTTTGTTGTTTCGTCATTGGTGTTTTTCTTCCTTTGTAAACTTTCATTTCAAGGCTTCCTTTGATTTGAAGGCAATTTTATTCATTACCAAAAATCACGACATCTATGGTAATTAAGTAATATAAGATCAACGAAACACCCCCATGCACGCAAGGCTTTTGTAATTGTTTAATTGAATTTTCGACATATACTTTTATGCATGCATGCATGCATGCATTGGCATTGTTAATTAACATGGACAATGACGCAGTTAAGTAACGCATAATTTTGCAAATGAGCACGAATATATGAAAACAAGAAATGGCTTCACCAACCAGACGACCATTGAATGCATTCCTCAAAAAACTGTTCGTTCTTTTATGTGGACTCACAGTTGTCAGCCTATTATTCTATGCACAGAAGACCAAAATCATAAACAGCAGAAAAAAGGACAAAGAAGATCGATTCCTTTCCCGGCACAACGCAACTAAACAGTTCAACAGCTTTCCAAGCAGGGAGGCAGTCCACAATTTGCGCAGCCATGGTAAAAAGATTTTTATCGCTTTTGATTACTGGGAGCAACTGACATGTGCAACGTGGAATTTTCTTGATCTCACAGCTCTTGCTGCTTATGGCGGTCGACAAGTTGTTATTCCATTTGTCAACAATTCAAAATTTCACGGGTCGCCGACAACGGCGAAGGGTTTTGAAACACTCGCACTGTACTATAATGTCACTGCCCTCAATCGCACCCTTCATTCGCGCGGTCACGGTACGCTAATAAGCTGGGAAGAGTTTCAAGATGTCTGCCAAGGCGAACTGGACGTAATGGTGCTCTTTCAATACAGAAACCTTAAACGAACTAGTCGAGCAAAAAGGAGGGGAGTTTATCCTTGTAAAAATATTTTGACCCCCCAAAACACATTAAGAAATTTTAAGATTAAAAGAACAATTTGTATGGATGTATCTGCGAATGACTCAGTTGCAACATTTGAGAATGAAGTTGTGAAGAGACTTCCATGTGTTGGTTTGGCTCAATGGAGGGGAAGCAGAAGTAAGTTAAATTTGCAACCAGTTGTAACGAACCGTATGGACCCAGGTGATGCTGCCATTTTCTTTGATTCAAAACTCCTACATGTTGCGCGGGATTTCATCGCAAAAAATCTTGCTCCAGTCTACGGCTCTGTGCACATTCGAGCAGAAAAGATTTTACAAAATCGTAATATTTTGCGAAATAGGACCGCGGTCGAGAATTGTTTATCAAATGTGACTGCGTTAGTTCAAAGGCACAAGGACTTTAGTACGGCACACATTCGCGTTTTTCTGGCCACCGATTTCGCAGATTATGGAAGCTCGTCTCGACACCTCATACCTGCACGCAAAATGGCCAAGTCACTTATGAAGATTTTAGCTCCTCTAAATGCGGTTACTTTTCAGCCTTCAGCCTACAATCTTACTGATAGAGGCGCTGTGGCCATTGTGGAAATGAATATTCTTGCATATGGAAATCATTTATTTGTAGCCGGAGGTGGCGTGTTTCAATCAATGGTTGTTGACCAATTTCTTATAAAGAACAGCATTGACCAACGATCCAAAGATAAATGCCACAGTGAAACGTGTAATAGCTTATGTTATTTTAACTCTTCAAGTTAACTCTTTTAAAAGCGTGATTCCGAAAATTCGGGTTGGCACGCAGCTCTCTACATTTGATAGCCAAGTTATAGAATAATGATTTCATTATAAGGTTAGTTTGAAATAGTTACTAGATACCTCGGCTTGTTAACTACGCAAGTCGTTTTCTTTTTTTATAAAGTGGCAAAATCGGCCATTTCCGAGATGCTGCAGTCTTCTGCTCCAAGACGAGTCTGGGTGCACAACCTTTCATATTGAAATGAATTTTACTCGCACATCTTTTTTCTTGAAAATCAAACTCATTTCCATATGAAAGGTTGTGCACCAAGACTCGTTTTAAAACAGAGGAAGGAGGAAACTCAGAAATGAGTTATTGCGTTAAACTTAGAATAAATAAACCACAAAACAGAAACCAAAGCATGGCTATGAAAAAAATTACCAGACATGATAAGAAACCAGCTAAAATTTGTCGATTTAGGCTTGTTTGCCCCCTCACAAATCACGTGCCTAAATTACATTACAATGTAAAAACAAACATGGCGGCTATCGTGAATAAGGTCTATTAGCCCTTCTTGCCTCGCTTTAAGAAAGAAAAATACCAGAAAAGCTCTGTAACCCCCCCCCCCCCCCCCATCCTCCACGACTCTCGACCGGGGGTGAAACTGTAAAAGATCATCAGTTTCTCAGTGATAACCGAATCACGTTTGGGCTATAATAAACGTGTGTTTGAATGTTTTCATCAGTTGTTATTTTTCGTTCGGTCTGTTTGATGTCATTAGCATATGGAAAATAAGGCCGAAATAAGATAATTATTTCATAGCAGTAAAAACCAGTAGTCAGACAAATCCTCATCGTGACGGCTTTAAAAAACGAATTGAGATGTTAGGGTGCGCATTGCGATGAACAATAAAGTAGCTCGTGTGTGTTCACATCAAACATGCATGGCGTCACCCACGTGTCAATGGATGCGGCGAATTTAATGCTGAGGGGGGTACACTGTGATGGCAACCCATCAAGGGGGGAGTAAGAATTCAAACCAGAAGTCTTCACAGTCCTGGTTGCCATTACATAAATCCCCTCGAGAAGAGTTTGTTCATTTTTGTAGATTTACAATATTGAATGAAGTGGCGTGCTGTCAATGGTTAACGATTGTGTGAAATATACTTGATGAAGAAATTTAAAATTTAAATTAAATGAAAGCAAGCAATTAAATTAGTCGCCCTCATTATTGTTCTAATGGAATGAGAAAGCTCTTATAAGGATATATGATAGCTACAGGGAAGATATCAGTGATGTCACCCATTGTCATTAATGTGCCAACCAGAAAACTATTGGCTGATGAAACAAAGAGCTCATTTGGTTAACTTGTTGGAAAAGACAATGTTTGTAAACAAATGTCTTCCCTATTAAATTATATTAAAAAGATAGGTTAGAGGCGCGGAGTTCCCTTACCAAAACAATGTTCTTGTTGTGTTCTATTCCATAGTATTGAGCATGCTGGTAAGATCTGTTATGCCTGCAGTTCAATATAGCGTTAATGTGGAGTGGTGATTGATGTCTCTTTAATGGTATTGAGTTCTCTTGCCGTGGCATTGTTCAAGCAATATATTAACAAACACGAGAGACAGTGTTTCATCACATTTCGAAACGCCGAGAACAGAGTATTGTTGACGAACTTCGAAGTGTTGGAAATGTGATGAAACACTCTCTCATTTTTTATATATATCTTCTGAAACGAAACTAAAACTACAGAGAAAATTAAGAAATAAAACACGGAAAAGGAAGGAAAAAATGGATGAAAATCTCCTTCAGAAACTGCGAGGCAAATATCCAAGTCACTTATGAAGATTTTAGCTCCTCTAAATGCGGTTACTTTTCAGCCTTCAGCTTACAATCTTACTGATCGCGGCACTGTGACGATTGTGGAAATAAATATCCTGGCGTCTGGAAAACATTTGTTTGTAGTCGGAGATGGTGCGTTTCAAGGAGGGATTGTTAACCAATTTCTTAAAAACAACAGCATTGAGCAACGATCTAAAGTTAATTGCTAAGTACATTAAAATAACATTCCTGGGTAGCCTGTGCTTGTAACGAAGTAGACTTCCCTCACGAGCGGCAAGACTTCATGCCTGGCCAGAAGTTAGTATATCTAGTATACACGAAGATAGAATGCACGAGGTATCTTTTCGGCAATGCGATGA
>OX393574.1:1950509-2038009 GCA_947652115.1 Blastomussa wellsi | reverse complement strand
CGCTCGTTTCCCGAGCGACCCTGGGTACGAGGGTGAATCTTCATCGCTCAAAGCCATCCTTGTTTCTTTTCAGTTTGTTGTTTCCTCATTGGTGTTTTTCTTCCTTTGTAAACTTTCATTTCAAGGCTTCCTTTGATTTGAAGGCAATTTTATTCATTACCAAAAATCACGACATCTATGGTAATTAAGTAATATAAGATCAACGAAACACCCCCATGCACGCAAGGCTTTTGTAATTGTTTAATTGAATTTTCGACATATACTTTTATGCATGCATGCATGCATGCATTGACATTGTTAATTGACATTGACAATGACGCAGTTAAGTAACGCATAATTTTGCAAATGAGCACGAATATATGAAAACAAGAAATGGCTTCACTAACCAGACGACCATTGAATGCATTCCTCAAAAAAGTGATCGTTGTTTTATGTGGACTCACAGTGGTCAGCCTATTCTTCTATGCACAGAAGACCAAGATCATAAACAGCAGAAAAAAGGACAAAGAAGATCGATTCCTTTCCCGGCACAACGCAACTAAACAGTTCAACAGCTTTCCAAGCAGGGAGGCAGTCCACAATTTGCGCAGCCATGGTAAAAAGATTTTTATCGCTTTTGATTACTGGGAGCAACTGACATGTGCAACGTGGAATTTTCTTGATCTCACAGCTCTTGCTGCGTATGGCGGTCGAAAAGTTGTTATTCCATTTGTCAACAATTCAAAATTTCACGGCTCGCCGACAACGGCGAAGGGTTTTGAAACACTCGCACTGTACTATAACGTCACTGCACTCAATCGCACCCTTCATTCGCGCGGTCACGGTACGCTAATAAGCTGGGAAGAGTTTCAAGATGTCTGCCAAGGCGAACTGGACGTAATGGTGCTCTTTCAATACAGAAACCTTAAACGAACTAGTCGAGCAAAAAGGAGGGGAGTTTATCCTTGTAAAAATATTTTGACCCCCCAAAACACATTAAGAAATTTTAAGATTAAAAGAACAATTTGTATGGATGTATCTGCGAATAACTCAGTTGCAACATTTGAGAATGAGGTTGTGAAGAGACTTCCATGTGTTGGCTTGGCTCAATGGAAGGGAAGTAGAAACAACTTATATTTGCAACCAGTTGTAACGAACCGTATGGACCCAGGTGATGCTGCCATTTTCTTTGATTCAAAACTCCTACATGTTGCGCGGGATTTCATCGCAAAAAATCTTGCTCCAGTCTACGGCTCTGTGCACATTAGAGCAGAAAAGATTTTACAAAATCGTAATATTTTGAGAAATATTACCGCGGTCGAGAATTGTTTATCAAATGTGACTGCGTTAGTTCAAAGGCACAAGAACTTTAGTACGGCACACATTCCCGTTTTTCTGGCCACCGATTTCGCAGATTATGGAAGCTCGTCTCGACACCTCATACCTGCACGCAAAATGGCCAAGTCACTTATGAAGATTTTAGCTCCTCTAAATGCGGTTACTTTTCAGCCTTCAGCCTACAATCTTACTGATAGAGGAGCTGTGGCCATTGTGGAAATGAATATTCTCGCATATGGAAATCATTTATTTGTAGCCGGAGGTGGCGTGTTTCAATCAATGGTTGTTGACCAATTTCTTATAAAGAACAGCATTGACCAACGATCCAAAGATAAATGCCACAGTGAAACGTGTAATAGCTTATGTTATTTTAACTCTTCAAGTTAACTCTTTTAAAAGCGTGATTCAGAAAATTCGGGTTGGCACGCAGCTCTCTACATTTGATAGCCAAGTTATAGAATCATGATTTCATTATAAGATTAGTTTGAAATAGTTACTAGATACCTCGACTTGTTAACTACGCAAGTCGTTTTCTTTTTTTATAAAGCGGCAAAATCGACCATTTCCGAGATGCTGCAGTCTTCTGCTCCAAGACGAGTCTGGGGTGCACAACCTTTCATATGGAAATGAATTTTACTCGCACATCTTTTTTCTTGAAAATCAAACTCATTTCCATATGAAAGGTTGTGCACCAAGACTCGTTTTGAAACAGAGGAAGGAGGCAACTCGGAAATGGGTTATTGCGTTAAACTTAGAATAAATAAACCACAAAACAGAAACCAAAGCATGGCGTGGTTTGTCGATTTAGGCTTGTTTGCCCCCTCACAAATCACGTGCCTAAATTACATTAAAATGTAAAAACAAACATGGCGGCTATCGTGAATAAGGTCTATTAGCCCTTCTTGCCTCGCTTTTAAGAAAGAAAAATACCAGAAAAGCTCTGTAACCCCCTCCCCCCATCCTCCACGACTCTCGACCGGGGGTGGTTAGGATTATTTCTTTTCAAGACCTCAAGGTCTTTCAGGTCAGGTCACTAAGGTAGGTGAAACGTGTGTTTGAATGTTTTCATCAGTTGTTACTTTTCGTTCGGTCTGTTTATTAGCATGTGGAAAATAAGGCCGAAATAAGATAATTATTTCATAGCAGTAAAAACCAGTAGTCAGACAAATCCTCATCGTGACGGCTTTAAAAAACGAATTGAGATGTTAGGGTGCGCATTGCGATGAACAATAAAGTAGCTCGTGTGTGTTCACATCAAACATGCATGGCAACACCCACGTGTCAATGGATGCGGCGAATTTAATGCTGAGGGGGGTACACTGTGATGGCAACCCATCAAGGGGGGAGTAAGAATTCAAACCAGAAGTCTTCACAGCCCTGGCTGCCATTACATAAATCCCCTCGAGAAGAGTTTGTTCATTTTTGTAGATTTACAATATCGAATGAAGTGGCGTGCTGTCAATGGTTAACGATTGTGTGAAATATACTTGATGAAGAAATTTAAAATTTAAATTAAATGAAAGCAAGCAATTAAATTAGTCGCCCTCATTATTGTTCTAATGTAATGAGAAAGCTCTTATAAGGATATTTGATAGCTACAGGGAAGATATCAGTGATGTCACCCATTGTCATTAATGTGCCAACCAGAAAACTATTGGCTGATGAAACAAAGAGCTCATTTGGTTAACTTGTTGGAAAAGACAATGTTTGTAAACAAATGTCTTCCCTATTAAATTATATTAAAAAGATAGGTTAGAGGCGCGGAGTTCCCTTACCAAAACAATGTTCTTGTTGTGTTCTATTCCATTGTATTGAGCATGCTTATAAGACCTGTAATGCCTGCAGTTCAATATAGCGTTAATGTGGAGTGGTGATTGATGTCTCTTTGATGGCATTGAGTTCTCTTGCCGTGGCATTGTTCAAGCAATATATTAACAAACACGAGAGAGTGTTTCATCACATTTCGAAACGCCGAGAACAGAGTATTGTTGACGAACTTCGAAGTGTTGGAAATGTGATGAAACACTCTCTCATTTTTTTATATATATCTTCTGAAACGAAACTAAAGCTACAGAGAAAATTAAGAAATAAAATCCTCAAAATCTTTGCTAATCAAGATCACTCGATGAATTATTAATGAGTACGAGAACAGGTTTGCTTAAATGGATTGTGTGCCATTATGTTACTGATAAATTTAGAAATAACATAAATGTTTACACAGTTCACTTCGGCATTCTCTCAGTTTAGCAAAGAAACGTTGATTAATGTTGTTCTTCTTAAAAAACTGGTCGACAATCCACGCCTGGAATTTACCCTCTCCGACTACAAATAAATCTTTCCCAGACACCAGAATATTCATTTCCACAATGGCCACAGTGCCTCGGTCAGTAAGATTGTAAACTGAAGGCTGAAAAATAACCGGTTTAAGAGGAGCTAAAATCTTCATTAGTGACTCGGCGTTTTCTCGCAAACGATTTATATGTCTTGACGAACTTCCATAGCCTGTGAAATCGGTGGCCAGAAAAACGGGAAGGTGAGGCGTACTAACATTCTTGTACCTTTGAACTAGCGCCGTCAAACTTGATATACACTTGTTAACCTTAGTCATATTTTTCAAAGAACTTGAAATCCTCTCAGAGCGAATATGCACAGAGGTAAAAAGAGAGCCAAGCTTTTTTGCGATAAAATCTCGAGCAATGTGAAGAAGTTTTGAATTAAAAAAACGGGAAACTTCAGTATAATACATACGGCGTCTTACGAAAGACAACTTAAATTGTGCTCTCAATCGATTCCTGTATCGACTTCCCCTCCATTGATCCAAGCCAACACATGGAAGCCTCTTCACAACTTCATTCTCAAATTTTTCAACTGAGTTAAGGGAAAATACATTCATACAAATTGTTCTTTTAACCTTGAAATCTCCCTCAGGCTCTATATTCCACTGGCTAGCGTTACAAGGAAAAAATGGATGTTTGGTTTGCATATATGTCGATTTTCTTTTACGGTTTGTGTAATCAAGATGTACCAACACGTCCAGTTCGCCTTGGCAGACGTCTTGAAACTCTTCCCAGCTTATTAGCGTACCGTGACCGCGCGAATGAAGGGTGCGATTGAGCGCCATAACGTCATAGTACAGCGCGAGTGTTTGAAACCCTTTCGGTCTCGGCGAGCCGTGAAAATGCGAATCGTTTACAAATGGAACAACAACTTGTCGTCCACCATACGCAGCAAGGGCTGTGAGGTCAAGAAAATTATTTGTTCCCGCTGATAGTTGCTCCCAATAGTTAAAAGCGATAAAAATCTTTTTGCCAAGGCGTAGAGTCTCGTTGACTGTCTCCTTGTGAAGAAAGCTGTTCGACTGGTTAGTTGTGATGTTTCGGGAATGCCATCGGCCAAGAATGCCTGTGATTCTGTTGCTTATGATAGTGGTTCTTTGTAGATAGATGAAGCAAAAGACCAGTACTGTAATCCCACAGAGAAGTACAAACGCTTTTGCAAAGGATTTATTTGATCGCAGCTCCGTTATGCAGGACATAATTTGCATGTTTACTGTCTTGTTTTGTGTTCATGGCAAACTTGTATAATTGCTGCATGACTAACTATATATCAATGCAAACACTCAATCTCGCTCATTAATGCTGAGTATCTGTGATGCGTATCAACCTTTTGTTCAAGAAATGTTTGCGAGAATTATAAAGTTGGCTATTTTAAAAGGACGATATTCGGACGCGTACATATTTAATAGCAGCACTTTAAAATCACCAAACCCAAAGACTAATTTACACCACTGTAAACCTACAAATTATGGTCATAAATTAAAGCTATAAAACTAGTGATACCATCACGAACTCTCGATATCTCAGCTTGAAACTGGTCAGGCTGATTTTAATCAACATTCGCTCGATAACACTCGATAAAGCACGCGCGTTACGTAAGTTCCTTGCTTTATGGAGTTTTATAACATAGATAGGACCCTGCGCGCGCTCTGATTGGTCAAAAACCCATGTTTTATCAGAGCATAAAACATAGAAAAAGCGTGTTTTATTGTTTTTCGTCAGCTTTACTCTAGTGAAAATTCGCAAGGAATGGCGGCGAACATTTTCTATGAAGAAATTCCGGACAAAATTCTTAGTCAAGCTGCAGAGATTGTCGAAGAAGCTTCCAAGTTCGAGATGAAAGTAGAAGAAGCGAAATTAAATTGCTTCAGTTTATCGATCGTGCGTGTTTTGACGTTTTTACTCATAAAGCAAATGAAGAAGCCTAAGCCATGCATTATACTGTCATAAAACACTCCGGACATTTGAGAACACTCGAGAAATGTAGAAAACACTCGCCTGTGGCTCGTGTTTTTTACATTTCCCTCGTATTCTCAAATGCCCGTTGTGTTTTATGGCAGTATAATACATAGCTTAGGCTTCTTTTTTTGTTAAATAATGAACTCGAACTGACCAATCATAGCACGCAATTCCTCAAAAATTAAAAAAAAAACAAATGTATTTGTTAATTTGAGTTTTCGCCGGGGGGCTCAAACTGCGGCAAGACAATGATGTTCAGTTTGAGTCACGCATAATTGTGTAAATGAGCACGAACCGACGCAAACAAGAAATGGCTTCACTAAACAGGCTACCATCGAATAAATTCCTCAGAAATGCATTGCTTCTTTTATGTGGACTTACAGTGGTCTCTTTGTTCTTCTATGCACGAAAGACCAAAATTGTCAACAGAGACAGCATGGACAAAGAAGATCGATTCCGTTCCCGGTACAACGTTACTAAACAGCTGAACAGTTTTCCAAGCAGGGAGACAGTAAACAATTTGCGTAGAACTGGTAAAAAGATTTTTATCGCTTTTGGTTACTGGGAGCAACTATCAGCGGCAACGAATAATTTTCTTGATCTCACAGCTCTTGCTGCGTATGGAGGACGACAAGTTGTTATTCCATTTGTAAAAGATTCGAGATTACACGGTTCACCGACAATGGCGAGGAGTTTTGAAACACTCGCACTGTACTATAACGTTACCGCGCTCAATCGCACCCTTCACTCGCGCGGTCACGGTACGCTAATAAGCTGGGAAGAATTTCAAGATGTCTGCCAAAGCAAGCTAGATGTTCTGGTGCTCTTTAACTACACAAACTTTAATCAGACTTCAACAAATAATCAAGCAACAATGATGGAGGGAGTATATCCATGTGAAAATACCGTGATACCCAGAAAAAGATTTACAATTTTCAAAATGAGAAGAACAATTTGTATGAATGTGTTTTCGGTTGACTCAGTTAAAATATTTGAAAATGAAGTTGTGAAGAGGCTTCCATGTGTTGGCTTGGCACATTGGAGAGGAATCAATAACGAGAAATCTTATAGAACACAGTTTAATTTATCATCAGTTGTAACACACCGTATGGCCTTTCTTGATGCTGCCGTTTTCTTTGATTCAAATCTCCTTCATGTTGCGCGAGATTTCATCGCAAGGCATCTTGGCCCACTCTTCGTTTCAGTACATATACGCGCAGAAATGATTTTAAATAATGAAGGTTCTTTAAGAAATGTTACTGCGGTCGAGAATTGTATATCAAATTTGACGACGCTAGTTGAACGACACAAGAACGTTAGTATGGCTCACATCTCCGTTTTTCTGGCCACCGATTTCGCAGACTATGGCAGTTATTCTCGGTATGCAAAAACTGCGAGGCAAATATCCAAGTCACTTATAAAGATTTTAGCTCCTCTAAATGCGGTTACTTTTCAGCCTTCAGCTTACAATCTTACTGATCGCGGCACTGTGGCGATTGTGGAAATGAATATTCTTGCGTCTGGAAAACATTTGTTTGTAGCTGGAGGTGGTTCTTTCCAAGGAGGGGTTGTTGACCAATTTCTTATAAAGAACAGCATTGACCAACGATCCAAAGTTAAATGCCGCAGTGAAACGTGTAATAGCTTATGTTATTTTTAACTCTTGGGTATTCAGAAAATTCTGCTAAAAGTCATACATTTGTAATTCACTTTCCATAGTCCAAAAATAACCTTGGAATCGAAGAAAACAAAAACATTTTTAAAAGAACTATTCTGCAGAGGCGAAGAGAGCATTACAAGAAATAATATTTAGACATGAGTAGCTCCACTGAAGAGAAATACAAGAAAAGCTCTGTGAGCCCTCTCCCCTCCCCACCGGGGGTGGCTGGGCTTATGTCTATTCAAGACCTTACTTCCATTTAGGTTTGGTCTGTGAAATCCAAAAAAAAGATGAGCATTTCTTTTAGTGATAACCGAGTCACGTTAGGGCGATAATAAACGCGCGTTTGAATGTTTTAACAGTTGTTATTTTCTTTTCGGACTGTTATATGTTATTGGCATGTGGGAAATAAGGCCGCCCACTTGTGGAAGTGGTCGGCCCACAGGGAGGCCATACAAGCAGTGCGACTTTGTATGTTCAAAATATAAAGAAATGTATGTGAATATTGAAAGCGGCCTGCTATCGAAACCTTATTTTGAGTAATGTTTATTTTTTTGGTTGAAATAAACGTGAACTTACCTCAAGTATTGTATTTTGTCGTTCCTCGGCTCAAAATGGTGAATTTGAGCGATTTGAGGGTTTTGTGTTGACTGTTGCTTAACGTAAAGCAACAAAATACAATACCTGAGAGAAGTTCATGTTTATTTCTACCAAAAAATAAACTTTTTTCGAAATAAGGGCGCTTTCAATATTCCCATACATTTCTTTATAATTTGAACATACAAAGACGCACTGCTTGTATGGGTACCCTGTCCTCAAAGTTGGTCTGTTTGGTGTGTATACAGTTTACAGTGCCGTTTTCTTTGATTCAAATCTCCTTCATGTTGCGCGAGATTTCATCCCAAGGCACCTTGGCCCACTCTTCGTTTCTGTACATATACGCGCAGAAATGATTTTAAATAATGAAGGTTCTTTAAGAAATGTTACTGCGGTCGAGAATTGTATATCAAATTTGACGACGCTAGTTGAACGGCACAAGGACGTCAGTATGTCTCACATCTCCGTTTTTCTGGCCACCGATTTCGCAGACTATGGAAGTTATTCTCGGTATGCAGAAACTGCGAGGCAAATATCCAAGTCACTTATGAAGATTTTAGCTGCTCTAAATGCGGTTACTTTTCAGCCTTCAGCTTACAATCTTACTGATCGCGGCACTGTGGCGATTGTGGAAATGAATATTCTGGCGTCTGGAAAACATTTGTTTGTAGTCGGAGGTGGTGCGTTTCAAGGAGGGATTGTTAACCAATTTCTTAAAAACAACAGCATATGAGCAACGATCTAAAGTTAGTTGCTAAGTACATTAAAATAACATTCCTGGGTAGCCTGTGCTTGTAACGAAGTAGACTTCCCTCACGAGCGGCAAGACTTCATGCCTGGCCAGAAGTTAGTATATTTAGTATACACGAAGATAGAATGCACGAGGTATCTTTTCGGCAATGCGATGAACACTTGCTTCCCTTTATAGATAACCCCATCTTGCGCGGCGGCTGGTCCCTAATAAAGTTCCAATCAGCAGTAAGGGTGGGGAATCTTCGTCTCTCTTGAAGGTTGTGGTTATCACATAAAACTGAATGCAAGGATGGTCGGACAGCTTGGAGTGAATTTATTGTCCAATATTTTGTCTAGACAAAACTAGCTATCTTCAAGGGCTGAAAAAGCCAAGTAAAAATGATAGAAAAAAACAGTGGCAATATTTTCAACCCAAATTTCTCGCAACGAGGACATTTATGTAGCCTTGTGTAGCTGTACCTACACCCCATTTTTCCTCGGGGAGGGGGTGGGGGGAAGTGGGTGGGTACGGCTGCACGTAGGCTAACATTTTGCTTCATTTTCCTTGTACCATTTATCAAACCATTTTACATTATAATCTGGTAATGCTTAATAACGCAAGAAATCCAGCAAGCTCTTTTTAGCTTTTAGAAAGATTCCTACGATTTCAAATTCAGCATATTAATAAATACCGAAGGCGGATTATTACAAAGAACAGAGGTAAAATATAGCTAAGAACATTTTCTTGGTCTTGACTCACTAATTTATTTAATTATTTCTATTGTCAATTATGAAATTGATTTTGAAAAAATAATTTTAGGGATTCTTTAAAGAGATTGAAAGAATTAATGTTTCTAATGCCATTTGGTAGACTTTTCCATGTAATTGTTCCCTTGTATTTAAAATTTTCCATAATTCGTTATTGTAAATTTAATATATCAACCCACGCCATGTTGGATGTCAAAACGCACGAGCTACTTTACTATTCGAATCCATCCAAATCGTAGAAACTCTTATTCTTCGGCCATTTCAGCTTGAGTAGAAATAGAAAGCAAACTGCGGTCACAAACATGACAAACAACGCATATTATTGATTCCTGATTTGCAATTAACACTTAATTAAAATGTTGGCAGTGAGAAACTTCTTCTCTACTAGCCATTTATATGTTATTTTCTCTCCAGCAGATTTTGAGTCTGTTTATTTTCATTTATTTCTTTCCTTATTTGGTACAGGTTTCCTTATTAGGTACTAGTTTTCTCGTTTAAATTTATTGTAATGTAGATGACCGTTTTATACTTCTGATGATGTATTTAGAAGCAAACGAAACGTTAAATCCTTAAAATCAAATCACAACATGCGTTGTTTTGTCATGTTTGTGACCGCAGTTTGCTTTTTATTTCTATTCAGCCAAAGGTACAATACCCACCCTAACAACTGGAAAAAAAGCAGTCCAGAAAAATCCCCGTGTAATTGTCCCTTTACTCCCCCCCCCCCCCCAACCATTCGGTAAGGCCCTTTTTTAGTATTTGTATTCCATAATATTTTAGGTATTAGCGCAATGATGACATGAAAAAGTAATTTCATAAGAATTTTAGACACAGAACTGTCGAAACGTTTCAAAACTGCTTTGACACATTCGGCAAACACGGAATTAAGAGTATCGGCTTTTCTGCGACGTAAAGTTTAAGGGCAAGACACATTAAAGTGATAAAGATATCTTAAGACTTTCACTTTCGTTGTCTTGGAATTTTTACAGTTAACGTGTAGACGGTTAAAATGTTTCATTTTTTACGCCTAGCGGCTAACTTTATTTTTGCCGGTTTTTCGGCTGACGGTTAGCCGGCCTCACAGAGACCCCCATAAAGGGACCAACTAGAATTCGAAAAATTATAATTGCCAGCATCATGGTAACCAGGTTGTTGGGTTAAGTTTAACAAACTAAACAAAGAAACCTTGTGCGTGCTTTGTATTGTTATAAAGCTTTCAACGAAATGACAAGAACGCTCATGATAAAGGGAGAAACACTGGCCTGCGACTCGAGTTTAACCCTACTGCTTCATTCGTGCTCTCGATCGACACTTCCTTATGTTCTTTAAAGCAGCTCATTCACGAAAGAAACATCTTGAAAAGTTAAGCCCATTTTTCAAAGTTGTCAATTCCAATCCTTCTCAATAATCCTCATTCGAAGCCAACCTTGTTTCTTCTCAGTTCCTGTTTTTCTACCTCGGTAAACTATTATTGCAAGGTTTCCTCTTATTTGAAGGCAATTTTACACATAAGTTGTAAGTTGTAAGTTGACTACACTTATGGTAGGTAACTGCGTTCGACGTTAGGAGAACGCAACCCTACTCTCGAGCAGAGCGCACTTACAGGCAAAATTAATCGTGAATTATGTTTCTCTGTTACGGACGCACATTTGCCTTACTTTGCCTTACGTCAATTTGACGCGCTTACTAAACTTCCGTCGTACAAGAAAGGTTATGTCTTTTGCATCGTAAACGAACTACCCTTGAGAAAGAGAGGGGGTAAGTTTCTAAAGAAACTGTGGTGCTGCGTCGGTGGGAAGTATAACAATATAATTTGGTTTTATCAACTGGGTTGATAATGTCAATTGGCCACCGTAAAGAGATTCAAGGGCTGACGTTTCGAGCGTTAGCCCTTCGTCGGATTCGCTCCTACTTAACGTCAGCTCTTGAATCTCTTTACGGTGGCCAATTGACATTATCAACCCAGTTGATAAAACCAAATTATACCCTTGAGAAAACTTGGACGGGCTGTTTCGACGCGACTTCGAAGCTTTCGTTTGTGAGTTTTTTTTTAGCAATAAACAGGGGTTGAACTTCGGCACTGAAACGAAATCAATCAAGTTAAAGCAGGAACCGAGCCGAGCGCATATAATCTCCTTGAAATGACAAACCCGCTCATGCATGGCTTTTGTATTTGTTAATTTGAGTTTTCGATGGGGGGCTCAGATTGCGGCAAGACAATGATGTTTCACGCATAATTTTGCAAATGAGCACGAAATTTTTCAAACAAGAAATGGCTTCACTAACTAGACGACCATTGAATACATTCCTCAAAAAAGCGCTCGTTGTTTTATGTGGACTCACAGTGGTCAGTTTACTCTTCTATGCACAGAAGACCAACATCATAAACAGCAGAAAAAAGGACAAAGAAGATCGATTTCTTTCCCGGCACAACGCAACTAAACAGTTCAACAGCTTTCCACGCAGGGAGGCAGTCAACAATTTGCACAGCCCTGGTAAAAAGATTTTTATCGTTTTTGATTACTGGGAGCAGCTTACATGTGCAACGAATAATTTACTTGATCTCACAGCTCTTGCTGCGTATGGAGGACGACAAGTTGTTGTTCCATTTGTAAACGATTCGAAATTTCACGGCTCGCCGACAACGGCGAAGGGTTTTGAAACACTCGCACTGTACTACAACGTCACTGCACTCAATCGCACCCTTCATTCGCGCGGTCACGGTACGCTAATAAGCTGGGAAGAGTTTCAAGATGTCTGCCAAGGCGAACTGGACGTAATGGTGCTCTTTCAATACAGAAACCTTAAACGAACTAGTCGAGCAAAAAGGAGGGGAGTTTATCCTTGTGCAATTAAGTTGACCCTCCGAAGCACATTAAGAAATTTCAGGATTAGAAAAACAATTTGTATGAATGTATTTGCGGTTGACTCAGTTGAAACATTTGAGAATGAAGTTGTAAAGAGACTTCCATGTGTTGGCTTGGCTGAATGGAGGGGAAGTAGAAACAAGTCGCCACTGAGGACGCAGTTTAATTTATCATCAGTTGTAACACACCGTATGGCCTTTCCTGATGCTGCCGTTTTCTTTAATTCAAATCTCCTTCATGTTGCGCGAGATTTCATGGCAACACATCTTGGTCCACTCTTTGACTCTGTGCACGTACGCACAGAAAAGATTTTACAAACTCGTAATATTTTGAGAAATATTACCGTGGTCGAGAATTGTTTATCAAATTTGACTACGTTAGTTCAAAGGCACAAGAACTTTAGTAAGGCACACCCCGTTTATTTGGCCACTGATTTCGCAGATTATGGAAGCTCGTCTCGACATCTCATACCTGCACGCAAAATGGCCAAGTCACTTATGAAGATTTTAGCTCCTCTAAATGCGGTTACTTTTCAGCCTTCAGCTTACAATCTTACTGATAGAGGCGCTGTGGCCATTGTGGAAATGAATATTCTTGCGTATGGAAATCATTTATTTGTAGTCGGAGGTGGCGCCTTTCAAACAGTGGTTGTTAAAATATTTCTTATAAAGAACAGCATTGACCAACGATCCAGAGTTAAATGCCGCAGTGAAACGTGTAATAGCTTATGTTATTTTTGACTCGTTGACCCTAAGCATTCAGAAAAATCAGCTGAAACTCATAGTCCAAAAATGAACGTTTAATAATCATTGGGCCGAGTCGAAGTAAACATTGTAAGCAATGTTTAGAAATGAGTAGCTCCGCTCTGAAGAGAAATACCAGAAAAGTTCTACAATATTGTTATAAAGGTACGAGGAAGCTTTTATAAAGAAACCAAGCCAAATCTCGAATAAGCGCCCACCCTAAAGGCAGAAAAAGTTAATAAGCGCCCAGCCTTGAATAAACGCTCACCCCCACGAACCCACCCCAAAAATTACTTTTTAAGCGCCCAACCTCGAATAAGCACCCACCGCCCCCCCCCCCCCCCCCTAAAAAAAAGATATAATAATAATAAAGTGCACAAGAGGAATACGGGTATTGATTACTGATTACGGTATTTCTTTAATGGGTTACAATCCGTAGTTTCATTGTCTGAAAATTTTATGACAACGTTGGAATTTTTCTCAAAGTCTCAACTGAAATTTACAAGTAAAGTTATTTACTGTTTTGTTACAAAATAAACTTTTTACTTACTGAAAATGGTGAAAATTTAATAAGCGCCCAGCCTCGAATAAGCGCGCACCCTGAATGTCCAATAATTAAACAAGCGCCCAGTAATTGAATAAATACGGTATGAGATACATAATTTATTTTTAGATGAAAACACACTTTTTGCGCCGTTCAAAAGCATCACACCACTGTACATTTTTCTACAACCAGCAATATTTCGTCAGAATTGGTGTCTAGTCTCTGGTTTCTCGACTTAACGAACGGTAGAATAAAAATGGCTGCAGCGCTGACAAGAATTACAATTCCCGTCGTGTAAAATAATGCAACATAAGAACCATACTCATCCAACAGGAGACCTAAATAGAAAGAAAAGAATGCCGGTTATACAACTGTTTGGGTTTCGACAAATTCATAAGGCGCTTTGGGTGGACTTACAACTGGAGGAGAACATATCTGGGGGATCAAAAAAAGCATTGTAATAAACTTATCCAACTTCGAAAGAGGTTGTGGATTGCCTCATAATTACGAGGAGTTGTAAAAACGGCATTAAAAATCGCTTTTTATTACTAGTTTTGGCGTGTGTTCTGTAACATTGCGCGCAACAATTTCGACGTGTGCCTATCTGCAACATTGCGCGCAACAATTTCAGCGTGTGCCTATCTGCAACAGTGCGCGCAACAATTTCAGCGCGTGCCTATCTGCAACATTGCGCGTAACAATTTCAGCGTGTGCCTATCTGCAACATTGTGCGCAACAATTTCACCGTGTCTCCACTATCTGCAACAGTGCACGCAACAACGCGCAACAATTTGGACGTGTGTTCCTACAACCTTTCGAAACATGCACAAATATTTTAACGTCTTTCTACTATCTGTAGCATTGCGCGCAGCAACTTCAACGTGTCCTCTATCTGCCACCTTTCAAGCAACAATTGTAGCGCGTGTTCACCATCTGCGAAATCACACTCGACAATTTCAACGCGTGACCACTTCCTGCGATATTGTGTGCAACAATTTCAACCTGTGTCCACTAAATGCGCAGCAATTGCAACGAGTGTATCTGCAACATTGCGTGCAGCAATTGCAACGTGTGTATCTGCAACATTGCGTGCAGCAATTGTAACGTGTGTATCTGCAACATTGCGTGCAGCAATTGCAACGTGTGTATCTGCAACATTGCGTGCAGCAATTGTAACGTGTGTATCTGCAACATTGCGTGCAGCAATTGCAACGTGTGTATCTGCAACATTGCGTGCAGCAATTGCAACGTGTGTATCTGCAACATTGCGCGCAGCAATTGTAACGAGTGTACCTGCAACATTGCGCGCAGCAATTGCAACGTGTGTATCTGCAGCATTGCGCGTAGCAATTGCAACGAGTGTATCTGCAACATTGCGCGCAGTAGTTGCAACGTGTGTATCTGCAACATTGCGCGCAGCAATTGCAACGAGTGTATCTGCAACATTGCGCAATTGTAACGTGTGTCCACTAACTTCAGTGAACTCTACACAAAATTTGATCACGCCTGAACATTGGGGCGAACAAAATTGTAAACGCCATATGCTCGATGTGGGCTGAAATCTTGCATTACTTTCCTGTTTACATACCTCCAAGTGCAGGCCCAATGGCTCCAACAACACAGCTAACCGCAAAGGAAACACCTAACGCGAAATTTCTAAGATTGCTCTTAAAACAAGCGATAATGGCAACACACACGGAACATCCATTCGTTCCATCAGCAAATCCCCAAACAATAAAGTACAAAACAAAATGATGATATCTTCTGGCCAGCGGTAAGAGCAGTGTTGCAACCCCATCGATGGCTGCTGCCAGCTGATAAATGTAGCACACGTCAATCCATTTAATGTCACACAACCGACCAGTAACAGGACGGAAAATTAACGACGCCAACCCACTGTAGAGGTAGAGCCGGGAGGCTTGAGCAGCTGACATTCCTAACTCTTCGCAGTAGCGGGCCTACAAATATTTCTAAAGGTTAATATTTACTTATTATTAACCAAGCGCGAGCGACGTAGACGTACGAGCCGGGGGCTCGAGAGAGGCTGCTGCGTACCCGAAAACTATCAACATTTTTCAGACAAATCTATCAGGATTCAACAGCAATTGCAGGAAAACTAACAAAAAACAACTGTCTGTATCAAGCTGGTGTCCAGATGAAATGGTAGATTGGTTAATCGGATTGTTCGTTCCGTGCTCCTTGTGCACAACGATGGCAACCGACAACGTGCTTGCAAGTTACAGTGCTTACAAGTAGTCGGTGAACTATTTTTGAATTGTTAAAGCGTGCGAATTGCGAACTTCTTTCTTTTTAATGCAATTTTTGGGCGATTGTATACCGGTTTTATAGTCACACATTCGGGCATTCCGTATTTTTTTTCGAGCAGGGAGATCACAGCCCCCCGCAACGCCGTACGCCTATAGCGAGGGTCGTACTGGAATTAATTATCACCTGAGGTCTTCCTGGATCAAAAAAGGAAGACTTTCTCCTAGAACGGGACGACTGCGACCAGTCTCTCTTTTGTCCCTGATGAAGGTTGGTTTTGTCCATCCGAAGTATTGGGCCTAATTAAAAATACTACCAGTTTCCAGCTGTTTGATCAGCCTTGCGTTATTAAGTTTGAAAATACCGTTTGGGCTGACAAGAGCACAATTTCCTTTGCAATAAGTTGCAAGGTACATACGCTATGCATTCTGGGCAACTTACCATATGGACGAGTGGAATAAAATGCACTGCATAATATAGGTTCATCGACAGCATGATGACAGCAAAGCGCTTGTTTCTAAAGGGCGAAACCAAGCCTTCACAACATGTCCCCTTTCTCTCGACTTCGTTGTTCTCTTGATTTTCCTCCAAATTAGGAATTCGCCTAATAGTGCAAGCAAGGGGCGCAATAAGCACGACCAGTCCAGCTAAGGCCAAGAATGTCCCTCTCCAGTCGAGTACACGAAGAAGGGCCTCTACTATGGCGCTTAATACAAACAGACCTCCTCCGGGGCCCATAGCAATGAGACCCAATGCGAAAGAGCGTCGTTTGACGAAGTATGAAGGGATTACCAGAAACGCTGGAAAAAACACAAAGCACGCACCAAAACCGAAGATAATACCGTACGTTACCAGGATAAAGTACATATTGGTTGCTTGTGAGGTTGCTGCAAGGGCCCCTGAGCAGATGATGGCCCCAATAATAGTTGTTGTTCTTGGACCCACGTGATAATACACCTTTTCCACAAGCGGGCTGTAGAGTCCTTGGCCAATCAACGCTAACGAACCAGCTAGAGCTGAGAAAAAAATCAAAGACCAGAAAACATTCGAACAAGAAGAATGACCTGGCCTAGCCTCGAGGTTCAAACAGGCTTTACACTTCACATTCAAGAACGTGTCAGAAACAATTAAGTGATGATCAAGGATCACACAAACGTTGTCTCGGCAGGGAAGATAAAACACAGCAGAGTCACTGAAACCCTATTGAAGGCAAAGCTAATTGCATGTAGCATTTTAACTTCAAGTTTGTTCTACACTGCATTTCTCTGCCACCCACTATTGATGGCAAATCATTACCTATTTAATTTACTCACAAGTAGTCAAACTCTTTCAATAAAATTCAAGAGCTACAGCCAGAAATTCTAGGAGTCTTCTAGCATGGTGCCAGCAGGCTCATGTTTAGAAATACAAGCACGAGTGGCGTCCAGGTCAGTCTGCGAGCGCTGGGAACTGGCGCATGCGTAGGCTCTATTACAACCCGCTGTTCGGGAATGAGCCTGCATTCTTCTACCCTTAGCTCATCCAGTACTTCCAGTCCCTGAATTCTCCCTTCCGCGCGCCCTATATAGGGGATAAACTCAGGGTTCAGCCCCTATATATAGGGTTGATAATGTCAATTGGCCACCGTAAAGAGATTCAAGGGCTGACGTTTCGAGCGTTAGCCCTTCGTCGGAGCGAATCGGTGGCCAATTGACATTATCAACCCAGTTGATAAAACCAAATTATATCGTTATACTTCCCACCGACGCAGCACCACAGTTTCTTTAGAAACTTACCCCCTATATATAGGCCTCGCGGAAGGGAGATTTCAGGAACTGGATTAGGGGACAAACGAACAAAGACCGGACTCGAAAGATCGATGAAAATTGAGCAGACTCAAAGTATGAGGCCGTTCCAAAGTGAAAATGCAATATTTTCGGTTTCAGCGACTTCTGATTCAAAGACGAGTGAAAAAATCATTTCAATTTTGCATTTACCGGTTGTGGCTTTTCCTTGTTGAAATTCATCCAAAAGACTAGGAAATACAATTCCATAACTGAAAATAGCACCGCAGATAATAATGTTTGTTAGAGCACACGCCAAACCCACGACCCATGACCAACAGGAATCTGGCTGAGGATCCCTTGCAATACACCTACACGGGCTCCTACCCGGCTGGTCTGAAACAGAATCCACTGACATGTCGTCTCAAGTATTCATATGAACCGACTGCAGCATAAACGACTACTCCCCCGGATAGAATGTTACCATGACAACAGAAGCCTGCAAAGACGAACTATTGAAACAAAATAAAACAAGCCAGTATTAAGAAAAACCTTACCACCTTAGCGCGAGCGTCTTGTGTGTGATTCGGGATAACATAATGCCGATATATCGCCCTTAGTTCATGTACAATGGAGTTAGCATTTGGGAGGGTAGGTAGATACAGGATGACATCATCATTGAGTGACATAACGCGATCTCAGGTGTTGCTTTCAAAAACACTTTCCTACTTCCCATCATCCACCGCGTCTTGCTATTTTCTCATAGGAGACGACCGCGCGCGACTGACAAATCACGCCATTTTGTACATCGCGTGACAAACTACTCATAAAGTCACGTTATCAAAAACATGGCGGCCGGCTCCAAGCGGTCAAGCGTGGCCTTTCACGATATGATCGGAAAGGAAAACATTTTAAGAGACATTTCACATTCTATTTCTTCGTTTGACTGTACATGATATTGAAAAGGTAACTGCCCATGATGGTGAGTAGAGAAATATAAAAATCTTAGTTAAAATGAAAGCACATATTAAATGATATATAAAGAACATCACTGACCCATTGAACAGGCAATAACAATCACTATGGAGGGGTTTTTGCAAAACGACAACAACATTTGGCGTGTCTTAACTGCAAGAATATTACGAAGGTACATGTAGCTTGTACAACGAAGTATTGTCTGTTCTCGTTTACCGCTCACGTGATTTCGTATCAAGACAACAGAATCGATCGCCTGTTCGCAAATTAAAGGCCGAGTACGAGTCATATATACCAGGCGACAAGTATCTGCGATAGGTCGCTCCGTGCTTACTGTAGCCTGGTTTTTGCTAGCGACGTCGTCGGAGTTGGAGTCTCACAAGCGTTGTAAACTTGTGAAAATCAAATTGACGGATAGTAAGAGTTCCGATTCCGCTTGTGTCTCCGTCACTTAATTTGAGCTGGAGAAAGCCACAAGCAGAAAGGAAGTACTCGGAGTGCCTGCGACCAGCCATGTAATTGCTTTATTCTTTCGCTACTAGATCGTAAGCAACGGAGTCATAAAAGAACGGAAACGTTCTGACCCTTCCGACTCCTATTCCGTCGTGCTTATGACTCCGTTTTATACGACTCCGGTTTTCGATTTTCACTCAGGTCGTAAGCGTTATTACTCCGATTACGACTCCGATTACTGGTGAAAACCAGGACTTGAATCCAGAACAAGTCTAGCTATGAATTCGTACGACTGATCTCAACAACAAAATTCTGTCGCAGCGACCAAGAATTCACCGTATCATGGGAAACAAATTGTTGTAGTGACTTGTCGCCCAGTCAAGTTGCCTAGTGAGTTTCGGCATGCGATCACCCCGTTTCGCGAACGATCTAAAATGTTTACATTCACTGTGTTTACACATGTAGTGTATGGATCTTTTCTTACCTGTTCTACGTTCTAGAAGAACCGCTAGATAACTACGTTAACAGTCACTAAACTGCCCTTAAAACTTACCTTGAAGAGCTTGTGTCGAGGTCGTCGAGCATGCATTGACGAGTTGCACCATGTGATGTAATAGAATGTCACGCGACGCTCAGTGTCAATTCAAGGCCCCAAACTCTACATGCTCTAGAATAATCTACCTAACAGCATCTGTTTTAAAAACAGAGGAAACGAAATGTTTCAGTGTTCGTGACACCATTTTAAGAAATAAAAAAATAATAACATTAAAACATACATTTAGGTCGGGGGGGACGGGGAGAAGGAAGAAGGGGTACAGTGCCAGGGGTGAATTGAGAAAAGATTTTCTTTTTTTTCCCACGAGCGAGCATGAGGCCTCCAAATAATTATAACAAAGGTAGAGACCTTTAGATTCTACTACGAGGACGACTACGAGTACGAGATTTGACTTGACGTTTTTTTCGCGTTTAGTTTTGCTATGTATGTAGCTCCTACATAGACACCATTCGGCTCACTACGTGGTCCTCCCCACCCCCACCCCCTGCCAAAGGTAAACCGTCATAATTCGAGATAATTCGTTCATTTTCAATATTCATCGGGGCTTGAATTTCGTCATCATGATATAACAGATATTTCATATTCCAGCCTCCTGTCGAGACCTGCTTTGTGCTCGTAACTGCTTAATATATTTTATCGACCTTTGTTCGCCCCTACTGTTTGCGGTGTATCAAAACTGAATATATAATCTAAATTGTTTTCTTTCTGATCTGCTACTCTAAAAACAATGCGCTTAAACAAAGCAATAGTCTGAGGGGCTAAATCCTATCAATATTCAATGTGAGCATATATAATTGGGTTTATCAACAAATTGATGAAGATGAAGTTTGTTTAAATAAAAATGGTCTGTTTGCAGAACGTCAACACGGAAACGACAGATTCTACCTCAATTAATGTTCAAGATGGCTTACAACAATTTTCATATCAAAGACGCTCTTGTAAGCCGGATTCATGTTGGTCGTGGCTTGTGTGTTTGGTTTGTGCGTTTTGTAACATCATTATTTGTGGTCTAACGTACAGTTATGGAATTTTGTTCCCTTCGCTTTTGGACGAATTTCAACAAGGCAAAGCTAAGACAGGTTTGTTTGTTTGCTCACAATCATTTTTGCAGTTTTACTACAGTGTACAAAGGGGAATCAAGCAACTCTTGGATAGAGCAGTTATAACTTGAGTGTCGAAATCAATAGACTTTTTACCGATATTGCGGCCATATGGAATGCCCGGGGGCAAATACATTAATTTGCCCCCGGCCTGGGCATCCCACAATAGCTACTTGAAACAATAAAACTCAAAATAGCCGCCGTATAGGTAACCCAGGGGGTACTCGCATTAGACATGACGGGGGGGAGGGAGGGTCCGACAGAGCTTCATATTGCAAACCCAAAAAATTACACGAGCCTGAAACTTTAGACCCCCCAAAAAAACCTGGCATAAAAATTTCCTACCTCAAATAACACAACACTTAAACTCCTCAATACGGATTTATTCAAACAAACAGACTCTTCTAATCAATGATTTTGCATCAATAAGCTAATGAGTTCGGAGATGTGACCCAAAAAAAATACGCGTATTTTTAAGACCTCAAATATACGTGACAGATCTCTTGACCCAAAAAATACCGAGCGCGTAAATTTTCAACCCCCCCAAAATACGTCGGACCTCCCCATCATGTACAATGCGAGTACCCCACACCCCCCCCCCCCAATCGGTAAAAAGGTCTATTCGCTTCTGCTTGGGATTTACATTACTGCGCTTCGTGAGTGGTTAGAAAAAATTCCGCCCTTTTTTCATCCAATCCGAAGTAAAACCAAAACCAATCGCGACTTGCTCGCGCACATTTTCCCGCGCTTCGTACCGACTACGTGTCTTTGCTCGCGTTTTAATTGGTTCGATGGTGTGCTTTGTGACTGGCCAGAATAAAGTCTTTTGGGTTTGGCTTTGTGGCACGCAACACTCTCTCAGCACACTCATCCGATGAGCAAGGCGTTACGTGACGAACCAAATATCGCCTGCGAAGGCTTGTTTCTCTGAAATTTAACCGCTGTTTGTTTCCCCACAGCTTTAGTTGGCTCACTCGCCATGGTTGGAACAGGGGTCTACAGCATGCTGGTGGCAAAAGTTTACAACCGTATTGGACCCCTCAAAACCGCACTTATAGGAACAGCCATTAGCATGGGGGCCCTTCTAGTGACGTCACGTGGGACCAGCATTTATTTCACGATGATAAGTTATGGCGTCGTCTTTGGCATTGGGTCATGTTTCGTATTTCTTCCGTTGTACTTAGTCATGCCCAGGTACTTTATCAAAAGGCGCTCATTGGCGTTGGGGCTCGTTGCCACGGGGCCGGGAGGAGGCTTGTTTGTAATGAGCCCTGTCCTGCAGGCCCTTATTGATGCACTTGACTGGCGAGGAACCTTTATGGCTATGGCTGGAATCGTTGCAATAATTGGCCCACTTTCCTGCGTCTTTCTGCGCATGCCTGACGATGTGCCTGAACAACACAGCGCACAGCATGAGAAGAAAGGAAACCTTTGTGACTTCTCGGTTTTCAAGAACAAACGTTTTGTTATTTTCACCGTGGCTATGTGCCTTATGTACACTGGACATTACATCCCTTCTGTTCACATGGTAAGCCTATGGAAAGAGCAACGTTGCGCAGGAAGTTCTCTACAAAAAAAATAGCATAAATTTTCAACTTTTTAATCTTAAAGAAGCTTCGTCACGGATTTTAATAGGTTAAATTTTTCAAAATCGTCATTTGCAATCTGTCTCAATCTTCTCCGTCTTCAGCCATCCTTGTTCCTTTTTGGTTTAGTATCACCTCTTTGGTGTTTTTCTTCTTTTTTAAACTATTAGTTTTAGGTTTCCTAAGGGTAATTTGGTTTGTTCGTGACGTAGCTCCTTTAAACTATCGCGACTATCCTTCTTTCATCTTGTTTTGTTATTTTCGTGTCGGTTTTCTTCCCTAGTATTAAACCTATTATTTTGCAGTTTCTTTCGATTTGAAGGTAATGTCATATATCAAAAGCCGGAAGGTAGAACTGGCTGAACTATTGGCTACAACCTTACAGTTAATGAAATTGTTTCGCGCAATATTGAAGATAGTGGATAAGTTTGGGACAAATAATAACGGGCAAAAAAAGTCGGCTAGCGAATCCTACCCATTCTACCACTCGGTTCGTCCTTTTCTGCCGCTTTACCCACTTCGCTCGTTTGCTTGCCGCACTATTCCCAAGCTAATAGTAGACAGACATTTGAATTAGATTGCGTAATGTTACAGATAGTGGACACACGGTAAAATTGTTTTGCACAAGGTTGCAGATTGTGGAAACGTTAAAAATGCGGCGCGCAATGTTGCAGATAGTGATAACGCATTTAAATTGTTTCGCGCAGTGTTACAGATAATGGAAACGTTAAATTGTTGCGCGCTGTGTTACAGTGTGAACACGCGTGATGCGTTATTTAAGCGATGTTCGTGCTGTATCGAAACTTTTTTGTTGTGTTACACAAAACGTATGAGTAAATTTGGTTTACTTTACAGGTTCGTTACTGTGAAAATTTAGGAATACCTCCTACACAATCCTCCAAATTCTACATTTACAGTGGCGTGACGTCATTGTTAATCCGTCCCGTGATTGGTCGTTTGTGTGACGTCAAATGGATCCAAGCACACTTTCTGTTCCAGATCGCCGCGGCATTGGAAGGAATCGCGTCCTTGCTTTTACCACTCGCAACAAGAAACATTCATTTTGTGTTTTATTTTATCGTTTATGGGTGCACGGATGGTACCATGGGAAGTGCAATGTGTGTTGCAGCCATGTTCTGTTTTAAAGGGACTAAACGAGTCCAAGGATTCGGCTTATTTCAGAGTATTACTAACATCGTGTCGGCGTTTGGTCCGCCTCTGGGGGGTACGTATGGGGATGTCAATGTCGTTACGTTGGTACAGACCCATGTTATACAAGCGGCTTTGCGTGGTTGTCCTTCAATTTCGGAACGGTTAATTTGCTCTTATTACCTGCCATTTCGCAAGCGCAATTTTCAACTACGCGAAATTTTCGCAATGCATTCAGGGTGACAATGGGCCTTTGTGAGACACTGTCATGGAAATTTTTCTGCTTATTTTCAATAAAACGGGACTGAATACTCGCCACTACGTGCATTTACACACACAATGCATAGAATATCAAGATGAAGATATGAGATAAATAGATGCAGGAAGGGGAAGCCACAACGGCCAAACTTGAAGAAGTCAGCCGGTCTTTTTCAAGTTGAGATCTGAAGGTCCTGCATGATGGTTTCAAAATGAGATCACTCTTTTTATAGCTTCAGTACGCTGGCAAAGTGATCTTTAACAAAACTGGGCCATTATTTGCAGGTTTACATAGGGGTTAATACATCTTTAGGCTGTTGTGTTTTTGACTTGATACTTCTTTAAGGCGGGGTGCACGAATGCAGTATCTCCCCCATGGGTGTGGTGGAAATATCTTGTTTACTTTTCAAGCATTGCAAAATCTCTATTCTGAAAACATTAACATGTTTTGGGATGTTTTCTAAATTTCAGGGGTGCTTTTCGCAACTATTTCTCAGGCGATTTGCATTGACAGAAATTAGTTGATTTATGTTGAAGATTTTATGTAGTTGTAAAATTGGAATTTGAAGTTATATAAAAATCAGTAGTTGGCCCCCAATTTATGTCCTACCAACCAGTGCCATAGCAGGGTTAAACTTATTTGGGGACACATAACAAGCGCGGAAGGTGCTAGCTTGAAAGGGGATCCGAATGCATGCTTCCCCCGGAGATTTTCAAATCTGGGGTCTCTAAAATAGCATTTCCAGCCTTCTGAGAACAATTTCCAGCAAGTTTTAACTTACAAAAATCATTAATTTTGTGTTAGCCATTTTTTGGTGGCGGGGGGGGCTCCACATCCTCTTACTTGGGTATCAGTTGTCTGTTGGTGTTCCAAAAATATTTTCATTGTTTTATCCCTTCAAAATAAGATTAGAAAGGAAAAGATTTACTTTACTTTATTTTTGCAGGTCTTGTGGCAGATCGCTTTGGATCGTACCCTCCAGCGTTTTACATGGCGGGTAGTTTCGTTTCTCTGAGTGCTGCGGTCATTTTTCTCGTTCTGTTTGTAAAACAAGATAAGGAAGATAACGAAGAAGCAACTATAATCGAGGCTCTTATAATCGTAGAAAAGTGTACTGTTGTTTAAAGTAAAGTGTTAGCACTTAGCTTCTTAAACACTAAGCTTATCTAGTTTTCAAACAAATATTTGAAATGAACATAACATAGTTAAAAATTCCAACAGAAAAGGGACAGAAAAGGGAGGCGAATAAAGGATATACTCGTTAGAGAAAAACTTTGAAGGTCAACAATTACAAATCTCGACCTATGGGAGTCGTGTTTGGCCTGTCTATTTTTAATTACTTCCCATCATTCCAACACCAGGCCAAGTTTGAAAAAAGCGCCGGGGCGTTTAATTGAGAAAATACGGCATGTACAAAAACTCAAAAAGTGCTTTCCAATGAAAAAATGTTTGTTTAAAATGCACCTTATTTGGTTGTTGTAAAATATTGCTCTGGCAAATTGTGCCGAGTAATTTGATTAATGAACAATTCTTAGACACTTCTTTCCCAGGACGTGAGTCGATCTTTTTTTGGGGGAGGGGGTGAAGAAGGAGTCTTTTTTTCATTAAAATTAAATTATTTTGAAAAACGAAAGTTGTTTACAGAATTTATAATTCTACAGACGTAGGTTATTACTGATATTAAAATCAACGTTGTTGTTCTTAGTCAAAATGCAGTCCTGTTCCCTTCAATTTATCCATAAACTGCTTATCAAATGCCATGTTCAATTTTTCGCTAAAGTGACTCTTCCAGCCACCAACTTCACCCTTACGAAGAAGACTTGGTTTTGTAGGATGGACAGAGATCGTAAAGGAGTCAGAATTTTTCTTCATTTCTGCAAATGTGCACTGATGGGAGATTTTAGCAAGTGTTTCCTCTGTTAGAGGTAGCTCGAGAAATTCACTGATCCGACGAACGTTATTACAAAGATCCTAAAAGAGAAAAGAAAGTTCAAAATAGTTAAGAACTGATATGATGCATGCAAGAACACAATCGCAAACAAGAGAAAAGTGAGTTAAAAATGTTTGCAATGAGATTTCGTATCGTTAAATTATCTGGGCATTTTAGATTACTCTCACCGAAGATGCTCGATTCGTGATCGTCAACTTTCGGAATAGGTTGGCTGCGTTTTTCTGCAAATTTTATATTATACTTAAACTTAAATGATGAAAGGAGAGTTGTAATGGACGTGGACATCAGAGAAAGATGTATCTCTACCTTCTTTAACTCCTCGTATTTGAGAAACAAGATGTGTTGATCGTTTCTGTGTTCCCACCACGGAAGCACGTGATCAGACCATAAGCCAAATGCTCCTACAGAAAGGAAACGTTAGAATCCAACAACAGTCAGTTGCTCTATAACGTGAGAACGGGATCTCTCTAGCCCTTCTACAGTCAAAAAGCAACCCTCTTCTTGAAGACGTATTGCGTGACGACTCACGAGAGGACTGGCCATTTTATTCGATCACGTGCACATTACCGTTAAGGGACTGTCCCGTGAGACTTCAGAGGCTTTAACCAGTATTGGTTTAATATTGGATTAATATTAATGCAGGGTGAAGAAGCGCAAGAAAGATATTCTGGGTGAGGGAACGTGGCCGTGTGCATGTATATGTACGCGTGCCAAAAAAAATTGGAAACGAATTCGCGGGAATGGCTAGCTATCCCGGCGAAGGGCGAACGCTCGAAACGTTTGGTTATGTGCTTTTCACGTTTGACAATATCAGTTCCCGGAAAGTGGCGCGAGATTTTAAACCGGCTAATCACTAAGCGAGAAATCGCTCAAAAAGTGGTGCAGTTAGGCGCCCTTACCCTTGCCTTCCAGAAACATCTTCGCAAAGAATTCCCAATTGCCATGAAAGTGACTGTCAGGCCCAAAACTGCGTACAAAGTGATAAAAGGAAACTGCAGCGTCTTTGGGATTTCGCGCTACGTAAAGGTACTTGCTTCTGTTAGCTTCGTTTTCACTTATCGGGATCACGTGATATGGAAGATGGGACTTGATGAAGCGGGGACTGGGCTGAGAGCTAAGCGCAATGTTCTGTTCGTCCCCAGGCCTTTGAAAGAGTTGGCTTTTTTCCAGTTGAGAATATCGACTCTCCAATTCTTGCTTACTGATTTCGCCATTGTGGAATATTTGCCAAACAATTTCTTGTAGCCAAGTTGTTCCTGTCAAAATACCAAGAGTGGTTTTGTTCTTCTAGTCCAGTTTTGGCCCTCTATCTGTCACACAACGCTTCTGGGGGCGTAGCGTTGCGTGACAGAGAGAGGGTTTATTTGAGCCACATTCTGGTCCACTGGCAATGTTCCTGTTGTTTGTCGAGTCATGTCATGTCCTGTTCATCTCTCGAATGGCAGCGAGCCATTCAAGCGACATTCACGTGACAAAAGTAAGTGACATTGCACTTCAACTTGCGTGAAAAGCAAAATTAACCTCTAAAGCTAGGAAGTAAGAGAGGGATCTTGTCGTAGCGAGGTTTGTGATTTTATCAAGCTATAGGCGTTGTTGATCCTTGGTCAGACAAACCTTTCATCCACTCCATTTAGCGAGCAGCATTGCGTGACAACCAAAATGTATACACCCATGCTTGGATGGTGGGTGGGTGGGCGTGTGTGGGCGGGCAGTGGGGGAGGGGGAGCGATTGTAGTGAAAGATATGGACAAGGGCCGGGGCAAGCAGCAGAAAGATGTATTTTGCAAATTCAGTGCAATTAATAATCATGCATGCAGTGTTGAGTTCCTCGTTCCATAATTAGGAGTGGAAATCTCACCAGTACTATTCTTAAATATACATTTGTCACGGTCGGGCATTTATCTCCGATCTGTAGACCCTTACCTGACTTGGGATAACTAACCACGTAAATGTCATCCGATCGGGTTTCAAAACGACTCAAATCCTTTTCAAAATCTTTATCCACGTTTGGTTCGTAGAATGGAACACGAACGCCATGAATTAGTGCATGCCGAGGCCCAGTAAATTCTCCTTCCTTTTCTTGAACGATTGTTATCTCCGCCATCGTAGTATGGTTCGTTTCACGATTTGATCGCTTGTAAAAAATCAGTTCAAGTATCACTCATGCACGTACACCCTAGTTCCCAGGACCCTTTTCACTCGCTATACCTGCAATCGCGTTTTTATCTAGTCTAAATTAAGATATCGATTTTGGGGTCAGGCCTGAAATAGAGTAGTACAGAGAAAATCGCATACCGTAATTATTTGCTTACTTTTGGTACCTCATTGGTACCCCATTGGTACCCCACTTAAGTAGAAGGGGGTTGTGGTTGGAACACTATTATTACGGGCATTCCATTATTACGGACAGAAGTTGAAGTGCCAACGAGTAAAAATACTCTCGCTATTAATTGCAGACTTCTAGAAAGGACGCAAAATCGCGCGTTGTAGCGCGAGTTAACTGCAACCGAATGAACGCCAAAATCAGGTATGTACAATACAGATGATTAGGGGACTGGGGAGGAGCCGAGCAGAAAGAGGGGTGGGCACGAGCCACTACCCGAGGGCATCACTGTACCATTTAGAGCTAACACTTGTGAGGCGGTAATCCTGTTTATTGATGATTAGGTCGTGAATTTAGCCCACACATCAAATGACATCATTGCTACGTTCTCCGCCATTTGGAAATCTCCACCAGTCGAAAGGAGCTGGTACCCAGAATTTAAGAGCTTGCTACAATGGGCGATGGACTAGCATCCCATCCAGGGGGGAGTAAAACTGAGGAAACCGCGATAAGCTCCGGCCGGAGTTAAAATATTAAAACTACCGGTCAATAATCAAGCAAGGATTGTTACGATAAAAATACGTCAATCTCTTACTTTTTCAATAAATCCTTTTAATTTTAAACAGCAATCTGTTCTTTTCACTATAATAGGGCCGATCAAGAAATAGTTTATCACGAAGGGTGTCAACTCTAAGAAGGGTTGTTTCAAAAGAAAAACAAAATTCTTCCGTGAATCTGAAGAATTTTCCGGGAATCAGGAGACTTGGAAAATTTTCCGGGAAACACGAAGTAATGAAGTTAAAATGTTGGGAACTTTGAGCTTTAATTTGGGGGGAACTTCACCCAAATATTAGGGACGATATTCCAGATTTTTGGGAGGAATTTCAGCGTTTCGTAGAGCTATCATACCCGCCCCGCCCCCCCCCCCCCCCCCCCGTGTTTATCGTCGGAGAAGACTCGCGAAGCGAAGGTGAATTCAGAATTCAATACGTTCAGATTATGTCAATCGACAAACGATAGAATGGCTGAAAATGTCAACATTTTCTCAATTTCCACCTTCATAATTTTGCTAGACTACGAGCAGTCCCTTTTTTCTTCGTCCGTCGAGTGCGGAGCGAAAACATGGGAGACGCGCCCACGCAGCTTTTGCTTCCAATTTTTGCTTTTAGCATCGTAAGTTCGCACATTTGGGCTAAAATTATGATATCGATGGCTTCATTTCTTGACGATGATCACCTCGAGGAATCGTGACGTCATGCACATGCCCGTGCGTTTTTCCGTGGTGTCTAACAACCTCATTTCCAGGGTCTCTCATCTGGAGCGGGAAGATGAAGAACAGAATGGAAGGGCGGGAACAGAAGCTCTTTGGGACCGCCGAGGGTCACGCGAGAGGAATGCCTGACACGCCAAAATAACCTGGATAGCGTGACCCAGAAGCTATCTCCATGTTCATCATTGAACCATTCAAGACGCCTTGAAATGCGTGATAGTTAACTTCAAATTGAAGGAAACCTTGAATTGATACGCTATAAAAATACAGACTCCAAAAAGGTATAAATTTTGCAAAAAGAAACAAGAATGTTTCCGATTGGGGGAGACTGAGACGGATTACAAAGATAAATTTGTAAAATTTATGCGGCATCTGGGACAAAACTTCTATAATCCACCAGTATTCATAATGAATTAATCCACCAGGCTTATGACGGCCTTTCTTGCTGCATCGTCCATGTCATCTGCTGGGATCAGCGGCATTCCACTCTCGGTGAGAATGCGTTTGGCGCTCTCCACATTTGTGCCTTAGAATTAGAATAAAGAAACAGAGTTAGAAAGCGGTTTCTTAGCGCTTACAGGACGCACAGTTTTGCGGCCAGACGAGAAAAATAAATCCCGGTTCTTCCGGTAACCCAGTAATGGAGAGTGAGAGATATAGACTCGCAGTTTTTAACCAATCATGGTGCGACTTCTCCTATAACGAACCAATCAGAGTGGGAAAACTACTAGTGGGTTAAGTCTTTAAATGCTTGGGATGTTGCTTGAACTATCAAATTAAACCGAATATTTCTCACCTTCTAACCGCACTACGACAGGCACTTTAACATTGAGTCTTTTGTAAGCCGAAGTTATCCCATTTGCTACGATAGAACAGTCAACAATGCCACCAAATATGTTCACTAAAATCGACTTTACCTACGAAATAAAACGGAAATAACGTCAACTTATAACCTAGGGAATTATTAAAGCATTTAGTGACATTTAGCGTCGCTTAACATCCTCATCCAATCAGAAGTAAAACCAAAACCAACCGCGACTCGCTTGCGCGCGTTTTCCCGCGCTTTGTGTCGGCTACATGTATTTGCCTTGAGTTTTGATTGGTTCACTCGATTGTTTGTATGCTTTGTGATTGGCCAGAGTGATTACAGTGGTTTTCATTAAAAAAACAACAAATTGAAGGCCAGCACTTACTCTGGGGTCCTTTGTTACTATGTTGAAGGCTTGGAACACACCTTCCTCTTGTACCCCACCCCCAAGATCTAAGAAATTAGCGGGGGTACCCCCGTGAAGTTTGATAATGTCCATTGTTGCCATCGCTAAGCCAGCACCATTCACTAGAAAATAAAACACGAGGTTGTACAGCATCAAGACCTGCACCAAATGTCTGGCTTATAAAGTAAAATGATTAGAAGTATCCAGCTTATAGAGAGTTAAGATACAGTAAAATGACTGAAAAGTGCGCAGGGACCAACACCGGTTGCCCGTCTTATAGAGGTGTCCGGCTTATAGAGAGTTTAGATACAGTAAAATGACTGAAAAACGGCGCACAGGGACCAACACCAGTTGTCCGTCTTATAGAGGTGTCCGGCTTATAGAGAGTTTAGATACAGTAAAATGACTGAAAAACGGCGCACAGGGACAAACACCAGTTGTCCGTCTGAAAGAGGTGTCCGGCTTATAGAGAGTTTAGATACAGTAAAATGACTGAAAAACGGCGCACAGGGACAACACCAGTTGTCCGTCTTAGAGAGGTGTCCGGCTTATAGAGAATTTAGATACAGTAAAATGACTGAAAAACGGCGCGCAGGGACCAACACCAGTTGTCCGTCTTAGAGAGGTGTCCGGCTTATAGAGAGTTTAGATACAGTAAAATGACTGAAAAACGGCGCACAGGGACCAACACCAGCTGTCCGTCTTATAGAGGTGTCCGGCTTATAGAGAGTTTAGATACAGTGAAATGACTGAAAAACGGCGCACAGGGACCAACACCAGCTGTCCGTCTTATAGAGGTGTCCGGCTTATAGAGAGTTTAGATACAGTAAAATGACTGAAAAACGGCGCACAGGGACCAACACCAGTTGTCCGTCTTATAGAGGTGTCCGGCTTATAGAGAGTTTAGATACAGTGAAATGACTGAAAAACGGCGTGCAGGGACCAACACCAGTTGTCCGTCTTATAGAGGTGTCCGGCTTATAGAGAGTTTAGATACAGTAAAATGACTGAAAAACGGCGCACAGGGACCAACACCAGTTGTCCGTCTTATAGAGATGTCCGGCTTATAGAGAGTTTAGATAGAGTAAAATGACTAGAAAACAGTGTACAGGAACCAACACCAGAAGATGTCTATCTTACAGAGGGGTCCGTTAAGAGAGTTGATTGTATGCAGAAAGTTGTTTTCATCTCCAGTTTAAAGAATCTTTGTGAACATCTTACCAAGGCAAGCAATATTTCCATCCAGACCAATATAATTAAGGTTATATTTTCCAGCCTCCACCTCTCTTGGGTCACTCTCGCTCTGATCGTCCAAAGCAAACACTTCTTTCTGTCGGAACTTGGCACTGTCATCGAAGTTGAACTTGGCATCAAAGCAAACAACTGAAAATTTCAAACAAGTAATTGTCAGCCACCTGGGAATAATTATATTCAACCATCCACTTACTGACGACTGAAAATGCACCATTTAACCCAGCCCTCCCTCCCCAATTAATGGCTACCAAATTATATTTCTTTTCTTTTAATTTAAATTAGCCTCACTAAAGTCGTTTTGGGTTGGTAATCGAAAAAAAATTTTTACTCTTGGTTAAACTAATTTAATTTTTATTCACCATTTTTCACGAGAAAATATGCTTGTTCGACCAAAATCTGCTCAAAACTCGGCGTGCGTCTTATAACCGAGTATTTTCACACAACAAAATATAACTTTTCAAAATTTCCCAAATAATTAATGCTAAACTGAAATGAGTATGTAAATAAATACCGGTAAACAAATAAACAAACGACAAACAACGCTGATCATTGACTTCATCTGATTTGTTGGTTCTAAAAAGAACCGGGGTGGCTCTAAAAGAAACGTTTGTTTGAAAGCTCGGCTGAGCTCAGCTACTCATCATCCTCGGCTTCCCTGTCTGTCTCAAACTCGTTGTCAATCGGCTCTTCTGCGTCTTCCGCTTCTTCTTCCTCGTTGTCCCAAACCGCATCATCTTCAGTTCCATCGAGAGCATTGTCGATGCCACAGGACTTGAACGATCTCGTTATCAAATCAACTGGGACCTCTCTCCATGCTCGATCGATCCACCGCCACACCATCTCTTTACTGGGCGCTTGCTACTTTCCGGAAGGTGTGTAGGTAAACGGGCCATTAACCATCCAGGCCTTTGCGTTGAGTGGCGTATTGATGCACTTATCCAGAGGCTGGAGAACTGGAGTCAGGCCACCAAGAATTACGGCAACATTGACGTCTCGTCTGTCAAGTAGATCTTTAACTGCATCCGTCAAATGGGCACGGAAGCAATCCCAAACGAGAAGTCCTTGATGTTCAGGTGTAAATCGAAGATTCAAAAGGTGTAAATCGAAGATACAAAAGAACTGGTATCCATTTTTTATGGAAAGGGTTTATACCCATGGCCTGTATTGCATGTAAGTCTAGATCTGTCAGGGTTCGTAATCTTTTCAGCTTTTGAAATTCCATGACTTTCCATGACCTTTTCCGTGACTTCTCTAAGTTTTCCATGACCTAAATTTCAGCATTTTCTAGGCAATTGTCTTTCATTTTGGGTAGACTACATTTTTACTGTTTTCTTCACAAAAATACGAAATAAATATTTATTGATTTTGTACTTTTTAAGAAACATAACTTTCCATGACTCACACTTTAATTCCATGACTTTCCAGGTTTTCCATGACCAGTACGAACCCTGTCTGTTGCTGGGAAATGGTCCCATCAACAAACCAGCTAAAAATCTCAAATCCTGTTTGCCACTCATTGCAGCAATGGAATGTAGAGTTTTCTATTTATACAGTACTTATTATTAATGTCATTTTCAAAGAATTATTTACCTTTGCCATCAGGAGTTTCTCCAAAGGGATTGATTTCTACTTGTGTAGCATCAACTTTAAGAAAGAGTTCATAGAGTGCCTTTATCTGCTCTGCAGCCTGTCAATGCAACAAAAATATAAAATACACACATGTAAGCCAGGCTAGAAAATCATGCAAATGTGTTTTCCTTGCTTACAGCAATTGAGGGGGGAAGCGGGGTGATAAAATTTCAACTGCTCAGGAATTGCCGTCAATACTTTTTTTAAAAGCTCATTCAGTGTCTGATATTTAATCCTGAAAATCCATATGAAATTGTGTGTAAAGACTCTGATCGGTGTAGATTTTCTTAGTCTACCCAGCAGATTTTTTTACTTTTGACAGGTATAAGAGGCTTTGGGAGCAGGAGGGAGTGAAAAATACCAAGGGCAAATGGTGGGAAGGAACACCTACCAAAGATTCCAGTTTTTGTAATGCGTTAACTAGCACGATTCTTTCTGAATGCTTGCTACAGCCCAAGACATACACTGTAACATGGATCACATTTAGTGTTAGCTACAGCCTTGGTAAAAAATTCTTTTTGGGACACATGGCACAATACACACATTCCTAACCAAGTTCTGAAAGTTGAAAGCTTGGGAATTTTGTTATAACAGGCTGTTGCAGCTGTCCATCATTTCCCCCCCTCCCCCACACACACCCCTCCCACCATGCAATATTGATTGTGATGAAAACAATTTGAATGCCTGATATCAACATTGAAGGGGGGGGGGGGTGGGGGGGCAGAAGAGGGGAGATGTATCATTTTGGATAGCTAAATGTACATATACAGGGCTTTGTCAGTGCCTCAAGATTTTTGACAAGGGTTGTAGGCCATCAGTGTGAACTTTTTTAGGCCAAACTTACTTGTTCTAACAGAGGTCCTTTAAATTCTAGTTTTTCTGCAAGATATCTGGCATCTTTGTCTGGAATTCCTTTGAAAATATCAACAGCCACCTAATAATAAAATGTGAAAAAATCAATATTTTAAATTACACTTACAATAGCGGGGGTCATGACAGGTTGGAATCCTGTTGATTCAGTTGAAGCCAATTTTTTCAGGCTTCATTTTTCAGGCTTGGAAATTCACTGCGATGATCATTTTTCACTCTCAAAATAATAAATAGCAGGTCACAACAATGCCCTTAGCCCTAGAGAGCAATGGAGGTAGTGTTTACAACAAGCAAATGAGAGCAGATGGTCCAATGAAGTAGCGTCTTGTTCCAAAAACCTAGTAGTTGTCAATGTACGGTAACTGTTATTACCACTAGTAATCTAAAATAGCTGATGATTTTGTTTATTCTAATCACTTATCTGCTTTGATGACATTGTATCAATACTGTAAGGGGAAAATAAAATCATAACAGTAATGCTGTTTTCCTTGGTAGAGAAAAAAAGAAAGTGATGATGAACGTTATGGTACCTTGTGTATATGTTCTGGTGTGCTCTTGGCAACTTCTTCTATATCGACACCACCTTTTGGACTGCCGACTATCACTGGTCCCTGGTATTCTCTATCCATTAAAATGGCCAGGTATGTCTCGCGAGCGATATCATAACTCTCTGCAACCATTACCTGAACAAAAGATATTAAAGAAAGATATAGACTGCATATCACACCAGAGCTTATCCTGACTAGGAGTATTAATTTTCTACTCTTTGCAGGATGGGATACCTGGCCACCACAGGCTTACCCCCAAATCAATAAATTCACTTATTTATACACCTGGATGAAGAGAGGCACTGGCACTTTGAGAGAATTGAAAGGGAACCTCGGCTATATTACAAATTTTACCAGAAGAGGGAGATACAACATTTCACACTCATAAAGCAAGAAAAAGATTATCGTTTTTAAATTTCGTAGTGTGTTGTCCCATGATTGTTTTACACAAAAGAACCTCTCATTAATAACAGAAGGACAACATCGTGACATCATGAAATCCAACATGGTGGTGCAAGGGAATTTTAAAAGCAATAATCTTTTCCATTTTTATAATCATGAAATGTTATATCTCCCTTGTCTTGTAATTTAGACACTATTTTAAACTATTTAACGTCAACTTGTTTCAAGAGCCGAGGTTCCCTTTCAGTGTTATGCCAAGAACAATAGCACAGTGCCCCAGCCAGGGTCCGAAGACAGACCACATGATCTGCAGTTCAGTGCACTACTCTATATAGGCCACCATGCATCCCACCAAAAAAATTAATAATATTGTAACATACAATGCTAGGTGTTACCTTTTTGACGAGTACTCCATCTGGAGGTGTTTGTTTAGTTGTTAGATTGTATCCCACCATTTGCTCTGTCATTTGACCAATTCTCTCTGGACTGTTCAAAAAATCAAAATAATAATACATTGTTTTACAAACTATTTAAAATTTTGATGGAAAATACACTCCAGAGACAACTATATTCAATTGGTTTGTAGTAACCGCATGTACCCCAAACTATTTAAATTCCACCACAAATTGTAGATGACCAGTTTCTGCTCTGAAGATCAAAACCTAATGATTGTGCTTTTTGCATTTTATTTTAGGCAATAACCTATGAAGCTTAAAAAACAGAAACAAACAACAAGAATTGAAATCTACCAATCACAACTGAGAGGGGAGATCTTTTGAACCCATAGAAATGGGCTTCTTTTTTATGAGATCTCCACTTATATGATTGAAAGAGGTGAGAAACATAACTCTTGATTTAGCAGAGTTTTTTGTTATTGAAAGGATGGAGCAGTAAAGCAATCTAAAGCAGCCAACCAGCTGGTTTTAATTGGCTTCAACTTATAGTACAGGTGTAGGACAGAACTGTATAAGCTATTAAAGGAACAAAATGTGACTAACTCTGTTGTCAAATGAACGCCACCCTGTAAGCCGCTTGTGAATGTCCCTTTTCCTCTACCACCAGCCAGGATTTGTGCCTTCAGAACAAATTCTTTCGCATCTGTATGTAAACAACCAATAAAGAATGTGATGGTTGGCTAACAATTTATCAGAGGCAAAATATCAGAAGTCACTTATGGCTTTATTCCTGGCAGCCTTTTAGTTATTTCGGTCACTGACTTACTTAATTCCTTAGCAATTTCAACTGCTTCTTTAGCATTTTCTGCTACTTTAAATCTCTGCACATGAAGGCCATTGTCAGCCATTAATTTCTTGCTCTGGAATTCTTGGAGATTCAACCATCTGACAGGGACAACACTAACTGCTGCTGTCTGCAAAGGAAACAAAATTAATGTTCTTTTCAACCAAGCATCAGGATTACATTGTTGTTGGAATTTAACAACTCCCGGAAAAAGATGAAATGTCTTTATGGGGGGAGGGGGGTGACTGACTCACTCACTCACTGATTCAATGACTCGTTGAATGGCTGCATAACTGATTGACTGACTGACTGGCTTATTGACTGACTCACTAATTAACTGACTGATTAACTGGCTGGCTGGCTGACTGGGTGACTGGCTAGCTAGCTGACTGACTGACCAACTCATGTATTAAACCCGTAGACTCGCTCTTAATTTTAGACCGAGTGGTTTTTTACAATTAGATAAAGAATGCGATTACTACTGCAGGTAAGAAGCTAAAATCAGTCAAAACAAAAGCTTGAAATGTAAGTTATATTTACATCATCGCGCCAACCGTGCTTTTTAAAGGACTTTAAACTCGCCACGCATGCAGACATGTTATTTACAGCTCACAAACCTCACTACAGGCTGAAAAGCTCAGCTCAGTCAAACAAAAAAAAATAAAGGAATAAAGTTGAAATAACCTATAACTTACCTGTGGAGATCGAAGCCAAAATCTGTATGCTAGCCCAGCGCATTTTCTGCAAATAGAAGAAATGGTTCCAGGACGCGAGAAGGCCGCCATCTTAAATTTCAAAAGAACGACCGAGAAAGCATGCGCTGAAAATGAATCTGTTGGTACATTGTATATTGCGGGCCCTGAAGGCTCTTGCGAAGTGGAGAAGGGCATCACACGTTCATCGCACCACGATTGATCCAAGAAATCAACAGGCTAGAAATCCATCGAAAACGCAAAGACAGTGTTCAGACTTTCAGTTTTGGAGAGATCTTTAGTCCAGCGGAGGAAACTTGAACTTCCTTTGCGCGTGGTGGTATTTGATGAGAAAGCTTGTGTGACCATCAGGCGGTTGACAAGTAATACATTGCAAACAATTAGATACCTTTCACAAACGGGTCTAAAAGGCTTATAATGACACTATAGAGAAAATGTATACACACGCCGATGGTGGACTAGACAGGCCGTTATTTGGCGAAGCTCGGCCAAGGGTAGGTACATGTACATATATTTAAAATTAATTGGATTGTTTGCCATTTTTTATACGCGTGTTGTATAATATAAATAATAAGAGGATCACGAGTTTTGCATTACAATAAGCTTTATGAGAAATATCAGCTGTATATTAACTACAACCTTTAAAATCAAATGCCAATACCTTTCATTTTAAACGATGAAAAAGCGTTTTCATTTTCAGTACAACCAAAACAAGTTACTACAACAGTACAAGGCAATGTAGATGTTGTAACTTTAATTGTTAATCTATTAACAATTTTGTAGTGCAAATTAAAAACAATTTACAGTTAAAACACGTAGTGCAAATGCTTTCGTTTCGTTTGCTAGGTATTCATTTTTTATTTCGATTTACATTTCTACAGGATCGCTACTTGAATTATTTCATTGGAGGCGCCACAGTCTTGTTAGTGTGTGTAAGTACATGTTCAAAATAATGTTCTTTGTATAGATTCTATAGTCACGCTATACAAGTGAATTGGGCAATAGCTTGCTCTGTAAAATTACTGTAGACCGAATTGTGTAAATATCAGGTTTACTGTGTTCAAAGCTGGAGTCAAATTTTGCTACGCAGCCAAATGTCCTTTGAAATGTGATCTGTGATCATAGTGGAGTGGTTGGGTGGGGGCCGTGGGGGGGGGGGGGGGCGTCAGGGGAGGAGCGAGCAGGAATCTGAGAGAATGGGGTGGGGAGGGGTATGGAAGGTGGGAGAAGAGAGAATGGGAAGTGGGATTCCCAAGGTGGTGGGAACTGGGACAAATAGGCAGGAGCCACTAAAGAAGGAATGGGAGCCAGGAGCAAAAGGTATGGGAAGTGTGAGGTATTGCCCCCCCCATTTCCCCCCACATTGGGGGGATCAACCACTCCCCCCACTAACATGATCCCACTTCTTTGTAAACATTTTAAAGACTTTGCTGGAAGCTTTCCAGTATATAACTTGCAACAACAGCCCCTAATGGGGAAAAGGGTCTGATGTGGGGGTGTTGGGGGGGTGAGGGTTTCGGTAGAGATGACACATTGATGACACTGTGTACCGCCCATCAGTGCTTCCTGGGTTCACATCCTGAGTATGGCATCATAACACACTTGAACTGGAATCCTGTCTTATAACCATTAAGCACCATGTAAACCTCTTGATTTCTTGGTTTATGTATTATTCTCCTTTTTACAGGAAACCTTGATCAGTTCGTTGGTGTTCCCTCATTTCCCACCCAATGCCATCAATGTGTTTCTGGCCTTCATTATTGCATTAATATGTATATCAGAACTCACTTTGGTAAGCTAATCCTGTTTACTTAAATTTCATTCCTATTTTAGTATATTCTCAGCTCCGACTATTGCATTTCTAGCGTTTTGATTGGCTAAAAAACTCCGACTATGAGCCAATAGTCGGAGTTTTACGTCATATGGAAAATAGTGCGCCAAGTTTTTAACTTCAGCCCTCTATAATGGCCGACACTGGTAGGTTTCAGGAGCTGTCTCCCACAAAAATTCAAGAGATATGGTTTGAGAATTTACTAAAACAATTATTCCATTCGCCCTTGTTGGATATGAAGTGACTATAACCAGCTCGCGCTACGCGCTCGTTGGTTATTTTATCACTTCATATCCAACGCAGGCTCATGGAATAATTGTTATTTATCCTCAAATTTGTTAATTAATTAGAAGAGCTGTACTAGTTAGTGATGATTAGCGAGTAACAGTGGAGTCTTTAAAGCCTTAACCTGTGATAAGGTAGCCTGCGAACACAGACAGATTTCTGGCTCTCGCTTCTCTCTGTTGGAGACAAGCTGTTGAAGCATTTGTTGACCAATCTATTTTTGAATTGAATTTCCCGCAAATATCAGACTCCCATGGGATGACCAATCACAAGTACTGTAACACGTCACCAGACAATTTGGTCAAGATTTTCTAATAGATCATTCTGTAAAAATGTGGTGATGTAGACATAGTTTCATGGGAGTTGGACACACAGGTTACTCGGCTTAATCCCAAGAAACGTTATTGACTATAACTTGTTTTTTTTGCAGATATATTGGTACAGACAAGGAGATGTGGATCCTAAGTTCCGAAAAATGATCTACTTCAATTCACTAACAACTATTTTACTATGTATATGTGCAAATGTATACTTTCATAAGAAATACTCATGACAAAGGACTTAATATAAGCTTTGAAACTTTGTAGCTATTTATTTTTTGTGAAATTACATTTCAATGAGATTTAGTTAATTGCGTTAAAACCACTAATAATTCCCTTGTAATAATGCACCAACACTTTCACTCCCAGAATCAAACCTCAAGCGAGTGTAATTAATTTTAAAGTTCTTCGTTTGAGTATGAAACACTAGTGTGTGACCATTTACAGCGTGACGTGCCTTAGTGTGGCCACCCAACAAACTTTTTTGACAAGTTAGCCAATCAGAGAGCGCGAATGTTCGAGTTGTCCTGCCTCCTTGTTAAAAGCGCGACAGGTTTCGTGACAACAGCTTTGAACATTGCAAGGAGGCGGGACACCTCAAACAAATTCACGCTCTCTGATTGGCTAATAATAACTTGTCAAAAAAAGTTTTTTGGGTGGCCACACTAAGGCGTGTCACGCTGTAAATGAAAGCGTTTGAGCAGTACTTTCATGTGGTACTGTGACTGTTACAAATATACCGGTAAAACTACTTGGAGTAAAGTGATTTATATTAAATGAGGGTTAAATTAATAACGTTGTTTAGAAGGTGACCAAACTAATGCTCCATTAGTTCTGCATTTCGACATTTTACTCTTTGGCAACACATAGTAAAATACATTATTGTTTTTAAAAGGAAGTTACTTGCATGTGGAAAGTTTTGTGTTTACTAAGAGAAAACTAAAAAGTTAATAGTCTTACAGAGAGAGAGTCTCCTTCGCAGCCGTTTTTTGGGATGTTATGCAATGGCTGCAAAGGAGACTAACAGAGAGAGAGAGAGATTTTAATGTAATTTTAAGCTTATTTTGAAAGGCCTTAAATGTACGTGTTCATCTCATCAAAGAAAAATATTTTGGGTTAACTAACATACATGAAATTCAACAGAATCCACTTTTTGTGGGAGTTATTTTTATACCTTCAATAGTTAAAACATCTTACAACCACTGAACAAGCTGATCTTGAATATTTACATAAGGAATTATGGTTATAGTTGTTCACTATTAGTATTGTGATAAAGAGGTTTTAAGGCAATTACTCTGGTCATATAGTCCAAGTCAAAATGCCAGTAATTGTTGCTAAAGACATTGAGTAAAGAGCAGTTAGTGAACCCTGTTAATGCAAATACATTCTTATTAGAGATGAGGTAAATTATAATAATAATATGCATTGGTCACCAGAATTAATTAATTTTAATGAAATTTACATGCAAACGTCAATTTAGACTTCAATTACCAATGTGGAAATAAAGTTGTCAATGAACTGGATGTTAAATGCAATGACATTTCATCTTCTGTGTGTATGAATAATATTATTATTGTTATACTGTCAGTGGTGTCTTTGCCTTTGAAAGTCTACTGAAAAGAACAATACATTATATTGGTCAGAAGGAAATAAAAACATGATGACGAAATTGTAGTATTTAGTAGTGTTCAGATGCATTAACCTGTTCATGTATTGATGGTTCCTGTGTTTTTATGGTTGTTTAGGTATACTTTTTCAGAATGTGCATTTTAAAGCATTGTGTTCAGTATTATTAATTGCAGCAGTAGTGTTCCCTCCACCCCTTTGCAGCAGTCTTTTGCCCCAGGATGTGTAATTGTAGACTTCCACTGAGATTCAGTGTGATGGGTGCTGGCTGGGTTGCAGGTAGCTATATAGGGTAGCTCAATTGGGTGTTCTACTGCCTTGGTGTGTGAATGTGGTTGCAGTCCCGAGTCTCTTGGCACCCAAACTCCACAAATGCCATGTTTTAACATACTGAATTTTTGTAAACATTATTGCACCCAAAGGATGACTTTATTTTTGTTAAAGAAAATTTTGTTTACATTAGATGTGCACACCCTGTTCACAAAAGCATAAATAGCATTCTGTATTCTAACATCTTGTATGAGAGAAAGATTCTTGTCTGCTATAACTCAGTTGTAGCAGTCTGCTATAACTCAGTCTTGTTACATGTTTATGATGCGGCTGAGTTTCTGGATTCTGTTTAGCAGCAGATCTCCTTGTTTTATGGTGGCCTGAAAAGAGAGGAAATCACAGTGTCAAGTAAAAGAAAAAAAAATTAAATAAATTGCAATTATTGCCAGTAGTGTACCAGTTCATTAAATGCTAGGATAAGCTCTTATTGTTGGCAGTAACATTTCACTGCTGTGTTTGCTGCACACTAAACAAGGCTGAGCTCCAGGAACAATTGTAAGGAGCCTGAAGGTTCCAAACCCTGAGATCCAGGGTGCCAAGCACTAAACACAAAAGCTTATATGAAAAAGTAAGTTTATCTGGATGCCCAAAGGCAAAAGTTAGTCACCTTGATGCCCTTAGAGCTCAGGCCTGCTAAATAATTATGATACAATAACTAAGACCTTATAATGCCTGCCCCCCCTGCCACCAAAAATTACACTGCATCACTAACCACTCCTTACATTTACTAGTTCCAAGAATTTTGACTGAGAAACATATATCAATATAGAAGTACTTACAAAACTGACAAAGACCACTATTACTGACTTAAATTATTCTTTCAATACAAACTAATATTTTTTTTTATTTCATAACAATAGTTTTCAAACCTGGTACTGCCAATTTTTATGATCTGGCCTGAAATGAAAAGCATAATTACAGTTACATAGCTGATTTTTTATTATTATTACTATTATTATTATTTTCACTGCAAGGATGCTAGTAATAGTAGCAACTTTATTTCATGTTCTCATGCTTGTGTTTGTGCTAATGCTTATTCTTTCAAGTGAAAAACCATTATTTATGAGAATTACTTGACATTGGATTGCCTTTCTGTGCCCACACCAAAGCTACATTCCACTATGAAACTACGTTCGACCCATCCTCAACATGAAAGATTTTTAATCATTTAGAGGCATTATACAGTACTGTACCTGTTAGTTTCAACAACTCCTCCAACCTTGTCAATTTTACAGTTCAATCTTCCTGCTGCAATAAACCGTGAAAGTTCTCTAAAAGACACAACAGAAAATCACACGAATTAATTACAATGCAGACACTCAAACCGTGAACGGTGGTCTCGGTTAATTTTTCAGTTGGCACACAAGGGGATCTTGGGTAGCTTTTCAGCTCGTCGAATTACAGCTTTACAGTAGAATGGCGGCTTCAGGTGGAGTATATGATCGTTTTCAGTGCATACAAAGTCAGAGATTTTTCTGTGGAGTGTGTTCAGAGTCTGTGCAATATCCGATTGTTCGCAAATTTGTCTTATATTTGCACGAGTTTGAACAAATTCCTCTGCGTTCGCAGGACTTTTTCAAGCGAACAAGCAGCGAACAAATAATTTCTAACTTCAGCCAAGGTTGAAATAATTGAAGTCGATATAACAGATCACAGGCTGGTTCTGACTTTGAACCAACAATTGAGCAAGTGAGATAAAATCAACAACAGTTTGGATTTGACATCACTTGACTCGAAGCTTACATGAAGTCAAAGGCAAAATTTCTTTGGTGCCCAGAATAAATTATGTTAGCATTTGTGTCAAAGGATATCAAGTCATGGCAAAACCGGTAATGATCATCAAAATCGACACATTGTGTCTGAATAAACATTCATGGAGTTTGTTTGCAAAATTGTCCCTTGAGGAATCACATTGGTACCGGTAAATAAAATTAACAGGCGGAGGGCAGCTTTAGTGAGAACTATTTCTAGTTAAATGCTTACTTATCAATAAACTCCTCGCTGACTCCAAACGCATTAGCCATGTACTGTAAAGTTAGACTGCGGTACGACTCTAGCAGCTGGGTGTAGGCATGAATTCTCATCTCCCTGATGTAGTACCTACAGTGCGGGGCCAGTAGTCGATCCTGCTTGAGAAAGTCCTCAATCTTTGCTACAATAGGTAAGGAAATATAACATACATGTACTCAAAACCATTTACTTTGCTTCTGAACTAATAAATACTGCACAGTCATATAATATACAGGGTTGACAAAATAAGCCGGCAGCCGGCGCATTTCGCCGGCTATTCCAAATACTGCACCGGCTAGTCCGAATGTTAGTAGGTCAGTTGTGAGTGTGATATTGGAGAAATAAAATGGAAATAGCCGCCTACTTTTTGGATAGAACCTGCTACTCAAAAACCTACTGACAACCCTGAATATACATACATGTATACATCAGTGAATCACTTTTACAGGGCATTTCAAAACAAGCTGGTGACTGCCAGAGTTCTGGTCACAGCAATCAGTTTGCAACAACACTATTTCACATGTCACTGAATTGTATTGTTTGTCACATCCCCCCACTGGGAGGGGAGCAGGGATGGCTCATTAGTAAAAGCTCTTGCCTCCCACCAATGTGGCCCAGGTTCAATTCACGAACCCAGCGATCTTTCACAATATTTCTTACCTAATGCCACAAAAAATTCTGCATAGTGACAGTTGTACAAAGACAGAAGAAACTGGCTAGTAACAGGTAGCTGATGAAGAACTTCAAGGATTTCTGCACCATTTACAACCTAAGAGAATGAGTATTGATCACTAATTAGGAATGCTCTTATTACTGAATTTATTTTCATTTAATGCTGTTGTCTACTGGCTGCCTGGCTCTGCTAGCCCTTAAGGCTATTCAAGGCAGCCAGAACTCTATTTTTATTTTCAAAATTGTTTTTAATGTAACACAGGCAAGATGAGTACGAATAAAGATTATTGTTATTATTGTTATTGTGCAGTGGTCCAAAGGTTAGCGTACTGGACTCTGGATTGGGTGGTCCAGGTTTGAGCCCTGGTTCTGGACCCTGCATACTTGGTATTCGTGGACAAGACACTTGCCTCTCTCATCTAGGTGTTTAAATGGGTACCAGCGAATTTAATGCTGGGGTGATGGCCAGCATCCCACCCAGGGGGAGCAGAAATACTCCTAGCCACTTCATGCTACAGAAACCAGGATAGACTGCCACATAGTTTGCTTGGCCTGGTGCAGACTTAACCTTCATTTAATGAGTTACTTCTCTAGAATAGTATTGCTAGCAAGTAACCAATAAACTCCAAAATGATAATCAATCACACTCATCAATGATTACCAAGTACAAACAAGGGCACAATCAACAGGTCCTAGTTTGAAGGCTTATAGCCAAGATCATTGCATTATGGCTGCTCCTTAAACGCACTTTTCTCTTGTTAACAAAATACATGTATTTATTTACTAGGTAAATTACTTGCACGAGGGTGAGAAGGAAGCACAGACATGAGCCTAACTGGAGAACACCAATTTGAGCAATAAAATTACTGGTGAAAAGAAACCACCTGGCTCCAGATGATTAAATGTCATAATAATTAAAGCTCCAAATTTTTTCCAGGCTAACAACTTGGGCTCACAATGAGAATCATGTCAACACTTGCACTTTACGCTTATTCAATTCAACTATCACACTATTGTCAGAGACAACCAGGCAAATGCTAAATATAATCTGTGACGGCTTAGCATTGCATGCCTGGGGAGAAACAACTTTTCTAAACACTTCATTTATGAGATCCGAGATCCAAGCAAAGCAGCTGTACTGATAACACAGTAGTCGGCAACTTATTGCTCAATTTCTGGGGTTCTAATCGTGACCTACAACCCACCTTGGTTCTGAGGTCTACCCTTTCCAATGCAATCATGCTCGCTAAGACAGTATATGTGACAAATGTCTTGTAGTCCATCAGTTCATATGATGTAAATGTGGAAATACTATCCAAGAAGTTACTGGCTGCCGACTTGAAGTCTCGGATAGATAAGAAGTAAATGCCTTGGTACACTTTGAGCCTGTTACGGCGATCCCAGTCTCCACCTTCTTCTATTAGCCTGTTTTATAAAATAATTGTAGTTAAAATGGTAAGGAAGTGGTGGTTTGAGCGAGTAAACTCAATTGAGTGTCATAAAACCAAGATCATCCAGGGGTTTCAAAATTTGAAATCAGTCCTCATATTCATGTTGCATTGTGGTCTGGTTACTGGGATACTGCAACAAGCTTCCCCAAGAATTTACAAAAACATGGATCCCAGCAGGACACAAGTTGCCAATATATTCAATACCACTGAATAAAGGACAGTAGGTATGTGAAAGTCGAGGTACAGCACTTTGTATTGTAGCACCTCTTTTATGCAGGAATGTTAATTGTACCCAGCAGTATTTGGTGAATTGCCCACAATCTCATACCTAGTACATGTACATGTACCTCCTTCTCTTTAATTGCACAAAGAATACTGAATACTAAAGAATACTAAAAGATTGCCAGAATGAGACCTGCCTAGAGTCCATGTTCTCGATTCTGATCAAAAAAGCAGGTTCTGGGGACGAAATTGTAAATTGGCTGGTGGGGAACAAGAAGTACTTACGTTTTGGCTTTGTCTATACTCCTGGTAATCAAATCATTATCCAGATAAAACAGCCCAATGCGAATCTGATAGAAAATTATATCCAACTTGTATCCAAGAGCTACAGCTTTGTCATAAGCCAAGCGGAATACACTCAAGGCCTTTTCCTGTAACAAAGAAAGTGAGCCACAGGTAAACCAGAACCACTGTCTTGTCAAGAAATGGAATAAACACTAAAATTATTTTGTTGCAAGTTGCTGTTTTTGGAACTTGCCAGTATCACCCATTTGCATCAACAAGAGGCCAGATCTCTTAGGGATATACCTGTAGATGAAATTAAGGCAACTCCAAAAGAATTATCTGATTTAGGCATATTTAAAGTGCAAGTTATATTGTATCACAGGATTTGGGGTGATTTTATTAATCAAAAACCATTTTTAATATTAACAGGAAACTAAAAGTAATGGCCCGCTTTTGGTGCATACTAGAGTATTATCAATCGTGCAAGTTGTTGCTGCGGGACTCTGATTAGTAAATAAACTGGGTTAAAATATAGAGCAACTGGAAAAATCAAAGCCTATTACACTTTTGTTCCCAGATTGTGCTAGAACAAATCATCAATATTTTCCTCTTTCAAGAACTGAGTCTTTTTCTTTTCTCTTGATGCTCCTTGTAGCTAGTATTATGTAATATTGTATAAAGGTATTTCAAGTCAATTATTTTGACCAGGTTAGTTCAAGATCCCTTTTAAACTTTAAGGGAAATTTACATGTACATGCAATATATAATTTAATAAACCAAACTTTGAAGAGCACCGAAGTACAGTTACAACTGGAGTCGTCTTTTTTATACCGTACCTTATCACCAATTTTACAGAGGTATTCAGCTTTAGCATACAAAGCATCTCTGATTTCCGTTTCTCCTAAGTTTTCCTCAGCGTCTTTTAGAGTCTCTTCAAGCTTCTTGAATGTCTCCTCATTGTTGGACTGCATTTTTGTAAGCAATGAGTTGTCTACAGGCCATTTAAGATCAGTACAAAGCTCTTCATAGAATGGTGCCATGTCTGAAAGAATTATTTTGTTACTTTCAGTAGCCTGAATTCAAAACGAGGCCAAAGTTTTGTCTGTTCTAGACCTTTGAATCAGATAAGCTGCCACAAAGTGGAGTGACTGCGGGCATTTGCTTCCTGTCTGCAGTAAGATCTTCCAGCACTTCCTCCAGGCAAATTTTTTCATGTTTATATTATAAATCAAACGGTTTTTCTTGTTCAATTTGGTTTTTCTCATTCACTTGTGAGTTGTTCAAAAAGCTGAAATTACACTCGCCAAAGTGGCTCGTGCAATTTCAGCTTTTTGAAAAACTCACTTGTGCAAATTAATTCCAAATTGAACTCGAAACTGTATGATTACCTAAGCTAACCGGAGAGTTATTTAGACTGACTGGTGTGTTATTCGGGCTGCAAAAGTCAGACACTCCACAATTAACATTTGACCAGATGTTGCCTTTACACGAAAAGAAAGCATTGTCAACAGTGATAGTAAAGTATCATGCCCAAGAACACAATACAGTGGCCACTAATATTATTTGTCACCCCTACAGAAAACAATATCAATATATAAATTGTCAATTTTGATTTCTAGTTTGTTGAATTTGATTTGAAATTTTTTAAGATCTGCGAAATTTTCAAGCTGATATCTGTATTATTTTGAAATGAATCAATCGAAAACATAGCAGTGATAATGAAATTCACAAACTCCAACACGTGTGCTGAAAGATGACTAAGCACTGAGTAGAACAGAACATACCGTTTTCTTTGATAGCGTCCAAAAGTCTTTTCTTCGCTTCTTCCTTATCTTTCCCATCTGGATTCGTAAAAGTGAAACGCCAGGCTGCTAGTTCAAGGTTAGGATTTTTTGGTAAGCCTTCATCTTCGAGGTTTTCAACCGGCATTTTTATCGCATAAAAGAAATTTCTAACAAAATGTCTTCCTCTTTTTGACGGATACTTAGTAACCCAGCCTTTCGACCTTAGCAGCCTGGCAAGTGGTGACGCCGGGCATTTGCGACATGAATGGTAGGGTGGGTGGGAAGGTATACTCAGAGAAGAAAAAAAATTGCCGTCGTCTCCTTTCTTCGACGATCGACAAAGAAAACCTTTTCAGAAAATTCTTTACGGGGACTGACTTTTAACGGGGAACGAAGTTGCATTATATCAGAGCATCGGGCGAGCGGGTGATGGGGGGGGGGGGGTCTAAATCAAAGTTTGTCCGGTAACCCCAGGCCGATAATCTACATGACAGCTTACAGATGAGCTTTAAGTGAAGCTTTTTGACTATCATTGTTTGCTAAATGATTTCCTTATACTAGTAGTGGGAAATGAACTCTTTTTTTTCTGGCCCTCCCCTCCCCGGCCCCACCAACGCTAGGTCAGCACGATTTTCCCGCCAAATTAATATTTAGGTCGCTTTGAGCAGGTCAAGACACTTCAAAGAGATCATACACAAGCAAATTTGCATGCATGCATCACAAATGAGTTGTTTTGTACAAAGTTCAGGCATTTTATCACGCTTCAGCAAACAGATCTTGTTGTGTCTTTCTGTTTCTTTTGCACCGAAAGTATCTGCAGCTTTTGTTGAAGGTAGATTGAAAGCAAAATTACAAATGACTAGCCACGAAGAAGTAAACCTTTCTAGTTCGGAGGAAGACTCGTTTAAAAACACCGATGGGCGTAAAATTTTCACGAAATATTGGAGACCCAACGAGAAGGAGCCGAGGTGAGCGAACTTGCATGATGAGCACAATATCAGTGGCCTTTCTGCAGTCGTACCGTCAAATTTTGTCGGTACTTAATAGCTTCATAAAGCTCTAAATTTACTTTAAAACGTAATGGATTTGGTTAAAAAGTTATGTTTTGCTGTTAAGTTATAATGTAATCAAAATTTGCTTATGCAGATCTCCAACAGGGAACAAAAAAAATATTCTGACACGCGAGATAAAATATAAGCTTTTTAATCAAGCCTTAATTTGATTTTAACTTCCAGCCTAAACAAACTGTTAAATTCTGGCACTGCCACGAAGTTCAAAAATAAACATATAATATTTACATTTTACACGTAAGCAAGCCATCATATAAGGTTAATCACGAAACACATTTCTTGGGCAATGATAAACTGTTACCAGGCGATTTTCTTATTGAAATAAAGAAAAAATTACCGGTATGATAAGTTGGGAACAAGCGACAAATGCAAATTATGTAAATTTTTAAGTGTGTTTTCTTTCATTTATTTGCTATAAAATTGAAAAATGTAGCAATTTCAATGTTCAACCGACAGAACGAAACCAACAAAAATCTCGTTTCGTGCCTTTTAATGGTTTCTATCCTTGTGGCGTAGAAAACGGGTTTGACTCAAAATCGTCCGGTTCTCACCCTCCCCCTCCCTCCCGAACAGAGCAACAAAACAGATAGGAGGTACCAAGTGCTTTTTAATAAATATTTACACGCTTTTTCTTTTCAAACAGGGCACTGGTATTCATCTGCCATGGCTTTGGAGAACACTGTTCACGTTATGAAAAACTTGGAAGTGCGTTAGCAGATCAGGGCTATTTAGCTTTCAGCCATGACCACGGTATAATAAACCCTCCCCACCCCTACTAAGTCAAGGAATCTGACTAGAACCAACATTCATTTAGGGAGGGGGTAAGAGCCCATTCAGTTACAGGAAATTTTCTTTTTTTTAGTTGGCCATGGGCACAGTGATGGTGAAAGAGCGCAGGTGTCAAACTTTGGCCTTTATGTCAGAGATGTTTTTCAACACATTGATCAAGTTACTGCAGTCAACTCTGGAATACCAGTTATCATGTTTGGTCATTCTATGGTAAATCAGTGTAATTCTGTGGATTTTGGCCTCCCCCTCCACCCACAAGTATTCAAAACTGTTATTTATAATTATGGGTTGATACCCTTTTGTTTGTCTTCTGTTAAATGGTAACCTTTTGGGTGGAGTTTCCTGGCATTTCCTATATAGTACATACTACAGGGAGCCCTCCCCCCTTTCTGATTTTCGCAGAACAGTCAACAATTAATACATTTCTCTTCTGTTTCAGGGAGGGACAATTGCCATTCTATCCGTCATAGACAGACCTGACTTCTTCGCTGGTGCAATTTTTAGTGCACCAAGTGTAACAGTAGACCCAGCTTTGGTCACTACCTGCACTGTAATTATACTTGATTTTCTTTTACATAACCACAGGAAGCCCAGGTCTCCTTTACGTACAATTCTTAGCAAGAAGTTAATAAAGAGAAAAGGACACAATTTGACAATTGAAAATCAGATTCAGACTGGTTTCATGTACTGATAGCCTACATCATCGTGTGTTCTTGAGCAACCAGAATCAGTGCAAAAATCATCCAATTTGTCACTTCTTTGACCACAGCTGCAAAGCAATAACTTGTTTATGTTATTTTGCAGGTGTTCTTGGGGAAAATAGCTGCATGGATTGCACCCTCATATCAATTATTGCCACCCATTGACCCCTCACTTATAAGCCGTAATACTGGACAAGTGAGTCCCCTTCAATGGTACATACTACTATAACAGGGTTCGCACAGGTCATGGAAAACCTGGAAAGTCATGGAATTTTAGAATTTCATTTTCCAGGCCTGGAAAGTCATGGCATTTAAAGGGCCCTAGTCAGCCACACCTTTGTTGTTGTTTACATGTGAGAATTTCAGTATTATATTTTACACCGAGCGTGTCAACACGAAGGAAATCCCTTAAGAAACTTGGTAAAGATAATTTAAACACTTTCAGTAACATAACCTACAGCAATTTTGCTTCACCATACAATTTCCATAATTTCGATGCCATCGAAAATGGCAGAGGCTGACTTGGTCCCTTTAAGTGTGGGTCACGGAAAGTCATAGAAAATTATGTTTATTGAAAAAGTACAAAATCAATTACTTTTTTTCGTGAAAAAAATCGTTAAAACGTACCGAAAATAATCACGGAAAAGGAAAAGGTCATGGAAAGTCATGGAATTTCAAAAGCTCAAAATAGTACGAACCCTGTATAAGGAAACAACTGGGGCATAGCCAGTATTTTTCAAAGGGTAGCTGCATTGCATTTTACTTACGTCATGTCAACACCCATACTGTGCTTTACTGAAAGTGGCATGTCACCATGGTGTAAGATAGAAAAGATGAACGTTAGAACTCACTGTCTCACCATTCAGTCACTAATGAGGTGTTGATCAGAATGTTTTGACTGCCATACTGCTAGTTTTCATCAGCCGATGAATACAAAATAATGACATTTGAACAATCAACCTCATTGCCTAGAAGTATAGCAGCCAAAATGTGGCAATCAACACCTCAACTTGACTCTGTCGTGAGATAAACAAATAAACTTCGTCTTTCCTAAAAGTGACATGTTTTCAGTCGAGCAGTGAGCATGGGAGAAGTCACAAGCCTACGAAGCAACTGCAAAATTATATGAGCTGTATGTGTTCCATGTAATATATATTATTCTATTCTGGTCTCACTGCTGATCAGTCAAAATGTCTTGTAATAAAAGGTGGTGTGAATGATCATTGGCAAATGGCAAATGCCCTTGAACAAAATTATGTATTTCAAAATTATGCATCAGTTAGACATCAGTGATTATTGGGTCCGAAGAATGACAATATCAGTCAGGAAATGGTTCTGACTACAAAGGACAACTTTAGACAAAACTCATGTACGGTATATACTAACAATATAAAATACTGTAAACACCTGCAGATAAGCTGCACCCACAGATGAGCCGCACCCTGAATTTAGCAACCCAAATCTTCAACATGGAAAAAAGTTTTGAAAGAAATCAAAAGAAAGTCGAGTCTTTAGAAGACCAGAGTCTTAGAAGTAGTCTTCATCAAACGTGAACTCGCTATTAACAATGAAACAGAAGATACTTGAAAGTCTCACTCACAATTTTAGCACTTTAATAACTGACATATGATTGCTATTTTTTTTGGTATTTGTTGACAAGCCGCACCCCCAATTTTGAGCGATGATTTTTGGATTAAAGGTGCGGCTTATCTGCAGGTCTTTACAGTGACATTCTTAATGTCATCATTTTGCGGTCATGCACTCAGCCTCGAGACCTAGCTAGTTTCCAGGCATACCCCTGAAACAGAGGAAATTAAATGGGTGTTATGCAGAGGATTTTAATTTAGCATGGCCAAGAAAGAAATCCAGCTTGTGGCGGAGTGGAGGGATGGGATAATAAAATATCACTGCAAACCAGCAAAATCTGTACAAAAAATATTGAATATGGTTTTCTCTTTAAGGTTGAAAACTATGCTAATGATCCACTGAACTGGCATGAGGGAATGAAAGCCCGCTGGGCTAACAGCATGTTAGATGCCATGGATAAAATTCGAAGCAAAAGCTCTACAATACAAACGCCTTTCTTAGTTGCACATGGTGATGACGATCAGATTGTAAAGATTGACAGCTCAAGATTCTTGCATGAGAATTCTAAGAGTAGTGATAAAACATTCAAGGTAGGTCTTCTAGCAGCATAGACCTCAGACATCATACATCTGCAATGTGTGCATAGAGACATGATCTATTATAGATCTGCAATGCTTGCAGAGAGATAGGCAATGCAAATTAGATGAAGCCTCACAGAATACAAGTGACTTCAACTTCAAAACGGAATATTGTCATTTGATCTCAAATAATACATTTCAATGCATGGTCATGTTCAGGGTGCTTTCCATTTTTAAACAAAGATCCTGGAAATTTCACATTGGAAAACAAATGGAGCACCATTCTTCCAGAAAATTCTTTCAGCTGGAGGTAGCCAGCCCCTTTTCATTCTGGTTGGTAAGAACAGTCCAAAAATATTCACCAACATTTATCATAAAGATCCATGTTGTAGTGTACCTGTAATTCTTACTCTCTCTCTCTCTCTCTTTAACCCTTTGATTCATAGATTTACAAAGACTGTCGTCATGACATATTGAATGAACTGGAAGAGAGTGCTGAGATGTTTGTGAATGATATTCTGGACTGGATCAAGCAAAGACTTCCTTAGTCATTCTAAAGCTACAATTTATTTTTAATGCCACAACAATTGCAAACAGACAAATTTTTACCAGCAGGGAATTGTTTTAAACCTTTTAATGGCACTTACAGTGGTTTTTCATACCAGTCCCTCCCACCAACAAAAATGAAATTCAAGGTGAAGAAGCAAAATGCACATTTACATTTTACTCGTATAAATTATATTATAATACCAAAACTACTCTTACCAAACATAAAAAAGCTAACTTCTGGTATTTAATACAAAAAGGTCATCAAGTCACTATAAAATTTCACATGTCTGAACAATGTAAATCGGGATGAATTGCCATTTATGAATTTGAGATTGCAATAAACATTATTAAATGTTTACTTTAAGGTTTGTTTTTCATTTTAATAATATTAAGTTATTTGAATTTATAAAATACATATGATATCATGTTTGTTAATGAGACCTTCTCTGACTTGACACGATTCCCTAAGAAGGCTTCCTCATGGCCGATCTTCCTTGTGTTAGGGACGGGGGTATGACTGGCCACATCTTGTTAGGTAGTCACACTTGCACCCCAGAGGGCAGGTCAGGATGCCACGTTTTATCATTCTCTGCAACAAAAAGCAACTTTTTTTCATTTTCCTTAACTCCCAGAGAATTCCATGGCACCACCCTTTGGAACAGTCTTCCTCGTGACATAAGACAAGCAGAGTCCCTTGGGTTATTTAAGCGTTTAATTAAAGAAGTACGTTGAGGCAAGGCATTCATGGAAAGCAGCTTTAGTTAGGTTTAGGTTTTAAGTATAGTTTTTATGCATGTTGATACTGATATATTTTATATGTTTTTATTGCTGATGAATTGTCTGTGGATAGATAAAGATTATCTATCCATCTATCTATACAGTCAAACTAGGTGAGAGCTTATAAGAGGTAACATCAACTGGCAGTCAAATAAGTGCAATATAAAACCTCTCATAGGCTAGAAATCTCTTAATCACACATTCCCTGATATGCAACAGTGCACTCAGAAGTCTACAAGAGCACATAAGAATTTGTTCATCTGTGCAATAATGTCTTTCTTAACTGTCATTTCATTCTTTGCTGATTTACATGCTACAGACATTCATTTAAATACAAAAAGCATACTGACATAACATGACGTTGACTGACATAAAAAATCAAAAACTTTGACTGAGATAACACATCACCAAAATTGACTGGAAAAGCACGTCAGCAGCACTGACAGGCACACTTGACCAACACTGCCTGTTATAACATGTCATTGGCACTGAGTGACTGAACATGTACCGGTATGCCATCAACATTGTCAGACAACATCTCATCTAGACATTGACTGTCAACATTTCATCAACACTGAGTCACAAGTTTTTGACATTTATTTACATTCCAGTGAGTGCACATGTTACCAAACAGTCATTCACTGACCTTGTGTTGATTATTAACCCTTGCTTGGAACTCTTGACTCTCTGGGGTCAATCCTGATTGATAGTTCCAAAATGAGCCAGCTCCAACAATGGCTCGTGGCCAGATCTGAAAATTAAATCCAAAGGGTGATCAACAACTGTCAAGGAAACGGTGGGGAAGGCAGGGATAAACAACCAGATTATACCCAGTTTTTTTTATACAAATTAGTGGGGGCAATTTCTCACGGTTCCAAAATTAATGGACCAGGTATGTTAGGAACTGGCTATGTAGTTTTCATGGCCTATACTCCTATTGACCATAGCTCCTGACCAATGGGTGTCCGAGAATTCTCTCAGTTACATGTGTATTGTATATAGAAATCTCACCATGCCACTGGCTGATTCAGTAAACTGCGAATCAGCTTCTGGTCCATACATCCACCAGGCAGAAGGTTTAGGTCTTTTGTACAAACAGCACTGAGCAACAAAGCAATATTCATCTGTCCAAAATGCCATCTCACCTCCAAGAAGCCACGTTTGTTCATTTGGATCTAACTGCATTAAATGCAAAAATATATCTTTGTTACATACAAATTGTTACTTTATGATGACTTAATTGTTTGAATTGTGTGCCAGCTCTAGTTCAAGTAGCCTGTGTTCGAGCCTTGACCATGGTCATATAGTTTTGTTCTTGTAAACACTTTCTTCTCTCTTCGCCAGAGTGTATAAATGGTGTCCAGAAAATTAGCTTCTAGCAGAGGGGGGGGGGGGGGGGTATGCTCTGATGGTGGCAGGGGGGTTACACTCTGCAGTTAGCATCACACTGAGAGTAGTACAAAAACTCTTAGTAGCTTCATGCTTTATTGTGTAACTTATCATAATAGGAAATTAACAACGCAAGTTGACAACACAAAGAAACTTTATGTTATACAAAATTAACATGAATTTTCCAAAGCTAGGTTTACATACATCTAATCAACATGAAATGTTTGAAAACAACAGCACCATGTTTCTGCTCTTTAAATGGATCTAGAGAGGGGACACTCCCTCAGATCCTGGCATTTTCTTGTTTGAACTCAATTCAGATAGTGATGTTAACATCGCCATAAATTAAGATGGATTTAAATTAAAGTAATGTGATTTTTTAAAAAAATCGTTTTTTAATTGTTTATTATTAAGTGTGTCGTTAATTTCCTATAACAAGGTATTATGTATTAAATCATTTGTATACAATGTGATAAGTTCAAAAGAGCAACAGTTACCCCAACTGCTATGTCCGTCCACAGTTTACTTATATTCAAAAAGTAGTTGAGGTAAAAGTGGTCTGACAGTGAATTTACACTGAAAAGAAAAACAGCACAGATTAGATTAACAAGCAAATACATCATGATGTTGGCCAGTCAGCCAGTCAGCCAGGCAGGCAATCAGCCATTAAGTAATCCAGTCAGACTTCCAGTCAGCCAGTTAGTCATTGAGTCAGTCAGTCAGTGAGAGAGTTAGTGAGACAGTCAGTCAGTGAATTGGTCAGTCAGTCAGTTAGATAATCAGTGAGATAGCCAGTCAGTGAGTGATTGAGTCAGTCAGTCAGTCAGTCAGTTAATCAGTGAGTCAGTCATTAAGCTAGTCAGTCAGTCAATCAGTTATGCAACCATTCAGTGAGTCAGTCAGTCGGTTGGTCAGAACAATATAATATCGACCTTCCGGAGGTGGACGCCTGGTAATGAATTATACCACATAGTATAACAATGAGTAGTAGCTCTCAGTTAGCCTGGGTAGCACTCTGGCTATATATAGCACTCCGGTTAGCCTACTAAGCACTCTGATCAGCCTACTATGCGCTTCGGTTAGCCTACATAGAACTCCGGTTACCCTTCTCAGTTGTCACGAAGCCCTGCGGAACCACTAATTTCAATGGATCGTGTTAGCATGAAACTTTATTGTTTTAGGGCAAGGGTCCACTGTTACTATTGTTTATCATTTTCTCAGCCAATCCTGAGAGACGTTCCGAAGAGCATCGTGGGGACCCACCCTTCTAAGCACTTCAGTTGGCCTACATAGCACTACGGTTAGCCTAAATTAGCTTTAGGTTGCTTGCAGTTAGCCTTTATATTAAATAGGGTCAGGGTCTTGTAGCCAAAAACATTGGAAATTTGGCAACTGGTTTCGGTGGTGTAGTGGGGATGATTCCCGCTTGATGATCCATCGTCCCGGGGTCGAGAATTCTTGGGGTAAGGTTTTTTACCTTACAAAATAGAAGGTAAGTGTGATTTATACCTCATCTATGGCAATGTAGGTCAATATTATAATGTACCAACCCTGTCGGTTAGGCACGCCAGCCAGTCAGTTAGTTTATCAGTCGGCCAATCAGTGAGTCAGTCAGACAGCCAATTGCAATAACACTTCTCATTAAATAAATATTATTTGAACTGGTTTGCTTACACTTGAAATTTTTTATCAATAAGAGATTTCAGAGTTACATCTTTCCATGCCTGTAGTACAGTAAAATTCACTGCCTACAAATGAAACCAAACAGAACATAAGTATTAATTTGAAATAGTGACATGAGTAAAACTTTGTCAATGAATATTTATCAGTAGATTGAAATTTTTAAATCTGACAAGGTGATGCATACAGTTGTGGAAATGAGAGTGATGGTAAATTTTTTTTGCATATAGTTTCGTAAGGTGGCTCAGAACAGTTTCCAGCACATTCCAGCTCTTATGCTTACACTCTTAACTTTTAAATGGGGTTTATCGAGCTTGTTTTCGAGTTATAAGCATTTTAAAGCTAAAATTAAGGGTGTTTTTAGCAGGTTATACTGTTGCTAAGGTAACCAATAACATCAATAAAATAATCACAAAATGTTTAGCGATTGGGCAATTGTTTTAAACCAATATTGTAGCTTCAACTGATAAAGAGCGGTAATACTGGCCCATCAAAGGTTAAGAGCTGGAATGTGTGGATCAACTTTTTACATAGAAAGTTTGTCGTTGTTAATGAAGAGGTTTAACTGATTGAATTACAGAAGTTTGTAAACAGCTGACTTACAGCAGCAGTTGATGTTAGCGCTTCTTGCCAAGCATATGGTATTTTTTGCTTCTGCAGAACAAATTCCATCAGTTCTCTTTCCAGGTCCTTGGTTTCTTTAATCAGTGTAATAGAAAAGCATTTGTTCTTAGTTCAACCTGGTCATTATTTTCAATGATGACATAGCACACTTTCCTGGCTTTCCTTACACACACTTGACAACCTTTCATCTGATATCAAGGACAACAACCAATAAAGCAAGGATTGTGTATGAAGTGGTGCACGAATAGCACAAGAGATGAAAACGCTTTTCTCCTGCCAATGTGTCCAAGGTTCTCAACCCTGTTCTGACTATGGTTTTCTCCCATCTCATCATCATCATCATCGGTCCTTATTGCACCATGGAACGCATAAGGCCTCCCCTCAACAAAACCCAAAATCCAATTCAAGGATATCAAGTCAGTTGCAAGACACCTAATGTGATTATCATTTTTAATTTCTCACTAATAATCAATAAATCACTGTCTCAAACTCATTAATAATTCATCAAGTTAAAACAAAGAAAATCATAACCATGAAGGAGGTTTGGATACATAGATTTTGATGATTTTATTTCTCCTCCTTAGTTTTTGATTCGATTGAGAAGATATATCAAACACTTGAGACAGTGTTTCGTCGGCTATCCAATGCAAACACCACGAAGTTCATTAAAAATACTCTGCTGCACATCATATTTTCAACTCTCTTCTCGGTGTTTGGATATCCTGGTGAAACGCTGTCTCTCGTGTTATATATATATTACATCTAGACATGCACAGTGGACTAGCATCCCATCTACTAGGGAGAGTAGAAATACTCCTAATGGCTTCATGATTTAAGGAAAGCAAGCTCAAGTAATATCCGGCCTGATGGGTTACTAGGCTAGAACACATACTTTACCTAGTATACATTCACAATTAATATGACATTTCCATTTAACTTACTTTCCAGAGTACACACTGATGTAGTAATCACTTCATCTAGCCCTAGGTGAAAATACTGATCAGGAAACAGACTCATCATTTCTTCAAGGATACTTTTCATTGTACTGACTGTAACTCCCTTTAGAAGCAAAGTGAGTGAGAAAGACAATAGTTAGCAACAAGAGTAGCTAGTAATTCCAGCCAGTGGAAACTGAGGCTCAATTGAGGCTCAGTGTTTCGCCATTGTACCATCAGCATGTTTTACCAGGTTGCCAGCACAGCTTTTGTCCATTCATCGACTTCTCTCCCCCACCCCTACCACTGTTACCTCTGTGTGACAAGTGCGTGGAGGACTGTGAGCAGGCTAATGGATGGGTCGCAGGGCTTGCTGTCCATGGGAGCTCAAGTTAAACTGTCTAGGGGCAGGCTGGTCACAGTGGAAGTCCCTGGATATCCCACCAATCATCCACAAAGCATGATGCAGTTGTTAACACAAAAATATAGCTCACTGCTACTGGTGTCTCAAAATGCTTGGGAGTGGGGATAACTTTACTATTGTCTCATTTACTCATAATTATTTTTGTTTTAATCTGCCTCAGTGAATTATACTTTTAACTGACCTCTGGATCATTGTAAAGTTCAAGGAATCCTGAGCTGTTGCAGAATCGCAGTCCTTTAGTCTTGTTTTCCAGGCCTACCATCCCAAGCACATGGAATCTAAAAAGAATGTTACTTTGTAAATGGTAACAATTCTTTTCAAGCTAAAAAACTTCAAAAACACTGCCAATTTTGTCTTATTACTGTGTATCAGTGCAATAGGAACAAGGATACAAGAAATGAAAGGTTTGATAAAAATTAAAAGGGACCTTCAGATTGGACTATGAGGAAGAGTTTGAGTACAAGTAAAACTTTCTAATTTCAATTGATCCACTTATGCTCCTAGAACCCTCTTTACACCCTAGCCTGTTGCTGACTAGTTACAAAGAAGATGGTTGGTATGAGATTGATGTGAATTGTGATTAACAAAATAATAAAGCAAAAGAAATAGATTTGAAAAGTCATACTTGTACTACCATCCAAAGGTCCCAGATATCTAACTTACGCTGATTCTACTTCTGGGATGACCCTTATTCCCCTGTCAGCAGCATACAAAACCAAAGATCTAACTTGCTCTTGGGAGTAAAATTCACTTTGATTATTTCTTAACTCTGGAAACCTGAAGAATAAATTAAAGACTAATTAAAAATAAATTACATAACTCTGGAAAGCAGACAAATAAATTAAAGAATAATTAAAAATAAATCACATAACTCTGGAAAGCTGAAGAATAAATAAAAGAATAATTAAAAATAAATTACATGACTGTCAAGTTAAGGTTACCAGGGTTCGTACCCTATTTTAGACAAAAAATTCAAGGACTTTTCAAGGACACATTTTCCATTTTTCAAGGACTCCACACACTGCAAAATTAACTAATTAATCAGCTGCTCATAGTAACAAGTGTGCCTGCCAGACAAAGGTAAAAGTCTAGCTTGATTGAAATTAGCTACAAATTTCAATGACTTTACAGCACTGACTGCAATTTTCAAGGACTTTTAAGGCCTTGAATTTTTATTCTGAGATTCAAGGACTTTCAAGGGCTTTCGAGGTGGGTACAAACCCTGGATTACACAATACTTCTTTACTATTGATTTTGCTCCCAGAATCAGACTTTGACTTTCCGGGTAATAAATTAATGTGGTCGTAAATGTTCTATCTTTCAATGAAACTCTAATGTGTGACTATTCAGTTAAAAGCTATCAAGCAGTACTTTCTTGTGGTACTGTTTATTTTCATTGATTTCGCAAAATGAAATTGAGAGATTTTTACTCAGTTTTAAAGCACTGTAAGAGTGAAAGGGCTATTACATGCACAAGAGGACTTACAGTAAAGACTAAAACTTTTTTAATACAGAGTGTTGAAGTAAAACTGGAATTTCTAGTGAGGTGACACTTGGTGAAGAGAAAAATTTGAAATTCTCTGGAGCAACACAATTCATGTACATATTAAGTTACTCACAAAACAGTATACTCACAGTTTACTCTCCACACCGAATCGACAAAAGTCTACAAAGTGGAAATGAAGCACATTTAACTTCACATAGCTCATACCATCTAGGATATTGTACAGAAGCTCAAGAGGAAAATACCTTCGTCTAAGATAAAAGACAATAAAATATCAATTCATTAGTGCTGCTCATGAATAATTTATTAAAAATACAAATAACTTGTCAGCAACATTGGAACAGTCCAGATTTGATCCCTTGACAGGGTCACTGTGTTATGATTTTTGGTCAAGAAACTTTATTCCCAAGCTCACGCTGTCTTTCTCCAATCCGGAGTACCAGCATGAAACTCGCTTGCAGCCCTGGCGGATCACAGGCACACTTCGTGATGCCTATACGCACTTGCCCTACTCCTGCTGGACGCATCAAGCTTGGAGCAGCCCAGGCCCTTTGCATGGGCTCCTCCTAACCCCAAAACGCTGTTTGTCACTCGCTATCAATCGCAAGGATTATTTTGCTGCATGTTTTCTTACAAGCTTAGCAATTTTTGCCCATCCCTCCCTCCCATGGGTAGATGTAAGAGTTTCTTTCTGGGTTGGTAAGTATTCCACCAAGTCCTTCAGTGTGATGGTGCCCAGATGGGTGGTGGCCGCTTCAGGGTTACCATGGATACCACCTTCCCTGCTGTGCATCGCCCAACACCACCAACCTTGAGGCACTAGCGCCCAAGCTCATCTATTGTTGATGAGTTTAAGCTAAGTTAAACAACTACTACTTAAAAAATCACGACACCAACTGCTACTAAAAAATGCACACGAAATACGTATTACTTACCCAGCATCTAACATGAGACCTCTGTGTACATAATGGGGCTGATCAACAGCAAACACTGCACTGTTTATTAGCGTACCATTCTCAATTAGCTGAGAAAATGTTTCCATTCCATATCTACAAGTATACAATTAAAATAAACTTACAGTTTTTGAAAGTACTGAATGCAAATTAGGGAAATCATGGTAGTCGTATTCAACTTTGTGTGCCAAGTTTCGAAGATGTCATGTGCTTGATGACTGCAACTACGATAATTCCCTTCACGCAAAAGCCATAGTTTTATTGCAAATTTTCAAAGAACACAGTGGAAATGGTCTATCCCTTACCCCCAGCCCTGCCAACATCCCCTCAGGACACCACCACCCCCACCACTTTATGTCCATCCCCTACCCCTCCCCTACATTTACCCATAGACGGATTTAGGGGAGGGGCCGTGACCCCCCTTTTTCTTGTATTTTCAAAACGTTTATGTAACCTATCACAAATACACCCATAATGTTGTTTGCTGCATCTCCTGAAAAGTGAAGTTTTCATTTGGGGGGAAGGGGGGGGGGAGGTAGGTGGGGGACTCGGCCTCCTCTTCCTGAATTTTCTGGTCCTCCCCTGCTACCAGGGGTGACTGATCAGCAAAAAGCTACACAACCCGCACTTACAATGCACCGTACGGAGTTTTAGCCCGTATGTAAGCCTGACCATCTTTCACTTCCAAGGCATACCAATATGATGTGCTTACACGAAGGCTTTCGTCGTCACTGCGAACTTCCAACACAAGTTCATTCAAAGTTTCATTGGTTTCAAGACGATTTGTCAGCCTATTCTCACCAGCTTGCTGCAGTATTATCTCGAGATATCGTGTTATTCCTCGTTTGAGGACGCCCGAGCTAGATGACGTCTTGATAACGAAAGCTGGAGAAATTGGAAGAGGAGGCCCTGATATATGTCGACGGGGATAGGCCATAGTGCGTCTGGGACGGTATCAGCAGCTGTTTCACGATCAGAATGGACGGACCAAACAGAAAACGAGAAAAACAGTAAGTAGAAGAAACCCAACATCTTGGAAAAATCCCGCTTTGACACAGAATCGGGGATGTTCGAGTTTCTTCGAGATTTCCGAAGTTAACCCGACATTTTTCCGGTGCCAGGTTACCATCTGTAGAAGGCTTGGTTACCCTATAAGGCTGACTCAACCCTTCAGTTCGTGCAAAGATTTTCACATAAGGGAGATCAAAATAGCTCGAAAGCAGTCTTTTTACAATGACTGTTCAATGGACTCTTGCCGCCGGATTTCTTTACGCCGAGATTGGTGTTCTTCTGTTGTTCTGCCTGCCTTTTATCTCTGCCAAAAGGTGAGCTCTTGCAAAATGCGAGATCTGGAAAACCGCCTGACGCTCTGTTCAACTTTCATGAATGACGATTTTCATTTCAGGTGGAACATTATTTTCAACTCGAGAATCGTGGCCACTTTATTTGAATATGGGAATTTCTATTTCAACGTGGTTGTGATTGTAATGGCGCTTCTTCTGGCTGGTAAAAACCTAATTAATTTCATTGACATATTTACACATCTTGTGCTAGTATCGTAGAAGAAAGCTTAAAATTAAGCTCTCCCATAGTATTCTCCTACATATGTTTAATATTTAAAGTGTCCGTGCCTAAAATAAAGATATAGTTTCGAAATGTAGTTCCTGAATTATTTGTTTGTCGCTCCCGGTATATTTTGTAACAGCAATGAGTAAAACCCCGTTAGCTGTAGGGTTACAGCTCCAGGATTCGTTCCAAAGAGAATAATTGTATATGAAAATAAAAGAGAGGGGACAGTATCCCTAATCTTGCATATTTATAAAAATATATACATATATATATTTTACAAATATTTTTTTCGTACCTGCCCCTTTCAATTTCAACTTAAGGTTGAGTCATCAGTTGCTATTTATAGCAAGGATGTGTTTATCAGGAATGTTTGTTGCATTTAGTGAGTTGATGCAACAATTAAGTAAACCAGTTGCAGCTATTCCATAATTTTGGAAAGGTTGAAAACATGATTTTTGTAAGAGAATACATGATCTGGTAAACATCTTCTCATAGAAAGCCCTCTTCAGAACATGTTAATTTCCTGTTTCTTACTCCATGCCAGCTATTGGAACAAGTAAAGTCTGACATGAGGGGTACTGGGGTATGCAAGTACTTTCCTAAAGTAGATTTCAGAATACAACCTTGTGAGGTCATGCCATAGAGGAATCCCATTGCAAATCATGTTACTTATTTTACCATTTGCAGACTCCATTCGGGAAACAAGAAAGTACAGCAAAGTTGATGCAACACCTCAAGTAGACTTACACAACAACCCACAGGCTGAAATGATGATGCAGATGAAGCTATTCCGTGCACAGCGAAACCTTTACATCTCTGGATTTTCACTATTCCTTTTAATGTAAGAATTGCCTCGTATGAGCCAAGTGGAGCTTATGATTGTTTCCGTAACATGAAATAACTAGTCAGTATTTCTACCCCCCCCCCCCCCCCTAGATGGGATGCTTGTCCCTCGCAGGGTTACCCCCCCCCCAGCATTGAATGTCCCGGTACTCATTTATGGGTCTTTCTGCATGTCTGTATGCAAATGTAGTTGCATAATTCAACCTTTGTTTAAGATTCTTAGAAGTTTGGGGCAGCATTGTTTCTCATCATTTTGTTTCTTTTGTTTTACGTCATTGGTGTGTGGTACTTGCAAAAGCAACCTTATTATACACTTACGTTAACGAAGAGAGCCACTCTGAGAGTAAAGCTACTGTCTTAGGCCACTATGCATCCCACAAACATTTATGTTTTCCATCATTTAGCTATCAGTAAGTACCATTATAGAAAAAATAAACTATCCTTGCTTTCATTAGCTAAATGTTAAAATTTTTACCTTGACAGAGTGTTACGCCGTGTTGTAAGGCTTCTTTCTCGATATTCAGTTCTCGAGGCTTCTAACGAGGCCAGTCTTCGTCAGGCTCAAAATGTCTCCGAAGAATGTAAAAGGTTAATGGATGAAAATGACAAACTTAAAAAGGTAATATTGAAAGGTATGTACGGTGGGCATTGTAATGAATTTCGTAGCAAGCATCACTACTGTTGCTTGTATTCCCTGATAAAATAATGGACTAAGACTACTTGTGTACTTATTAATTACTGCCTAGGAGAATACCGTGAGATAATATTTGTCTCTGTCATACATGTTAACAGGCTGTAGAAGACGCAGGAGGCAAAACAGAGGAAGAAACACAAGATGAAGATAAAATAAACCAAGACTTGAACGAATTGAGGGAGGCTTTGGAAGAGAAATCCAAAAAGCTCACAGAACGGACTGAAGGTGCTGCAAAGTATGACATTTTTAAAGAAAGGAGAGAGAATGTGTCTTTTTGTTCAAGACTTGAAACAGTGTCTTGGATAATAAGGGGCCAATTCACCATAAATGAGGTTATCTAATTGTAATTGGTAAAAAACATCAGAGGTACACTGAGAAGAAACAAGTTTGGCTTCGAATGATGAGGATTGGAATGGACTGTAAATTACAAACTTGAAAATTTATGCTTTATAATAGTTTCTCCTTAAAGAGGTACAGTGCAAAAGCTGCAGAAATAATTATGTGACCAAAGCTAAAAATATTGATATAGCCCAGACAAGGCTTGGGCTGGGACAACCGGACATAATGTTGTTCTCAGCTCTCAGAGTGCCTCTCTACTCCTTGGTGAATCCAGGGGGGTAGGGGTAGAAACAAGCATAGTTGGTTACATGTAATGCTACTCAGAAACTCGCAAAAGTTGGTTTGGGCCACTTTGGCTGACTTCACATTTTAATTGAAAATTGTTTTAATCTGTTCAGTTTAGGTTTTCTAACCATGTATGATTTTGATTTAACCCACAGAGCTTGAGAAAACAAAGAAGGATTTGGCTGCATTGAAAGAACAAGCTGCCGGACTAACACGAGAATATGATAGGCTGTTGGAGGAGCACACTAAAGCACAGGTGGGTGGGGAGTGAAGGGTTCTTATCCCCAACCACATCAACCATTTTAAAACACTAACTTCCATGTACGCTGCAGTGTTACATCACATTTCCATACACCTCGAAGTTCGTCAAAAATATCGGTACTCCACTACGCATCATATTTTCAACTCTCTTCTCTGTGTTTGGAAATGTGACGAAACACTGTCTCGTGTTTGATTTATTACTATTCCCCAATTTTGTAGGTTCTTATTATCACGCTTGCTATCTACAAATGCTGCAATCGGATTGGCTGAGCTACTGCACACTATCAGCCATTATAGTTCACTACTAAATTTTCTCCAATTCTCATTGGTCTAAATTAAACATGTGACGCGATAGTGTTCATCCGCGGAGGGCACTATCAGCGCATAGTGCCCGTCCGAGGATAATGCCCGGATGGATAGTGCCTGTCCGTGAATTTTTTTTTTGTGAACAAGCGGGCTTTCATTAAAAAAAAAGATTCAAACGCTATTTGATTGATCTGCATTTAGAGGGTTTCTTGCCTGATTTTCGTTTTTTCGTACATTTCGGCTTGCAGCAAAAACTCAAGAAGCTGTTTTGTGAATCTGCGCGCGGAAGAAAATTTAGTGTTGAACAATAAAGACAATGGAGTGTTTATGTCTCGGAACTATCGGTCTGATAGTTGCCCCTTGGAAATTTGATGTTCTTAAAACTAGCACATTTGCCCTCGAAGCTTCGCTTCTTGGGCAAATATTTGTTTTAAGAACATCAAATTTCCGCGGGGCAACTATCAGATGCTAGTTCCTCAACAGAAACACTCTATTGTTTAATTAGAGTGCAGTGGTTGAAGGTTGTCTTCAAAATGGCAACGTATTCGCGCTTTAGCGAAGTTTCACAGGAAGATTTAGAACTTTTTCACTGACACACGATTTGTTTATAATGATTTTTACTAATTTAAAAACAATAATTATTTTTCTTTTTGAAGGCTCAGCTGGAGAAAGATGAGACTCAAACGGGGGATGACAAGAAAGACAACTAAGACATTTCAGCTCCCTCAAGAATCAGATGAACAGCTTTTACTAATTATATTGGTTTCAATAAGTGACTGAGGTTATTGATAATTTTTATATCATAGTTTCAAGTAAGATCTGAGGACAGGAGATTAATATTTCATAAAGTGTGCTCACTGATATCATTGTTCAAATTATATATTAAGGGAGATGGACATAATTATATAGACATAATTATCATCACAATAATGACAATAATTTACATAAATTATTATCAGATGCACAATACATTGGAATGATCTCACACAGCAGAAGTGAAATATCTTTTCACATACAAAAGAATTCTCTGCAGGGTTATTGTTTGAGAAATTTTTGTTGGCTCCATTTCCAGTGAAATTACAGTCCAAACACAGCTTAGCATGTAATGTCCAAAAGAGTTATTTTCTTTGATCCGTTTTTCTCTGTATGGTTATGTAAGGCTCTTTGTATTGTTTTGTTTTCTGGCAAAGTTAGTCCATTTTGTTATTGTTCAAGATCAAAATTGCACACTATTATAAGCCATAGAAGAAAAACTGTAATTTGAATACTTCTGTTAGCAACAGCTGAATTTAGCAAACTAAGTGGTGCCAAAGGATCACTATAAAGTCAGTAGTTGTTTTAAATCTTGGGAAATCCAATTCACTTTAGTTCAGCTACAAATTGTTAATCTTGAAGTAGTAAAAACAACATTTCATAAACTTTTTAAGTAGTAAAAGTACTGTATTTAGCTAGCATGGTATTCTTGTTAAATAAATAAATGTTAGCAGACTTCCAAGCCATTTGCTATTTGTGTGGTTCCAGTTGCATCTGCAAATAAAAATGTTTTATGCCCCTCTACCCTGAAAAACTCTGGTATCTGATGTTCACCAACCCCCCCCCCCCCCTCAAAAAATCTACAACACCCTCCCTCTCGTAAAAATAGAGAGTAACCCCTGAGTCTAAAGTGCACCCTGAATATGAGACTTTTGGCGACAAGCAAGCTTTCTTTCAAGTTTTGCAGGATTGTGGTATGTTTCAGGAGTTGATGAGAACAGCTTTAGGATATTGAGTTTGGGTTTTAGGGAGTTTACCATGTGGTGTTGTTACATATGCCATTTTTGCAACGCAAAAGATTATAAAGTCATGATCAGTTTTGAGTTATCTCCGTGTTCAGTATAAGTCACCAACACCATAGTAACCACAGATACTCTAAGTGTGCTTTAATTCATCTGGACATAAACCAAAATTGTTTTGGTCTCTATTTCAAGAAGCATACTTTACAATTTTTCATTGCATATGAAAATATCCTCCAACATAGACGCGCTTTGGGTTCGTTAGCAGACCTGAGAAAAATTTCTGGATTTCGCAGTGGATCGTTCACTATTCCACGCACACAGATGGACACGTGCACAGTTGATCCCAGTCTATCGAGACTGAAAACACCTCACGGTCAAGCCACCGCTCGTAATTGTTCTTGAACTCGCTACTCAGCTCGATCTTTTCCCCCAGAACGCTCAAAACGTCATTGTCCACCGGTTGGTATTCGTCTTCTTCACTGTTTTCTCCCTGGTGTTCATAATTCTCTATTCCGTATCGACGATTGTTGAAGCGATCTACGCATGTACGTAAGGCATTCTCTTCTCCTTGGAAATCCCACGGGCGCGCGTCAAGATCTGTTGATTAATAACAAAAGTTTATTTGACAAACGCTACGACTGAACAAGCGTTTCTCTACAAATGACGGAGATTGGTAGATACTTGTGTTTTCTTCGAGTTTTGATGTGTTCAATGGATTGTTTGCGCCGTTGGTGGCACTCAAAAAAAAAAATAGTCCTCTGAAAACCTACTGAGCAATACATTGCCCATGGAATGTATCTTAAACTGCCACGTGATGCAGTTTGACCAATGACAGGCCAGAAAATTAACCAATGACAAGTGATGTAATACTCACCGTTCCCATAAGCCCAGTCGTCATTCAGCCGATGACGTACTTTCTGATAAATCGCTGACATAGTCTTCATGTTGCTCTTTCGCCAATTTCTCCCTAAATACTTTGTTTGAGCCTTCAACAACTTGGGAAAAAAAACAATAATTCCTCGATTAAAATGAAAGACTGGTAGTTCAAATGAAAGACTGCTGTCAACCTCAGTGATAAAAACAGTCGAGAACACAAGCAACAAGCTTAACTTAACGTCAATTAGAGAATGGTTGGATACCTTATCATGGTTCACAGAAACTTACAGAACTCACAGAGACCTTTTTTCCAAGGACTTTTCAAGGAAAATCACCTTTTTTCAAGGACTTGGTTTCCACTTAATTTGACATAATTAAAGATGATTTACAGTCCATACTGCACTATCTCCGCTTGCAATGTTTACAGCGGCTCCAAGGTACGTCAAAAAATAACAGCAACGAACTACCAGCAAACGTCACACGAACATAAAACACTATTCCACTTGTTTCAAGCTGAAAATTGTGTATAGCTGAACTGTCAAAATTTTCTGTGCTCGAGACAACGTTGTGTTAACGAAGTTTTATTTATCCAAGGAACTCTCGATAAGATTCAAGGATTGCTGGGGAAAATTCAAGGACTTTTCAAGGACTTCTGGAAATTTTCCAGTTTTCAAGGACTTTTCAAGGGGTTGATGCTTTTTCCAGGACTTTTCAAGGCATGTGCGAACCATGCTTTTTGCCTTGTCCAACGCCTAACAAATTGCGCACGTTTATCGATTCATCTAATATTGACATGACGTCAGTGATCTGTCAGTGTGGCGATAAAAGGTTTGATAACAGTTACACAGTTTCGCGGACAATAAATAAGTAATAAGTAAACTAACCTTAAGTACATACAGTTGAAGAAGTTCCTGCTTTACTTTCAATACGCGCTTCAAGATTGGTGCAGATTTGAACACGACAAGCATCTGAAAGACAAGACTCTTGTTAACACCTCTTGATTAATACAGGAGGGAGCAGGGGGAAGTTTGACTCAAGGGTACCCATCGATCTAGTGGGGGGCGAGGAGGCCTAATGGTTGGTGTGCTGGACTCCGGACGTTCCGGGTTCGAGCCCTGACCGGGGCACGGCGTTGTGTTCTTGGGCAAGACACTTTACTCCCACAGTGCCTCTCTTCACCCAGGTGTATAAATGGGTTCCGGCGACATAATGCTGGGGGGTAACCCTGCGATGGACTAGAATCCCATCCAGAGGGGTGTAGAAATACCCCCTGTCGCTTCATACTAAGGAAACCGGGATAAGCTCCGGCCTGATGGGCCCCTTGGCTCGTATGCAGACTTTTGTTTTTCTACCCATGGATCTGGCTTGATCTCAGAGTATGCTACGAAAGCAAGAAACCCATACTCTAATTCCAGGGACAGAAATCAAGAACCTTAAACTACAAAAAGCACAATTTACCATTGTTCGCGAGTGTTTCCATTTTGTGAGCTTTTGAAGAATGCGCACAAGGTTGATGCAGGAAAATAGATTTCTCCAACAACAAGCTTCTTGGTCAGCATTTTCCTGTAAAAGATACAATACGTAATTCTTACATAGCCCGGCAAAGGAGTAGTATATTAAAAAATTCTAAAGTACGATCATTACTTACCAGGCTTTCGGCAGTTAGTTCTAGAGGATCACCCAAGACACACGCAGGAAAGTCGAGCTGAGGTATTCTAGAAAACAAAACAGTAACAGTAGTGTCACTCGATCGTAGGTGATTTTAACCTGGATGCGACTTTTAAAGGAGCTACATCAAGATGAGTAATTTTTTTGCTATAAACCAAACTAAACTGTAGGAAACATAAAAATAATAGTTTATTGGGAAAGAAAAACACCAAATAGGTGATACTAAACCAAACAGGCACAAGGATGGTAAAGGATACACAAGATTAAGACGGATTACAAATGAAGATTTTGAAAAGTTTGGGCTGACGTTTTCAAAATGCAAAACCAGGAACGGATGTGCTTTTGATGTACGTTTAATTTCTCCTTATAATATTGATACAATGTTAAGCAGAATGGTGCTGAGAATAAAGCAAAACATCAAATAAGCGATATTACCTTGATGTATCTCGGAAATAAATATTTCGAGCTTGCTTATATAGCATACTCACGTGTTCTTGGCAGCGACGAACGCGGAAATGTTTTGATTGAGATACTTCAGAATAAGAGGAATGCAGTTGGCAAATACGAGGTGTTGGCTCATATACTCAAACTGGTGAAAAAAAGAAAAATTAAATCTTAATCAGTTTACACAAAACGGTCACGAAATGGTCTTTTTAACTTCATGCAAAGCTTTAATAAGAGAAGAACACAAAAAATCAAAAAATCCGAATTCTGCCAATGGTTATCGAAATCTCTGAAGATCAACCGATCTCTTAAAACCGAAGTTCACCCGAAATCCCCGAAGATTTCTTTGAACGGAAGAAAACTGCAGGGGGTAAGGTATTCCGAAGTTTACCGGAACGTTCCAAGCTCACCTGAAAAATGTGATTCAGCTTGAAGTGTTTCAGCAAAAGAAAAAGAAACGCAGATATCGCCTTGACTATGATTTCCTGAAAAAATAATAAAATCAAGCCAAACAAATGAACAAATTCTCGGTTTTGGAGTAAAGGTTATACAAAGAATTTTCACACCACTCACCTTGTGTCTATTGACATCAATTCCCAGCCTCATGGAAAGAAGAACCGTTGAACTAAAAACGAAAACAGTACTAAACAGTTTTCCAAATCGGAGAAAATTTCTCAAAATAGTAGTTTCCAAAGGTAAAAAACTCTTTAGAGGAACTTATAAATCAAAGGGCAACAAGGATGGTTTAGATTGGAGAAGATTGAGACGGATAACGAAACACTAACGACAAATTTCGGCGTCACCGGCAAACGCTAAAAGAGCTTTGGTCGGTAGCTAACTGAATTGAACGACTTACGGCATGTCCTGCGGAAACACATCTGCTAGTATATTGATGGATTCATTCTTGGGTTTGGCCGTCGGTGCAGCAGCGAGGAGGATCTTCAATATAGCAATCTGAAAAGGACACAACGGTAATTCAAAAATTGTTACCATTATTGCCGAATTCTGAGCGTTGTCGTCCATGCACTGTGACAGAAATCAAAGGATTTAAGACTGACAAGCAACAAGACGTTAGCTTACCACATACTGTGGCAGGTTTGGAAGCAAAGCTTTGTATAACTGTTCCACTCTGTTTGACGGGATTTTTAGTTTTCCCTGTAAAGATATAAAATTTGATCATGATCAGTTACCTCCGAAGATAACGACCACAGTTAACAGCGATGGAAAAGACATAAAGGAAGAGATTCACATACAAGTATGTCAGTGACTTTTGTTCTCCTGCGCTTTGAAGCGGTCAGGTGTTTTCCCGCGCTTTTGACCCGTTGCATGTTTTCCCGCGCTTTGCGCCCGTTGCATTTTTTCCCGCGCTTTAGCACCCCTTATCCCATTAGTCGCTTTTCCTTTATTTAATAAAAGGCGTGTGCGTTTGTACCTTTGTGAAGGGTCTGTACATTGCTTCTTCCTCTTCTTTGATCTGAATCTCCGAAAGTGAAACATACATATGCTGAGCAAGAAAAAAAAGAATTTTCAAGGACTTCGCCGCCAGAATATTTCCTAAACCATCGTCCTTTGGCATAAAGTCAAGGTAAAGTCTGCATACGAGCCTAGTGGCTCATCAGGCCGGGGCTTATCCAGGTTTCCTGACCATGAAGCGACTAGAAGTATTTCTACTCCCCCCTGGATGGCATGCTAGTCCATCACAGGGTTACTCCCCAGCATTATTTCGCCGGTACCCATTTATACACCTGGGTGGAGAGAGGCACTGTGAGAGTAAAATGTCTTGCCCCGCATTGTCCCGGCCGAGGCTCGAACCCGGAACGTCAAAAACCATTAGGCTACCGCGACTCCTACACAAAGTAATAAGACGCTTTAAAATAAGTGTCTAATCAAAGCAGAGCTTGCCAAATTTCATATTGGATCCTCGTTAGTTATGAGCTAAGAACCTTAGCTTCACCCAGGACTGTAATGTTAAGCTTCATGAACCTTTTCCAACTTAAAATTTTATCCTCTTTCAATACAGAATTTTAACCGCAAATTCACGGCCGCATTTCAACAACAGCATTAAAAGCATGGGCTTGGTTTCTCAAAGTAGGACTAAGCTAATCCTGGATTATATAGTATTCAATTATAAATAATGACTTCCGTTAGTTTAGGGATGGACCATTATATTTTTGAGGGGGGGGGGTTGGGCAATTTTGTCTTGTTAAGAATTTTGTTTTTCGTCTTTGGGTTGTGCAAGAATTTTTTTTAGCACCTTAAGTTTGTGCACGAATTTTTTTTTTCCCCATCGGTTTCAGCATTATTCATATTTATTAAAGTGTCGCCAAAAGGAAGCGGAAGAGATCAAACAAAAAATACAAAAGTAAGAAGAGCAAAGTGATGGCTAATTCAGAGGCAGAGGCAGAGGCAGAAGCCGAAGAAGTAGAAGCAGGCACAGAGGTGGAAGAGGTGGAAGAAGCAGAAGTTGTCTCGGAACTATCAGTCTGATAGTCACCCCAGGGAAATTTGATGTTCAATATAATAACATTTGCCCTTGAAGCTTTGTTTCTCGGGCAAATATTTGTTTTAAGAACATCAAATTTCTGTGGGGCAACTATCAGCTGATAGTTCCTTGACAGAACACTATTGTTTAAAATATGTGTTAATACAAGAGATATTTATGATATTCTTTACTATGATGCAAAACACAAAAAGGTGAATTATTTTACAAATAATATTACAAAGTATTTTTGGTTGTTGAAAACCACTTTCCCAATTGTTTTTGATAATTGTGTTCATAATTTTCAAACTGTGAACAATATTTCATAATAGTTGTTTATTTATTAATAGATATATCTTGACATAAATTTCAATACAAGAGCTCAAAAATGATATTTTTTGACATGAATGTTATATTTTATACCAGATTCATTGAAATGTTTTAATACAAGAGATAGATGGAAATAATATATTTATTATATGATATGAAACACAAAGAGGTGAATTATACAAATAATTACAGAGCATTTTTGGTAGTTGAAATAAAATGATGACAAAAATTACAGATTAGTTTTTCATTTGGTCTTACAGGAAGGCTTGCTCGAATTTTTTTTCCCCTTGGCCCACTGTGCATGAATTTTTTTTTCTCCACTTTTGCTGTGCAGGAATTTTTTTTTGGTATTTGCCCAACCCCCCCCTCAAAAATATAATGGTCCATCCCTTACTATCCTCTTCAATCTTGACTTTCAATAAGTTTCAAACTGCAACTTAAAGTTATTAGAAATGAAGACACGATTTATGAAACATTGTAAACTTTTAATCTTGGATGAATTTTAATAGGCTTTTGGACATTGCGACCAAGATAGGGTCAAGATAAGGCGATAATATCGAATAATAGACTTTGCGTGCAACGAAGGCCTCCTTGATCAAAGAATTGCTCTCTCCAGACGTCAGCTAGAATGCATGTAGTCCTGCACGCACGAACTTATCTTCACTCTTAAGAAAGACTACAGTGCCTCTTTGGCAAAACTGGTAAGCTAAACGCAAAGGCTGAAATACAGGAAAATTTAGCTCGAATCTTGTTGTGGTGTTTGTTAGTTTTTTATACAATAACATTTGTCGGGATCCGCGAATATCCCATGGACTTTGATCCGGCCTTACAGATAAAAGAAACGGCTTGCAGAAAGCACGAAATACGGCTCAACAGTCTTCAGTCGATATTCTAAGAGACTCAGAATTTTGTGGTCCGGTGATCATTACACTTTCAATTCTCGCACGCTTTCTTCGACTCTCTTGCGCTCTCGACCAATCCAAGCCTGACCAAATTTTCACGAAAGTCGACGAGAGGTTTTTCTCGCTTGAAAAGTAGTTTATTTCAACTTTCGCGTACTCCTAGCCCACTTGACCACGCGAGGGCGAGATAGAGAGAAAGAGAGTTGTGCTCTCTCGCGTTAACAACATCCTCTAACTCTCGTCGTCTTTACCAACCACGACAAGATCATTTATTTACCTTCTTAAGAATGGAAAGCCCCTCGTGTATCGGACCAGGAAGACCAGCAATTGTTTGGGAATCTCTGCGAAGGGAGAACAAAAGTCTGATAAAAGGGGCAATCTCACAGCGACGTTTTTTCTGCTCTTTTAGTAAAAGTGTACTTGAGTTATGGCTATACTTTCGCTCATACATCTAGAAAATCGAGAAGAAGTAAAGGATCGGGGGGAACAATTATCTCTGATAACTTTTTAGCTAAATTCAGTCCAAGCCACAAAATAAAGGCAGAACTTGAACAGTCAATTGAGATTTAAAGCTCCTTATGGTTTACAATGATATTACTCTGTCCATAGGCATAGCCATTTTTGTTCCAAAATTGGACCCTACATGCAGGTTTCCATTATGTTGTAACTAAGGGATTTTTGAAGTGGTGCTCCTTCAAGATTACGTTCAATCTTGATGGTCATCAACATCTAATTTCTCCCTACAATATCAGAGCACTGTCAACGAAAACGTTGTTGAGAATATAGAGCGAGTTTCAATTGAGTGTCGTAAAACCAAAACCAAAAATTACTTTGACCAATCACAAAGGATAGAGACAATCCATGGCCAATCAAAACTCGAAATGATTACACGTAGCCGACACAAAGCGCGGGAAACCGTGCGCGCGCGAGTCACGATTGGTTTTGGTTTTACTTCTGATTGGTTGAAAAAGTGGCGCGACTTTTTTAGAACAATCACTTTAGAAGAGAAGTAACGCAAAACCAAAGCAACATTAGTAGAGGGGACTAATTAACTAAACGCAGAATTACGTTTAGTACTTATTCTCTCAAGAGTGAAACAAAGTCGAAAAAGAAACATACCGCCGTGTTTATGTTAGAAATTGAAAAGGCGGAAGGCAAGGCGTGTTCACAACTATCCCAAAAAATCGTGTTAAATATCGCTGGATACTTAGCCGACGAGGCCATAGGCCGAGCTGGCTTAAAAAAAGGAGAAATTCCGCAACATTGAGAAGTATAACTATTTTGTTATTCAACAAAAAACTGTGGTTATGCAATGCTTTGCAAAGCATCAGATGTCGCGAGAACCTTGGCAAATTACGTCGCAGGATATCTGTTATGCACAGACAACAAAACACTTCCTGGCCACACATAGGCATCATGCCAAATTGTTGCCTGAATAACACTTGTCAATAGTTGTGAATAGTGAAAATTAATATGGCAATTAATTGAATTGAGGAAATGGCTGAAAGCTGTGTTCCACTTTGGCAAATTTACAACGACCCCAGCCGGGCGGGGCTTGAACCCGGATCGCTCGCTCCGGAGATCAGTGCGCTGTTCAAACGCAAAGAAAACATTCAAATAAGTGGAGTAATTTGTTGGTTCTCAAGAATTACCGGAAAGAATTTCCGTAAGTTTTCAAACTATTTGTATATAATTTTTTAAACGGATATTTTGGCTATGGCGGGCACCACTTCAACACGGAATGCGTTCTGCATTTGAGGATTGGTTGCTGAGAGATATATCGACTGAATGTTACGTCATTAAAATTCTAAAAACGTAATCGTTACGCCTCGAGTTGTTGGACATTCAAAGCTGATTAACACTAATCCAAGGCTAATGTCAATTTAGGTTTGTCTGATATTAAATTGCTTCTCACTGCTTAGTGTTTGTGATAAAATTTAACACTAGTCAAAGTTTTATTGACATCAATAAAAAAAACAATATATATCAGCGCTCTGTTTGTCACTTTGGAGAATCCGTTGGCCAAAGCAACAAACTTGTGTCAATCAACACGTATAAATCAGTTAATAACCTCATCAATATGTCTAATAAAAATAGGACGTTGGCTGTTTTCGCTTCGCGAAAGGAAGGAAGGATTTGACTATAATTATAGTTTCACTAGGGGACAAACGTAGAGCGAATACCAAATCTAAATTCAGCCAGTTGCGGGAGTATGTCGGGCAACTTAAAAGACTATAATGTTAAAGGTTAATCAATGCCTGTCGTTCAAATATCTGATAATAGCCATAGGAATGTGTCGTCCAGAATAGTCCGCCTACCTCAACTAAAAAATTCCTGTGAAGTATATTCTGAACTCGGCAGAGTTTTAAAACATCTAGCTGGCCCTCAAATACGCAGAATTTCGCTTTTGAAATAAGGATAATTCGCCGTCGTGGTTCACGTTCTATCAAACCATAGTTAGTGGACGGAACCATTCATAATTTGGTCATTTCACGTTATATTTTTTGCAGAGGACGGCTGAGAAGTGAACCCAGATAAACAACGCACATGTAACTGGCCATTTGGAGTCGTAACGTAGTCTTGTAGTCTTTCTTTTCCAACAAGAGTGCTAGTTTTGGGAATCAAAACAAATGTAGACAAAAAATTAACTAAGGCAAGATGATCTTTCTGTTCGGATGAACTATAAATTGCAACAATGGTTTTGGGGAAATGATCTTAAACACTTAGCGAAAAATGTCCTTACAGGCATTAGGGCGTGGGCAAATACTTTTTCTTTTTTTAATACTGCAAAATAAAGAATCTTGTTTGCTATCCAACAATATTCCCGTTAAATACTTGAAATACGAGGATTACTTTCTCTCGGGGAATTTAAACGCTTGTATGGTGTTCCAGTCGAATTCGACATTTTTGTAACGGCTTTTCTTGTAATATATCAAATACTGACGACTGAGATAACGAAAATATAACGCGAAGCGCAGTATTTTTTACGAAATTCGAGGTGTTTGGATAGCCCGATGAAACATTGTCTCGAGTGCTTGACATATCTTCCCGATCGAAACAAAAATTATCGAGTAAACAGAAAAATACAAAATCGTGTAAAAACCTATGCTAATTAAGACCGGGTTTCCAAGACTCCTTATCTGCTATGATTTTTTTGTTTTAACTTGATAATAATAAGTTTGAGAAAGTCATATCGATTCTGGTAAATAGTACTGTAAACAATCAAAAATTAACGTAACACATATTATGACAACTACACGTTCTCTCCGATCATCGCAAACCAAAAGTATTTGACCTCAGGTGCCCAGTTAATACCTATATCAGCTGTGAAAATCACTTAAATTTAGAGAAGTTGCTGACACGAAAATCCTTGATCTATTTGTAAGCACTGCAATCATCTCCAACTAGCTATAACTAGTACGCTTAGCGATAAGTGAAATTTAATTTCAAGAAGTTCGGCTAAAGGAATTTACGCAATGTGTTTATAACTGCTGGAATCTAAAGAAACCAGACAAAAAAATACTTATTCACTTGCACCCAGCCAGCTAGTCTGAACTTTTGAGCTGCCCCCCTAGCCCTAGGTCTCTTAAAAACAGCTTTCTGCAATAGTCCATGCAAATTGAAAGACTATTTTCGTTTTCTGTTTCTTTTAACGAGTCAGGCCACGATTTTAGAGCCTTTGGGTGATCTCCAAATGAAAGCTGGTTTACGGGTCTGGCTTGGTAATCTTGGTTATCGGATAACTTTTCGAAACAAACATTGCCTTCGTAAGGTTGACAACCAACCTAATACTCATCTATCTAGAAAACTTTTTAGAAGGTATCTTTTGTAGATTAAACACAGCTCAACTGTTATTTTGGGACAAGAAACAAGGACTTTACGGTCAAGAAGAAAGCGAAAACTGAAAAAAAGGTCAATGTGTGCGATATTTCGTAACCAAGTACCGCGAAAAAAAACAAAAGCTGATGATGGCCGGCTGTAAAGTCCGCATTATCTGCTCGTCTTTGACGAGCGGAGCGGAGACGACTGAAACGTCAGTCGGCTGGATTTGAGCTCCCCGGTCATAGCAATACAATGTTACGTAACGGCAAGCAGTGAATAATTGGGGTGTAGCAAAGTGATAAGAATTTGTTTTCTTAAAGTTAGAGTGTACAACGAGAAACTAAACGGAACCTTTTTCAGGGAATCTGACTGGCTGAATTTTCACAATCAGTCCTATTGTTTGGAAGGAATTTTTAGAATTTCCCTTAAAACAGTTAAACACATTGAAGAACTCTTCAAGAACATACTACAACAAAAACAACGACAGTAATCTAAACAGCCAAAAATATGAAAATACAAAGTCGCTGTTGTCAGACTCGCTCTTCAGTTTTTGTCTATTTTCCAGCTTGTTTTCTCGTCTGGTCGTTTTTCGTCAATCTACGCAACATTTCAATATTGAATTCAATACAGAATTGTCGATTATGTAACATGTCTTGAATAATACCACCTACCCAAAAAGGCAAATTGAACTTTACTGCCGGAGGGGGGGGGGGTACTCCCTTAACTTTCGGGTAGGTGTGTACCGCGAAGATTCTTAAACCCTGACCTTATTTAAGGATAAAGAAAACGCGTGAAAGGGCCCGCGGCACATAACTATATAGCCCATATATGGGAGTAACACCCCCCCCCCCCCCCCCCCGACTATACGCAAACTGCCAATGAAAGTGACTTCCCAGATAAGCAGTATATGTACGCGAAAGATAAGCCTCGGCCAATTTCAAAGTATACAATGGTTTACTATGGTAAAACAACAACAACATGGAGATAAGAATAATCTATTGATAAACATGGATGGCAAAGCAGACTGACTGACTTAAACGGATTGAAATACCCAAGATATCACTTCCCACAGATCTCGCAGGGAATAGTGTTTGACTGCAACTGAGTTAGTTGCCCTTTTCGAAAACAACTTTGTCACGTGCAGATCATATATTTCATTGTTTTCGTATGTCCCGTTGTCATTTCAAGCTTTTCTTATGAGAAGATTTGATACCTCGCCGTGCCACAGCCAAAACCACAGAGGAAAGACGAAGCCATAAAATGAAAATAAAGAGCAAAAATCCGGAGATATCCTTGCGTGCCAGTTTGTAATCAACAAATCTTATGCTCTGGAATTTGTGTTTTGTAAATTTAAACTACGAGAAACTGCGAGAAAAAAAATGTTTTAACCTTTCAGCTTTGATCCATCGCCACTTAAATGAAAAGACACGAAAACCAATTTTTTCTCACTCGACAAAACAATGCTGCGATACAACACCTGTTGATGTTACAGGCCGCCCTGAGATTACACCACGCTTGAGAGAAGACTTCCTGTCAATAACAAACTTATTAGTCCATGCATTGGTCGTCGAGAAATTCTGCTAGCCGCAAAAAAATCATCCAAGAATTTTCACTCTCGAGATCACAAATCTGCGCCGGATCTACAAACGCACTTTGCCCCAGCTTGGGGATTCTTGGTTGTTTTGTGCTGTTTTCAAGACAGCTTGCCTGGTAGTAAAGCAACGTGTCTGCTCAACAAATACATTGAACAGAGCGAACACTTATTAGTTGTGACGTCACTGACCGACATCACAGTGTCTGGTAAAGCGGCGCTCAGTGTGCGAGGTGTTCACACGCTCCAAGCTTGAACCCGTGTTGGAGCTCGATCGAAACAGTATTTTGCTTCAAAACATTCCACGAAAACACAGCCATTATGCCTCGATCGTTCCTTGTGAAGAAGAAGCCCGATAGAGCAATCAAGAATGCGCTGTTAGAATCAAAAACGAAAGGTGAGATTTGATCTTTTTTCGCCTGCACTTGTTGAGCGCCATACCGGTAACAAGTGTATTATGCCAACAAACACTGCTCGCGTAATCTCTAACTTTCTCTTGAAAATACACCCAAAGATAACTTTTAACACCCTTTATTACTTTGCGCAAACGATTCGTCAACTTTTAACTGCACTTCCGAGGGACATACAAAAGCTAAGTAATAGTTTCACATATTGCGTATGATATTATAGCACATGGTTGAGTTACACGCTCTCGTTTTGTAACCAACAGGTCGCCAGTTTGACCTCGAAGGAAAAACTATGCCAGATTTGTCCGCCCTTTCAAAATCTGCTCATGAAAACACAAGACTACAGTCGTGGATCGGTTATGGAACACCGTATTTTTATCCCGCTGAAGTAACATCTTACACGTTCCAAGGTCACGTCCAAGAATTGCAGTACGACGAGAAACCCGCAGGTTTCACTCGTAAAGACGCGCTGGAAGATGATCAAGCATCAGTTATTTCTCCTGAGAAGGTGCGCGCGACAAAACAACATAAATGCCAAGAGTGCGAAAGATGTTTCTTCACAGCAGCCGCTCTACGTAAACACCAGCATCCACGTAAAGAATTCGCCTGCAAGTACTGCGAGAAAACTTACGTTTCGTTAGGAGCGCTGAAAATGCATATTCGCACGCATACGTTGCCGTGTAAGTGCACGATCTGCGGTAAAGCATTCAGTCGCCCTTGGCTCTTACAAGGCCACATTCGCACGCACACAGGAGAGAAGCCATATAAATGCCCGAACTGCCAACGTGCGTTTGCCGACCGCTCGAATCTTCGAGCGCACTTGCAAACACACTCGGCGGTGAAAAAGTACTGCTGTAGTCAATGCTCGCGATCTTTTTCCCGAATGTCGCTGCTACTCAAGCATCAGTATTCATGCGGAGATGAACTGAACTAAGCTTCAAGATTTTATTATGGTCAGCTTTTGTGGTGTTATTGATTCGGTCATTGACACTAACTAACAAGTTTGAAAGTTAGATCCATCATTGACCGTTTGACTGTTGTAGTTGCTTTATTAATCGGAGGATAATATGATTTTTTCGTCTCCTTGTTGGGTTCAGATTCTGATAATATACACTAAAGTTGGCCACCAGTTGGTTCACAAAACGTGTTTTATAGTTTAAGTGAGAAACAATGATGGGTAATTGATGACCATTTGCGTTCTAATGGTGTTTTGATGTGAAATCACCCAAAACAGGCTAAGATCATGCAAGGCTTTAATAAGGCGCACAGCAAAAATAAAACGCTACAAATATTCAAAAATCTAACTCAGTTTTACAAACGTCCAGTTTAGGACGATTTGTCAGATTCCTCAGATTAAAAAAAAATGAATCTGTGAGTAATTAATTGAACGTCTAAAATTTCACTTAAGAAGCTTTTTATTAATAGATAACGTGTCAAATGATAAAAAAGATTTGACAATCGTACGAGTCGGCATATTTATAAATGGCAGAATCCATGTTCATTTTTTAAACATTTCTAATAATAAAAAGTATATTAAACAAATGGAAATGTGTAAAAATATTAATGCTGCTGAAAACTTGACAGAAAGTTACGTGACCAAACCAGTGATCAGGGAGGCAGTCACAGCTAAAAATAACTACGGATGGTGCAAAATTATTATTTTATCGAATGAACATTTTATCCTGTTAGCATACACGGGGGAGGAAAATATGGGGAGATATAGGCATACACGACAAGTCTCGATATGACTAACCTTACATGTACGTACCGTACTTCGAACCCACCCTTGTTACTTTTGTTCACCTGGCTTGGGGCGCATTTCTTTGCCCAAAAAACAAAATTCAAAAATCAATGTTTTTATTTTCATTGCAACTGATACGGCCGAAAACCAGGAGGATAACTTCAGATTTCCGATTTTGCAGTAAACTCTGCTGGAAAAGGCATTCCGTGTAGAGTGTTGTGGTCACTGGAAGTACGCCAATTTTATTGCGTTACTTTTTCTCCTTCGCGTTCGATGGCGTGACAACTACATCACTGGCACTCAATCCCGATTTGTTGAACCCTCGTGTTTTCGGTCCTCCCTTACTTGAATTAATAATCATTATCCCTGGATTTGCTGTAGTAAGTCAAACAATGCAAATTTACCCCTGATTTCTGGAACTCCTGATTTTTCGAACCTAATTATTTTTCGTTTCTCTTTGAGGTTCGAGGGACAAGGATTCTGTTAGCCTGTGTACAGACACCTAAAAAAAGTCATCTTTCCCGTTTCCGACAATTGGCAACTACTTTAGATCTTGAAGACATTATTATTTTCAGTAAACGCATCGGCAGGAATCTCTAAGAAAATACGTCCTTATTTATATATCGCACAAAAACTGAAGTGTTTCCGGAAGTGACATCCACGTGATAAGTATGTGACACCTGTTTCGGTGCCTACGAAAATCGCATTCAGGTAAGTTTTCTTTCGTTTTTTGGTCAACATACGAAAAGCTAGATGACTAACATTTTCTGACATTGTGGTGTATACGCCTGATCCCAGGTTACTGTTTCTCATCGACAAGTTTTCATATGAAAAAGTTTACGCTGATGTTATTTACTCGTGGATTAGGTGAGACAGATACGGAGCCGGGGAGGGGTAGGGGGATCCCTGAGCATCCTAAGTTTTTCTTTGAAAATCTACACGTTTAAAAACCAATAAAGATAAGGATGAAATGTTCCTTTGTTACGTGCTTAGCACAAAGAAAAAACTCAGAGTGCAGTCCCCGGCAAGATTCAGACCCATTACCTCCCAGATACCGGTAGGGTGCTCTAACTAACTGAGCTACGAGAACTCTTGGTAAGCTAACCTATAAAGTCCAAACGAATAGATTTACTCTACATATAAAATAAACAATTTAAACCCAAAAAAGAAAACATGATAAATTAATGTTTGACACTTACCCTCTGAGCTGAAAACCAACGAATTTGTTTCTTGTGTTATCCAGGAAAATATCCACGTCTTTCTGCCTGCAAAAGAATTCAGAACATATCTCCTTTAGTACCAAGACTGACCAATGTCTAGTTTCTCCTTACAATCTAAATTTATTATCAAGTAGATATAATTATTGCCTTAATGTAACACCTAACGTTGTGTTGTGCCGTGTCGTGCTGTGCCATGCTGGCTGTGCTGTGCTGTGCTGTCCTGTGTTGTGCTATGTTGTGCTGTGTTGTGCTATGTTGTGCTGTGCTGCGCTGTGTTGTGCTGTGTTGTGCTGTGCTGTGCTGTTGTGCTGTGTTGTGCTATGTTGTGCTGTGTTGTGCTATGTTGTGCTGTGTTGTACTATGTTATGCTGTGTTGTGCTGTGTTGTGCTGTGTTGTGCTATGTTGTGCTATGTTGTGCTATGTTGTGCTGTGTTGTGCTGTGTTGTGCTGTGTTGTGCTGTGTTGTGCTGTGTTGTGCTGTGTTGTGCTGTGTTGTGCCGTGTCGTGCTGTGCCATGCTGGCTGTGCTGTGCTGTGCTGTCCTGTGTTGTGCTGTGTTGTGCTGTGCTGTGCTGTGCTGTCCTGTGTTGTGCTGTGTTGTGCTGTGCTCCCTTTATGTTGTGCTGTGTTGTGCTGTGTTGTGCTGTGTTGTGTTGTGCTGTGTTGTGCTGTGTTGTTTTGTGCTGTGCTGTGTTGTGCTGTGTTGTGCTGTGTTGTGCTGTGTTATGCTGTTGTGCTGTGTTGTGCTGTGTTGTGCTATGTTGTGCTGTGCTGTGCTGTGTTGTGCTGTGTTGTGCTGTGTTGTGCTGTTGTGCTGTGTTGTGCTATGTTGTGCTGTGCTGTGCTGTGCTGTGTTGTGCTGTGTTGTGCTATGTTGTGCTGTGCTGGGTTGTGCTGTGCTGTGCTGTGCTGTGCTGTGTTGTGCTGTGTTATGCTGTGTTGTGCTGTGTTGTGCTGTGTTGTGCTGTGTTGTACTGTGTTGTGCTGTTGTGCTGTTGTGCTGTGTTGTGCTGTGTTGTGCTGTGTTGTGCTGTGTTGTGCTGTGCTGTGCTGTGCTGTGTTGTGCTGTGTTGTGCTATGTTGTACTGTGCTGGGTTGTGCTGTGCTGTGCTGTGCTATGCTGTGCTGTGCTGTGCTGTGTTGTGTTGTGCTGTGTTGTGCTGTGCTGTGTTGTGCTGTGTTGTGCTGTTGTGCTGTGTTGTGCTGTGCTGTGCTGTGCTGTGTTACATTGAAGACTATAGAAACCATATTTTCGTATTTTCAAGGATTTTTACCTGACTTTTGGCCGCAGTTTTGGTGGCCTTTCTATCACATGTTCCTCCTCACCCCTCTCCCACTGAATTTCCTCATTGCTGTCACTGTCTGTTCCTGTTGGGGGTGGTGTGTGGGGAGCCGGCGTTCTCTCCTTGATGACAGGCTGTTGTGGAGGGCATTGTATTTCATAGCTGGCAGGCAAACCATGAGCAACTCTGAGGTCTTCTTTCCTCTTTGCAAGCTCTTCCATTCCACCTAATGTAGTCTTTACAACAAAAACAGCGAAACGCATGAATAAGCCTTCTGCCATTCATTTGGAAATTCTATAGCCTGAGCTGGTTTTCATGTGGGCCCTCCATCCAGGTCGAATTTGAATTTAGAAATGTTGGATGGATGAATGGAATATTCCGAGGTTTTAAGTGCAATTACAGTTTTTCCAACTCAAAAATGCATTTTGTTGACAATTTGTTTAACAATAAAAACAATTATGCTTACCAATCTTGCAGAAAATTGTCTGACTCAGCCAACTCTGGGTACCTACAGCCTAATTTTAGAGGCAAAAATCCCCAAAGTAATTTAACCTACCAGAACAGTCTTCCACAACAGCAGAAGAATTTTCTTGATTGGAAAATGCGGACAGCTTCCAGCACAATATTTCAAAATCATTTCCAACAAGATTATAGCCAATAGTTCATCGCCACCTAAAGGCTGACCTAAGGAAAAAAAGAGAGCTTCAGTTAAAGAATATAATTATTTCCCCATCTTTGATTGCGTGGCACTGAAACAACATTCTCTCAACCTCGACTTTGAATGACTTAATATTGACTAACTTTGTTCTTGAAAAAACACATAACAGCTGCTTCACCTGCACCCCCAGAGAAGGGAGGAAGACTTAGAAGACTTATTTACCGCACAGCTATTTCCGAAGTGAAATACTTTCACCCAGTGACACATATTACAGGGCTTGAAAAGAACTTGAATTCCAGCTTCCCCTTCAGACAAGATGTTCTCAAATTTTGGTTGCCCAGAAAAGCTGTGTGTTTGTCTTCAAGTTACTTTCTTTTATACAATAACCAACAGAATTCTTGGGCACTCATTGGTTAAGAATGCAGACCGTGGAAAAATAGGGTTAATTTAGTTGGCAGATAACCTGCCCCTGCCCTTGTCCATTGAGCAATAATAACAGCATTTATTTAAACACGATTAAAAAGCTCAGCAACACTGATGTGGTCGTGTACAATCAATAAAATTAAGCTTCCTAACTTATCACACTAAAACTGCTATAAGAATTTTATTTACAATGTATGCTGCTTAAAAATACACCTACACTGTAAGTAACTTTTTAAAAGCGTCAATGTTACAAATTGATCTCATTTGGTTTTTCAGGGCATTCCACCGAATAATTGACTTGTATGAGCATGCTTTCTTGATCATATCAGTGCTAGGCCTGGGTAACTTAAAAGTCATTTTCCTCCTGAAATAATATCTGCTTTCATACTTTACAAAAAAAATAAAAACATCTCATAGGGCATGGTACAAGATGATAATTAACCTGATGCTCTAGAATTAATAATCGTTTCTCATACATAGTCTCTAAGTGAGTATGATTCAAAGTTTCTTGTCTGGGGCAAATGGACAGACTTTTTTGAGCCCTGATAATTTGTGTAACAAATTTAAATCAAATTTAAATCCCAAACCAAACATTTCTGCCAGAACACTTACTTAGCTCCACAAAAAATGTTTCTTGTGTTTGTGCCATGTCCCATGAATCCCCAGGATCTGTGCAGCGCATGACTTCAACAATGGTGTATATAATGTTGAGATAAACCCTTATTCAAAGAAGAGGAATGTGAACAGAACAACATTATTCAGACAAAAAATGTAATACTGACAATAAACAAGGTAAAGATTAATTAGCAAATTACTAAAAGTGAATTAATTTGATTTACCTCAAGGTAACACTATCAGCCAAAGACACAGAGGGTTTGTGTAATGCTGATATCGCAGCATCAGTATTCCTGAAAAAAAAGTGTTCACTGTAAAACAGACTGATCTTCAAGAGTTAACTATGTTATCAACACTTAATATAAGGCTCTGTGATTGCTCTAAAAGCTGCATGTGTTTAAACTTCTGATTCTGCAGATTTTTCTCAGATTTTGAGTTTACTACAGCATTGCAAGACACTATTTTCAATAACATAATTATTTTGATGTGAGTCACAAAACATGATGTTGTTATTTTTTGATGTGGTACCTTTTAAAGACCGAGTTATCTACTGAATTATGGGATTTTTTCCTACCTTAATGTGGATGGTGATAACTAATACCATTTAGTTTCTGACAAAATTAAAGCAACTTACTCAATTTCTACATTCAGTAGTTGAATTAGAAGAGGCATAATTCCCATCTTGTATAAAAAGAACACATTCCATTGTGACTGCAAAAGAAAAATTAATTTTAATAGTTGCAGGTTAACATTCAAATATGATGATTAGCTGTCTTATTACTGGATACGTAAAAACTGATGATGAATGTAGAGTCATCCGGAAAAGTGAATTTCAAAATCAATAGCATTTCTTTCCTCAATAGATTATTTCTTGCCTGCTGTCGCCCCAAAAATGACAACAAAATTTGTCAACAGACAACAATTATAGTAGACTATCCCAAAGGTAATTTGTGGCAAATTAATAGGTGATGTAATTAATAAAAAGCAATCAGTCTAGTATGAGGTTCAGTCTACTTGTTTGATACTTGTAGCCCTACCAATTATACCAACCCACTAAAGAAAAGAAGCTAGCATGGTTGTTTAGCATTGTGGTTAACATTCTTGTAACGTGTCTGATCTTAGCAGCATAGCATTTTTCATCATTCCCTCTCTATCCTCCCTTGTAGAAAGCATGTCTCGTGGTGGGGGGAGGGGGTTGAGGTTCATATTAGTTGTATATTACCATTGAGCCTTGCACTACAGGGTGCACTTATGTGGGGTCTGGTGTGGGGGCCCAATGACTGGGCGTGGGTTGGACATGTCAGTCGGGTGTTCCCTTGCCATGGAGTGTAATTGTTGCAGTCATAGCCCCTTGACCCTAAAGCACATAACCTTCACTTGCAGCTTGTGAATGTTGCATTACCCTATCTTGTCCCTCGTATGGTATACTGAGGTACGTATGGCATTAATCACTGTGTTGGAAATTTTAGTTAGAAATTACCCATTCTCTTTGCTCCTCTTCAGCACTAACTTCACCAAAATTCCCTAAGAAAGATGAAATGATAATAAAAC
>OX393574.1:1928009-1945509 GCA_947652115.1 Blastomussa wellsi | reverse complement strand
TGCCCTGTGATGTCGGAAGTCTTGCATAAGACCAGCGAAATTCCCGTAAACAATGAAGGTAAGACTAACTTTCTTCCCTTAAAATCTTCTAAATATTAAGAGAATCGCTCAAAATAGACAATGCAAAAGAATTGTGTTGAAATTTGACGCCATTTCGCCATGTTGCTGCCATGTCGTATATAAACAGTCTTTTAATCCTTTTTACCACAGGAGCAAAGACCGTTGGAGCTGCAACTTCTGCTAAAGGTTCGTTGCGTTTACTAAATGTATTTTCTTAAAATCTCAAGCTTAATCCAAGTTACTTTAATTTTGGAACATTTCGACCTGAGAATTTTTATAATTCACTGAATTGGAAGTTCGAATAATTCTTTTGCAATTTTCCGATGCTGTTTGGATACCATATTTTGCCATTAAATTTACTCCCAAGCGGAACTTTCTTTACTTTGCGTGTCTTTTTCAGACAGTTGAAACCGGAATTTTCATTATTTTGACGCAATTCTATTCATCTGCGTAGATTTCTTTTGTTTGTTGTTCCGTAGGATACGGTTGATTGCTAAATTTATAAATATTCAAGTTGGATCTCTTGTCAGTTTGTGTTTGAAATGCAGGCCTCACTTTTTGTCATCCAAATGGTGTTTGTATTGTATTCGTTTAGGTTTAATACAGCTCCTTTCGATCATTGATAATGATGTACAAACAAGTAAACCTACTAAATAAAAAGCCAGAATAGAGATGAATTTCCGAGTCACTGATGATTGAAATGCAATATAGTACAAAAGTACAAAGAAACTCATTAGTCTGTTTATGGGCTATTGGTTAGGTGAAATTAAGGCAAAAAGGTGATATTGAGGTGTTTCCAAAACAAAAAACCAGTCCAATATTGGCTTTTGCAGATACCGCGTACACTTATTTGCATGCAAATGTGGGCTTTCAAGAAACTATTGCATAACATGACTTTGCAGCAGTGACTCATTCACACAGGGCTCCATTTGTGTGTGATGTCGCCTGTTGTAAAACAGGACAATACATGTATGGTGTCTCTTTCACAGCCCCAGTGCTACCTCTCATTATAGCATATACAACAGCCAATTCTTTTCTAGGAGATTGCAGATTTGAGTGTAAAATTGATGTCAGCTCTCTCTTAAAGTGCTACTGTGATGAAATTTTTACACCTTGCTTTTTGAGGGGAATCATGCAGTGCGAGATTAAAATTACTGTTTTCCGTTTTCAAATAGCTGTAATAGTTCCCGAGATATTCAAGTTTAAAAAATTGGCAAAATATGCAAATTAGGAGACTGATGACGTCATCTACTCAACCCAATTTTATATCAAGTAAATAAATAGGGCTATTTCATTCAGTTTTCTACAGAGACAATTGAAACGTGGCATACTAATAGTTCTTCAGGTGACACACCTATGGTTATACCGGTAACTAAATCTTGTTTCCATGGCAACCCACTCTTTTCCAGTCCCCTCAAAACTGTTTTCAGTATTTGAGTGATTTTTAGCCCAGAAAAATTGAACCAGGCCAAAGAACCTACAGTACCGCTCAGAAATAAGCGTCCCAAAATATACGCGAAATATGTGTATGCGTTGAGTATATACGCGTACGCGTATGCGTATATACGCGTATGTACATTCGCGTATACGCATATAGCCTGTGTGCGCGTATGCTCATTTATATGTATGAGCTAGCATATTGTTGTTTCTTTTGTTGACAGTTGATTGTTCTTTCAATTACCTGACATTGCTGCATTTAATTTACAGAAAATATAACATGTAAATGCGCTCCGTTACGTTAGCGAACGGCTTTTAAAAAGTCTACGTAAAAACTTGTTATCACGTATATTCACTGTAATGAGAATTCATTTTCCGTTTGAATCATCGATTCAAATTAATCCCAAACAGAACCATTTCACTTCTTGCTGTGGTCAACGCTCAAGAGAAAGTAAACACTCAGATGAAACGACTAGCAGCCGGTGCGTGCCGAAAAGCTTCATCTTACAAAGAAGTTTTAAAATAAATGTTTACAACGCATCATAAAAAGTTCGCTAAAACATTGTTTCTACCTACAGAGACCATTTGACTGTTTAAAATCACTGATTTGTGCCGAATAGAACCAGAGATAACATTTTGTCTGCTGTGATGTTTCAATAAGCGAGCGACTCGCGCCGTTGCTTGCCGGAAGACGAAAACTTAATAATTAATAATTTTGAATGTTGGCTGAGTAGTTTTGATAACCTTGAATGAAAACTCTAATCAATTTGACTCAAAATACTGAACAATATTCATTTTGTTTTAAAGCTAAGTACTTTACTGCAAGACAAACAAGCTCAACTCGTCCAAAGAATCATAAAAAGGCGACGCATTAAATAAAAGCAAGTGACATGTTGTTTATGTTTACAAACTCTCGAGAATATGGCAGGGATAGTCGCAGGCGAAAAAAACATTGTTTCTACCTATAAAGATCATTTCACCGTTAAATTGCCGCTTTACGACGAATAGAACCAGAGATATCATTTTCGCTACTTGCCGTGTGACGCTAAAAAAGACAATCAATTAGAAAACAGGCTTTGCACTGCCTAGTGGTCAGTCTTCAAACTAAGAGAGCTGTCTATTCAGTGTAAGCTACACGATAATTTAATACCTTTATACATGCGAGTCTTAAAGAAACTTTTTTCAGAACTCAGTGCTTTCGTGTTTTGCTGTGAGACAAAAATTTTTACAAACCACTTTTTGGCAACCAGATTTTTTCATTTGGCGACTGAAAAAAATGTTCAGTCGCCACTTGGCGCCTGCATAAAAAAGTTAATTTTGGACCCTGTTTACTGTATCTTAACTCTCCATAAGCTGGACACTTCTTAGACAGACAACTGGTGTTGGTCCCTGTGCACTGTTTTTTTTTCAGTCATTTTACTTTATTTAACTCTTGATAAGCTGAACGCTTCCCTAAAACGGACAGTTGGTGCCAGTTCCAGTGGTGTCCATCTCAGAGTTAGTTGACTGTATGGCTTTTCTTCCATTTGATATTGTCAGCTGGCAAGTGTCCATTTATGCATGATGCAGCTGCTCAAGAGGCCCAGCTGAAGGCTGATGGATTTGTTGCCTGCGCATGTGAGTACCAAGAAGGAGCTTGCAAGAAAGAAACCACTGTGGAATCAGGTAATTATCATTATATATACGTAGCTGGAAATTTCCCCCAACGTTGTGCTCTCTCGTGAGTCTGACTACTTTGAGGATGCAAGGCATAATTTTGTTTCCCTCAAGATTCTTTGGAAACAAAATAAACTGCTTCCCTCTGGACCAGTCATTAAGCATTCTCTTTTGTTGAACTGTTTCACAAATGGCAAACATGATGTCTCTGTTTTTGCATTTCAGCTGGGAAGTGCCCTTTCTCAAGTGGCAAGTTGGTTGTTGATGCATTAAAGAGCATCCACCCCACCCCTGCTATGAAGGTGGGAAATGTGTTCCCCCAGCCCACTGGTGTGCGTCAGATGGTCACAATGCCTCTTGGAGTCCAAGGTATTACATAAGATCAACTGATTCTATGCCAATTGCTTTATTTTTTAAGTTTTTGGCTACAATTGAACATAAGCCTTAATTATCTTCCAAGGAAAGCAGAGTAATTACCAGCTCGCTGATCGTGATGACTTTTGAGTCGCTGGTGTACGTGTGCATTAATATGAAGAGAAGAAAAATTGGTGACGCAATATGGCAGATTCTCTCAAATGTTTGGGAAGTGACAGAAAGGAACCATGAGTGTCTTGGATCATTTTACTTCAAATAGTATAGGCAAACAAACAACATTGTTTCCTTGTTTTGCTTCTAGTTTTAATCATTGATATTGTGCAGCATTTGCTGCTTTGGTAATAACCTGTTCTTTGCATTTTATTTATTTGGTTTTTGGTTCATTTTTTGTAACAGGCCCTGCACCCAGCATTGAGGCATTCCAGTCTCACTTTGATTACGATAGGTTCTTTTTGGGTGAGATTGAAAAGAAGAAGCAGGATAACACCTATCGTATTTTCAAGAGGGTGAACCGCCTGGCTGAGTCATTTCCGCATGCCAGAGATTATAGCAACAACCTTGAAGGCAAGGATGTGACAGTGTGGTGCAGTAATGATTATCTCGGGATGAGCCGACACCCAGAAGTGTTGAAAACTGCCAGGTACTGTATTAAGTTTGTGACTAATGATACAATGTACATGTACAGTAGTTCATTACCATACAGTACTTGGAATGTATGTTATCATTATAATGTACCTGGCCAGAAGCAGCAGGGCTTTATTAATAATAATTTTACTTGTGATCTTTCAAATGGTAAGAGATAATTATTATCCTAAGAAAAATGTAGACCACACTTTAAGGTATTACTGCCACAAGGAATTACATGTATTAACAGTTGTGACCACCCTCTCAAACACCCCAAAACGCCTGGGATTTACGGTTTAGCATACAGATGAACAACTTTGGCAAGAGTATAGAATTCCATTCTCCCTCACATTTCATCCTCACAACCATGCAGCAGTAAAATCCATCATTCTCAAAAACTTTAAATTACGATACTGGTAGAATCTTTTCACAACCTCCACTAATTTCATTCAAACGCGACAAAAACATAGGTAACGTTTTAGTCATAAGTGCATTCCAAACAAGTGATCAACCCGGAACTTTTAAATGTGCTCGCGCAGGACTTGGCGACTGATTCCGAGAACACCTTCAGGACGTAGAGAAAGACGACAAAAATGCATCGAAACCGGTCGCGAGACGCTTCAATCTCCCAAATCATTCTAAGCAACATATGTCAGTCTGCGGCCTTTCCCTTCACCAAGGAAGCACGGAAAGCCGTAAAACTCTAGAACAAAAATTTATTTTTCAAATCGGCACTCTTGATCCTCATGGTATCAACGAATGCTTTTCATTCAACTAATTTATTCCGTTGTTTTCATGTTACCAGGCACCAACCAATAGCTAAGCTCCATCTTTCTGTATATAAACCACACACGACCCACAATTCCTTCATTCGCTCCGACGAAGGGCTAACACTCGAAACGTCAGCTGTCTAATCTCTTTTACGGTGGCCAATTAACATTATCAACCCAGTTGATAAAACCAAATTATCTTGTTATACTTCCCACCAACGCAGCACTACAGTTTCTTTAGAAACTTACCTCCTCTATATAAAAGAGTCGCAGACTGTTTCTGATGCAGAACTCCATGTGTGTAACCTCCATTAAGAAGACACAACAATGAGTGAACACTACGTTGTAGTCCACACACAAATGATGCATTCTATAAACGTTAGAGGAAACACCTTTATACTTGTATGTATCAGGATGCACAAATCTTTAAAGTGAAAAGTTAAAAATGTATTACAATAGTACAATCTTTTTGTACATGTATCTACAGGGAAACTATTGACAAGCATGGAGTAGGTGCAGGTGGAACCAGGAACATCTCTGGTACAAGCAGCTACCATGAGGAGTTGGAGAGGAAGCTAGCCGAGATACACAAGAAAGAAGCTGCTCTGCTTTTTACATCCTGCTATGTAGCAAATGACACCACTCTGTTTACCTTGGCACGTCAGTTGCCCGGTAAGAACACAGTAATATCTGGTAACTCGCAAAGATTCATGAGAAACATGTACATGTATATGCTTTATTTAATTTTATTTATGGTACAAAACTCTATTTGTCCTGGAAGACCAGTAACTTTGATGGTTTTTTCGGTTAAATGTTAATGGAAGGACTTCAAACTTGTATTTGCAGGCTGCCTGATTTTCTCTGATGCTGGTAACCATGCATCAATGATCCAGGGCATCAGGAACAGTGGAGCTAAGAAATTCATCTTCCGCCACAACGATGTGGAGCACCTTGAACAACTTCTGGAGCAAGCAGACCCTGATGTGCCAAAGATTGTGGCTTTTGAAACTGTGCATTCCATGACTGGAGATGTATGCCCCCTAGAGGAACTATGTGACGTGGCACACAAGTATGGGGCTTTGACCTTTGTCGATGAGGTAAGCAGTAGAGAATTCTGGTCGGAGCAGGGCTACAACTGCAGGAAGAACTTATTTCAAGCTTGCCCTTCAGGCAAGCATCTTAAAAATTGTCTCAGATACAGCTGTAGTTGCATGCTTGTCTTAGCTTACTTGTTTATGATGCCGTCACTCAGCCCATGACTTGCCTTGGGTCATTGGGCAACTGAGCATGAGAACTTACTTTCTTGGCAGGAAACTCCTGGAAGACCAGATGGAACTTAGTTTGAGCCCTGTTTGGAATTGTTTTCCCTGTACATGTATGTCTCGGTCACTGAGATGCCCATGACCAATAGAAAACTACTTTCACTATGGAAAATTAATATGACTGCTCTTTGTTGCCAGTAGTTAATGTTTTTTCTGCCTTTCTGTGCAAGGCTCTGCTTTCTTGTACTACTGCAAGTCAGATGTTGCATAAAATGTTACTCAGTGTAGCACTGCCTAGAACATGAAGTTGAGTTTGTTAGACTTTCTCTACTAAGTTGATCTGTGCATCAATAGGTTCACGCTGTTGGTATGTATGGTGATAATGGTGCGGGGATAGGGGATCGTGACAACATTATGCACAAGATGGACATCATTACTGGAACCCTAGGCAAGGCATTTGGAGCAATTGGCGGATACATCGCTGCATCTGCAGCCCTTGTCGACAATGTCCGCAGCTATGGATCAGGTTTTATCTTCACCACTTCCTTGCCTCCGGTCACTGTTAACGCTGCCATAACATCCATTGGTATTTTGGCCAGTGATGAAGGGTGCCGTCTGCGTGAAAAACATCAGAGTGTTGTGCGCACCCTGAGGAACAAGCTTGTGAGTGCTGGTCTGCCTGTGGTGTATGCGCCTAGCCAAATCATTCCAGTGCATGTAAGTGTTTTTGTCGTATAATTATTTTTTACCATGCAAAAGGACAACACTGAACTTTAATACAAGTGCTAGTTTTTTCTAGTGTATTTGTAATGTCTTAGGGCAAGAAGTAAATTGGTGTTCGCCAGCTTAATCAGTTCTTATTCTGAAATAGACTTTAGAGGAAATTACCCTCAAATCAAAGAACTAAAATAAAATTAATCAACTACACTCTAACTATGAACAATTGACTTTCTTTGGTACATTTTTTTGCCATTATCCAATGTTAGCCATTCATATAAACAGCTAATTTATTATGAGCTGAAACCACTAATCCTTTAGTCTAATATCAAGAGCTAAAAATTGGATAATCATAAATGTAAAAATACATGTCAAGTATTCACGGTTTGAGTGTCCGCACTGTTACAATAATATTCCAAAAAATACAAGAAATAGTGTGACAAATTTTTCGAGTGGTACTCTCTGTGATTTAGATCCTTGAATTGCCTTGATCTAACTTTTCTTCTAAGATAGATTGTACAAATGTATGAAGACCAATAAAGACAATTTGCTGCTGATTTCCAGGTTGGTGATGCTGCAAAGTGCACAGCTATTTCTAATGATATGCTGACCAAGTATGGTATGTACGTACAGTCCATCAACTACCCCACAGTTGAACGTGGCAAGGAGAGGCTGCGCATTGCACCAACTCCTGAACACACTGAGCAGATGATGGACAAGTTCGTTGATGCGTTGTCCGAGGCATGGCAGGACAACGACATGGGTTTCCTCACCCCGGTTTGCACCACCGAATGCGACTGCCAGGAGCGCTGCATCACTTACAAGGAGCTGGACTGCAACAAGTACGCTTCCCAAGTCGGCGCCTAGAGCAATGACTGCCATTACACTCCGAATTGGCTTCTCCAGTGGGCTTGTGTAGCTCATAGAATCTTACACAATGTAATGGATATAAATTTAAAATTGTAATTTCTGGAGAAATGAAATAATCATGTTGTACTCATGTAGATGTGTCTGCGTATTGTTTGTGTAGTGTTGCTCTCCATCTGTTCAAGTCAGATCATCTTTTCACATCAGTACTGCTTTCTTAAAATTTCCACTAAAACATCGACTTGCACAGTGTATACTGCCTTACCTTCTACTCTGTTGTAGAATATCCTTGGTACATGAACTTTGGGTTTTTTGTGACCTATTGTTTCAGTGATGAAACAAAATATGTATTAAGTGGTTCAACTTCTAGTTGATCAATTTTGGGATGCTGCCCTTATGCCATTGAAAACCCAAGAAACATTCTTGCGTTTTGTTTTTTTTTTATTGTGGGTGACTGCCTTTATGCCATGTGGACCATACCTTTGGTCTCGCCATGATGGAAGGTCTCGATATTGTGTCATGGACAGCCAATGCCGCCCAGTGGGCCATTGAAATCTGCCTTGGAACTTTACAAATTGTGACTGCCATGAAGCTTTACTGCATTACCACAGTAACTGACCACACGACCACTCGCGTGTTGAACGACTTGGTTTGGACACAGAAGATGCCAAGTGAAGATGTCAGCCCTTAACGCCATTGAGCTGTTTGCTCCATCATTAAACGCCTTCTACCCTGCCCCTCGCCAAGTAACGAGCAGGTGTTCTGTTGCATTGAAGATCCAAAACAACTTTCTGGCTGACATGCGCGATGAACTGCTCAATAATGATATGTGGAGTGACTGCCTTTATGCCAAAAAGGACTTCCATGAAGACTTATTTGAGCCTACTATTAATTCCAACGCCTTTAACTCTGTAGAAAGTAGTTTGCTATTTTCATTCATCATTTGTCACCGAAGCGATGTTATCAAAATTTGCAGTACAATCTGAAATAAAGGTACCCAGTATCAAATCTGTAAAGTGTAAGGTTGTCGGTCGAGTTTTAAGTGGTACAAGGGTATTGTATCGTATGTGCGAACGACTGTATGTTTAGTTGTACCCCGTAGAAACAGTCGGTGGAAAACGTACCAGAAGTGGTTGCTAAGTTGTAATGTGGCGTAGCCTTAACTTTTGGCGACGAGCTGACTCGACGAACTTCGGAGTTGCTCGTGGTATTCGTATAAGAAATCGGAAATTGCTCGGTACATCCACAGAATTTAGCCGGAATTCCCTCGGCTGTCTAACTTGTAGAAATATTGGTAACATATTACTACAGCTAAAAAAACACACACCAGACTTCCTTCACATGGTGCACAACACGGGAGTCAAATTCGAAATTGTTTCTTTGTACACTCTTTAATGATAGTACGGCTACATCGTGGAATTCCAACGGAGTTTCGATTCGCGGGGAGATCGTATTTAAAGGGGAGTGTGTTTTACATGGGCTACGAGCGAACGATGAATGTTCCAGGAACACCATTGATGTAACTGTACTGACCTTTCCAACACGAAACCAACCTGCGAAATACACAAGTCTAGGGAGGCCAATTCGGAGAAGCTACTTGCATTTACTGGATTTGTCGTTAGAATAGGTAAACGTGAACCGGTTTTCATGCCTGGGTTCTCGTTGTTTGGACTTGATGACAATAATATAGATAATAATAATAATAATATAGATTGAGGTGTGCCTATTTTGTGTCTCAATCCGACGCGTAGTATTTGTGCTGTAATTTTCAATAAAATGTTGCAGTGTACTGCAATAAATGAGTATCCACCATATACGATTTGGACGGTGATGACTATACCTAACTATACCTTACTTAACATCCGCCCTTCTTTCTTCCAGATTTAGGGGGAATTCGCATTATACATGACGGGGATTTGAAAATTTACACGCTCGGTAGTTTTTTGGGTCGAGAGATCTGTCACGTATTCTTTTGGGTCAGATCTCCGAGCGAATTTTCACTCTAATTTTCATCAACGTGCAAAATCATGCATTGGTTTGACTGAATAAATCCGTATTGAGGTATTTTAGGGGGTGAGAACCCTAACTACAAAACGGTTGCTCTTGATGACTTCAAACCATCATATCTTGGGTTCCCTTTCAGTCATTGGATTAATTTTTTTACCATACTTGTTCTATTGGAGGTTCCTGTTACTTTTGACAGCTTTGACCATATTTGGAATGTCACGTGACCAGAACACAAAGACCCTAGAAACTCCCACGGCTTCTTTCTCGAATCAAACCAAAGCCAATGGATAGAGTGCATTCAGATGCAAAATCTGTAGTATGGATTTGTTGAAATTCGCAATACTGTAAAAGTTATGACGTCACAAACATTTTATGTCGCCATAGCTTGTTAACTGATGGGACTCTCCACAAATCCATACTACAGATTTTGCATCTGAATGCATTCTATCCATTAGCTTTGGTTTCATCCGAGAAAGATGTAAGTTGTGCGAGTTTTGAACGTTTATGTGTTCTGGTCACGTGACTTAAATATGGTCAAAAGTGAAAACAGCATCCAATAGAACAAGCACGGCAGAAAACTAATTCTAGGATTGAAAGGGAACCCAAGATATGTTACAATTCACTTATAGCAACCGTTTTGTAGTTAGGGTTCTCCCCCCTTACGTCTTGTATTTTTTGGATAGGAAATTTTGATGCCAGGTATTTCTGTGTCTAAAATTTCAGGCTCGTGTATTGGATCTGCAATATGAAGCACCATCGGACCTCACCCCCGTCATGTGTAATGCGAGTACCCCTCTGGGGTTTGTAGAAGCTTGTCCTGTAAGTTTATGCGCATGCGTGGATGGGGTGGGGGAGGGCGAAAGGGTTTTCAGCTGCGCGCGCGGTTTCATTGCTTGCGTCAGCTTGGGATCCAAATTTAAATTAAAGATGCACGTGCTTCATCTGAAATCCGCTAAACCGGAAATGAAACGTGAAAAACATTTCTTTTTATTTCGAAAATTAACTCGGTAACCTACCTTAATTTTCGCATGCGGTTAACATTCAATGCGCTGATTCGAATAGCAAAGTTTGGGCAAAACTTATCTAGTGGAATTAATATATGGCAGAGAAGATGTAGAATTAAGGGAGCTTTTAAATAACGAAATGAAAATGGCAGGTCACCGACTTAGTTTTCCATGGTAACTGCTATGACGTCATAAACATTCTTATTTGATCGAAAGCAGTTTTCTGTAATCCTGCATCGTTTTACAAGAACTGCAATAGTGAGAAACGCTAGCCATGCAACCTTAGGGTCACCTCGCAGCTCTTACAAGGTCTGAACTGATTGGGGACCACCCTTCAGGTGAGACAAAAGAACAAATAACGGACCCGTCCACACGTATCCGGATATTTTCGAAAACCGCGTCCACACGGACCGTTTTAAAATCGTATTTGCACGTCCACACGTATACGCAAAAACGATTCTAATGCGCTAGACGTCACATATTGAGCATGCGCAGGTTACGAGTGCGTGCGCCCTGTGATAAGAAATAAGCCCGCGAAAATCAGAGTTTGGCGCCATCTTTTAATGGCGGTTGATCGCCGCCATCTTTATGCTAATTTCTGGCCGAGTGCACTGGACCCTAACTTTGACGTCATCGTATCCGAAAACCTTCGTTTTCGACGGTCCACACGAATACGATAAATCGCCGTTTTTTAAAATCTACAGTCTGGAGAGCGTTTTCAAACACCTCCGTATTTGTGGTCGAAAACTCCGTTTACGTGTGGACGGGAGGTGTAAACGGAGAAAAAATCTCAGTTTTCGAAAATATCCGGATACGTGTGGGCGGGGTCTAAACCAGTAGGGCTGCAACGTTATCCCTGCCACTGAAATTTAGAGGTTATAGGAGCTGCGAGGCTACCGCAACCTTAATTGGAGTTGAATTAATCTCGTACCCAGAGCCCGCTTCTCTTTTGGCCAGCACCAAGAACACAAACTCTGACCAGGATCGATTTTTGGACCACGCGCAAAGTGCATTGTTTTGATTTTCAGCCAATCATATTAAGGTGGTGGTCTACCTGAATTAGAATGAAATTTGAGAGGTTTAGAGAAGGTATAAAAGGAAGAAAATTAGTTTTGAAACACTAGCAGACATTTGGCCCCCACCCAAGAGCCCCCCCCCCCCCCTCCCAGCTTGGTAGGCGGACTATTTGGGGCATATTCTAATTTTATACTTCAAATTCTAATTTTTAAACTACATTAAATGTTCACTATTTTTTTACTTCGCCATTACAGCGCGGACATTCGAACCGTGAACGCCAAGGCTTTATTGTCACTTATTTTGTAATTATTTTTTACATTTTTCCAGAACTAACCAATCACATCAGTGAACCAAAGCCAATGGAACAGATATTTTTTCTACTTTTCCGTGTTTTTATAGTTCCACGCAACGCTTTGGAACAACGAGGAACAAATGCAGAAAAATGTCTCGGCCGTTGCATCGACTCGCGGCTGTGATTGGCTAGCTCTGAAAAAAGTAATAGAAAAAGTGAAAAGAAGTACAAATAAAGTGAAGATAATATGAAGCCCTTGCGCGCGTTTATGGTTCGAGTGTCCGCGCTCCTTCCAACTAAACCCGAAATCATCCAAAAATTTACAAAACGCCACAAAACATTCATTGGTGTTGGTGAACTAAAGGCAAACGAGATATTTGCATTAATAAGGCTTTCAGGTCCTTCCCACTTCCCTACCCCAGAACCCCCCCCCCCCCCTCCCCTCTTCCCTCCCCCAGAACGACGGCCGGGCACTGGGGACGAGAATGATGGTCAGTGCATTGCATTCCCGTCCCCATATCCCTTTTCGTTTCTCTTAGCCGACAGGGCCTTGGCACGAAAAACGTAGGGCTCTGACATACGATTTCCAGTCCTAGATTCTAGGACTTCCGGACTTCATGTATATAGCATTGATGTTTCTACATGTTGTATGTTGTAACAAGGCGACCGGCAAACATTTGACTTCCGTTTTACGATTTCTTTGTTCTCAACAGCCAATAAAAAAAATTGAATTTTTTTGAAAATCGTATGTCCCCAGAGCCGGCTAAGAGAAACGAAAAGGGCTATGGGGACGAGAATGAGTGCATTGGACATCAAGTCGAGCGGTCCTGGCACTGTGTTGGCTTGAGCAACAGACTTTACTCTTACGGTCACAGCGCCCCTCGACGTGAATGCCGCAAGAACACTAACGCTGTTTTATTTGTTGAAGAAATGGATAAATCGGCAGAGGATGCCACAAATCACAGAGAGAGTCCTCGAAACATCGCCTGTTTCTTCGTTCTTGGGGTATTATCCTTAATATACGATGAAATATCTCTTGCATCGGCCGAAGACGTATTAGCGGGCAGTATAATTCCCACAACGATTGTCATCATTGCTATAGCCGTACCGGTCTTAGGTGTAAAAGCAACTGCACCCTGGTTTCTTCAGAGATGTTCGTACTTCTGTAAGTGTATCGTTGCGGTATTTTTGCTCCTGACGGGGCTAATTGTGATTGTATCGGTTCAGAATGTTCACTGGCGGCTATTCGGCATAAGCGTTATCGAATCTGGAGTGAGCTTTAGTGAAATAACATTCTTGGCCATGACCGCTTGTTACGAAGAGGTAACTGTGAGCGCTTTTGTGGCAGGAATAGGTGTATCGTCCCTGCTTGGGCCGTTATACTACACAGGTAAGTCAAGACACCAGATGAAATTTTGTTTTAATTTGTTGAGTGGAGTTAATTTATTTTTCAAGTCTAATCAGTTCAACCCCAAAACACGAAGTAATTTTACCTTAATTGCAGCCAGGTCGGATTTAAGCTTAGCATACTGTAGTTATAACTGTTTTCTCTCTATTTTTGGCATCCCTAATCTATAAAGAACCTATAGCTAGCTGCAATCAATTCGTGGTTTTAACTCAACTCGTCTTTTCTGGTATCACATTCCCGTTCACTGACATGTGTTGCTTGACTACCCATTTAAAGCGTCAAATATATGCACATACGGGCCATGTCAACGGGCAGAATCGTACTATGTAGCTTACTTTATTTCTCAAATACAAGTCAAATCAACATCAACTGCGCATAAATAATCATTTAAATCCATTTAGTGTTTCATATATAGGTTCTGGTAACATGTACGTGATTTTAATTTATGTACAAGGAAATTTGAATTTGAAATGATAATTATTATTGTTTAGCATTCTATGAATATTCTAAACGACGACTGAACACAAAAGAAAATATTATCCAAATAGACCAATTTCGATATTTTAAAATTCAGCCAAAGACAAAAGACCCCAGCACGAGGCTCTGGGGAATAAATACAGAGTCACAGGTTCTTTTGAAGCGAACTGGGTTGATAATGTGAATTGGCCACCGTAAAGAGATTCCAGGGCTGAAGTTTCGAGCATTAGCCCTTCGTCGGAGCGAATCGATCGCTCCGATGAAGGGCTAACGCTCGAAACGTCAGCAATTGAATCTCTTTACAGTGGCCAATTCACATTATCAACCCAGTTGATAAAACCAAATTATATTGTTATACTTCCCACCGACGCAGCACCACAGTTTCTTTAGAAACTTACCCCCTCTTAAGATTAAACTTCCTTCCTTGTTTATTTAGTCGCTTTGTTTTCAATGCTGTCTATCCATTTTTTAAATGTGGCGCTCACGTGTGAATCTGGTTCAACTGACACATTTTTCGCATTCTAATCATTCTCGGTGGAAGAAGAAAATTTTCAACTTCCGGTTTGAATGTCCCTGTTATAAACGTGGTGTGCACGCGTGATACGCGATCCGCTGGTCACTGTCCAAATTAGTGTTGCGGGCCTCTCTTGGGCCTGCAATTATAAGAAATTAACGCTCGTGTTAATCAAGGTATTGGAAATTAACGCGACTTAAATTAACGCGAAGTGAAGGAAAAATTACTTTCCAAGAAAGGAAGTTAACGCGAAAGAGGTGCTAAAATTTAAAAATGAAGGAAATTAAGCGAGCCAAGAAGCAGATTTGTATGTTTTGACAGTGACGAAGAGGCGGAAATATTGTAAACGATTTACTGTTTAAACTGTGAAAAAGCGGTGCGCAAAATAAAACGGTACTGTTTACTAGTTGTCAAAAATGTTTGGAGTGTATCGAACATTTGGGACAAAAATAATGGAAATTAAAGTCTCGGAAATTAACGCTCCACTAAATTAATGGCGCGGAAGTTGACGCTCACAAAAATTAGCGCGACTTAAATTTGCCAAATTCGCGTTATCGCGATATAGCTTTTTGAATTTTCCGGAAAATCGCTGAATTTACGAATTCACGCAAAATTCACGTACTGAAATTATTAGCCGCTCACAATAGTAACCATAATGTATGTTTTGTTTCCTAACAGGTTTGACAACATGGGTGTGTTTACCTCCAAGAATAGCGATGTCAACGACAATTCCATGGCCCTTTCTCATTCTATTAATGTACGCAATCTTGGAAAAGAAAGACATCGATAAAAAATATATGAAAAGCGAAGAGGCAAGGTACAAAAAACTGCGGTCCAGCGAGAACGACCAAGATGAACATGACCAAACGTTTGAAAATGTTTTAACATGGACAGAAAAATTCTCAGTCACAAAACAGATTCTGCCATACATCACCTATTTGTTTTTAACTTACTTTGCAGAATATCTCTCAAACCAAGCTATCATCACCACCCTCGCATTCTCCAACACTTCATTTAGCCCGAGGGACCATTATCAATACTACATCGTGTGTTATCAACTGGGAAAGTTCCTAGGCAGGTCCCATATGTTCCTCCTCTCCTGTACCTGTTCAAAAGTGGTCCCTTATGTGCGAATAAAGAAGACCTGGATTTTGGCCCTAATAGAAATAGGACATCTTCTGTTTTTTGTTTGCGCGTCGTGGTTCCGTTTTGTTCCTCATGTTAGTATCATACTAATTCTCTGTGTGACGGAAGGGTTTGTTGCCGGATCTATGTACGTAAACTCTGCGTACACCGTTTCTGAAGTAATTTCTGAGCCGGCGAAAAGAGAATTTGCCCTCGGACTGCTCACCATTGGCAATGGACTGGGTAAATTAACAGCCGGGTTCCTGGGACTTCAAGTGGAACCACAATTGAAGAAGCATTGTGTTTATGATCTGGAATTACGCGATCGGTGTATCACAAGATATCCGCAAGAATCAGGCTGGAATTCAAATAAACACTGTGGGATCGTAACTAGCCACGGCAACAGTACGAAGTTCAACTCAACTACATTATAAAACTTTAAGTAATTGGTAGCAAACAATGGATAGATAAGCAAAAAGAAGAAGCTTCTAAATATCTTTTAATAAGCAGTGGTATTAAATGTTCTTGTGTGCGCCTGCTGAGAATTTTTTGGCCTTAAAGATGTGCGCTCTTTGTCATCTTTTTATTGTTACGTCCATAGGTTTATGGGCCGGGGGAGACAGGGGGACTGCAGCCCCCACCCCCAAGTTATGGCAACTTCCTCCCCCTCCCCCCAAATTTTGAGCAACTCAGATTTTTTGGGCAGCAAGAGAAATATGGGCAAGGCAACTCGGGAGAATTTTTTGGGCAAATGGTTCACCGCCCCCTTCCCCCTCCCTGGCTAAAAATTGCTCGTCCGCCTATGGTTACGTCAGCGATACGCACTATTTTTTGATCGAAGTAAATTTGGCCAACATTGGAGCGACGCAAGTTTTCAAGAAGGGTAGAGTGAGACCCTAGGAACTGCGTACTCTATAAACCATTTCAAAATGGCTCTGCGGATGCCCCTTGTTCCGTGCTATGAGACTTTTTAAAATATGTGTACTTCTAGTACAACCATTCCTTCAATACAAGAGACAGGTTTCCCATTGCCCCTCCTTTATTAAATTATTTCATCATTATGAGAACAATATTCAAATTAACTGAGATATTTCCAAACAAATACATGCCACTACAGCCTCATTTCACGAGCCATTGCTTTGATTCCTTCAAATGTCTCCATCGCTGTAGGAATAATCTGGTTGGCTGGTAACAGAAAACCGTAACGTCCTTTGTCCCTTAACTCTAAAGCGAACGAGTACTTGATTTTCAGTTCTCCATACGTGTAGTCCTTACTGCCACCTGAATTTTGGTCTGTAAATACGAGGGCAAAAACCAATAAGATAATTGCGAGTAAAAAAATAGTTGTTCAACCTCGTCCCCGGGTTTCTCTCTCTTTATAGGAAGCCTGAGAAACTTACAGCGAAGTTAATATGATGTAAGTATATGAAATAATTCATATATGAACTTCGGATTTAAATGTAAGTGAATTTTGGCAATTACGGCGAAAGCAGCCAGTGTGCGAATGGGGGTCAAAAAAGGAAAAAAATGTCACAATACGTTTGGTGATCGTAGTGTACTGTTCAGCTGTATCAATAACTCAAGATTCCTGCCGTGGAATAATGTTAACTCGGGCCTTAGCCTTCACTTAGCCTTGCTCAACAGTATTAATAGTTTAAAGTGCTTCCAGAATGGGGATATCTTGTAACTTTGAAGGGAGTTCTCATCGCTTATATAATTAAATGTGACTCAAGTTTTATTTTAACTCTGAGAGGTAAGGTAGCAAGTCAGTTGTATTGCCACTTGTGCTAACGCGCTGTATGTTACAAGATGGTTTCTTTAAAATCTCACAAATTGCCTTCTAAAATCAGTGTTACAGAGCCAATATCAGGCAGGTATCATGGTACTG
>OX393574.1:1703009-1920509 GCA_947652115.1 Blastomussa wellsi | reverse complement strand
GGTTAAACTGGTTATCCGTAGCTCCGACAATCATTTGCAAGCATTACAATAACTTAATAAACAAAAATCACAAACCTGTTTAATGATGTACATACAAGTTGCCGGTGACACCCATTCTCGAGCGTGAATTCCACAATTCATAAAGAAAACTCGTTTGTTTGGTGATGGTTTGCCTCTTAGCTGCAACATTAAAAACCGCTTTATAAGTAAAATAATACAAACAGTGTGAGATCCTTGTATCAGCCATATCGAATCCATGCCCCTGTCTTTGATCCGAAGATTTTCGCTTTTGACGTTTATCAAAGGTGTGACTTCGTCAAATCTGTTATAACTTTGACGCGCATCAAATCTCAGAGGCGATGCTAAAGGGCTTTTTACCTTTGACATCTGTGTCAAAGATATTCATCCATATTTGTCGCACTTTTGACTCGAATCAAAAATTGGACAAAGCCAATTTTTCGTGCCGTGCGCGCGGTGGCTAATGGTTAGTGTATTCGACATGAAATCGAGCGGTTCTGGGTCCGACCCTGGCACTGTGTTGGCTTGAGCAACAGACTTCACCCTTACGGCCACAGCGCCTCTCTCCACCCAGGTTTATAATTTACTGTTGGCAGATCGAACGGTCCTGGGATTAACCCTGGCCAGGACACTCTGTTGGCTTGAGCAAGAGACTTCACTCTTTCGCTCATAGCGCCTTTCTCCACCCAGGTTTATAATTTATTGCTGGGAGATCGAGCGGTCCTGGTTAGGTTTATAATTTATTGCTCGAAAATAACCCTGCGATGGACTAGCATCCCATACAAGGGGAAGTAGAAATACAGGCCTTGCTGTCTCCATGCTACAGACACCGGGAAAAGGTCCAATCAGATTTAGTAGTACTTTCTTATCCTTACTTTCGGAGTGTTTCGGATGGGGGGGGGGGTGGGGTTGGGGGGGAGGGGGGTGAGAGAGGGGGATCGTTCGTTACCGTGCCCTTTCAGAACTTGACGATACCTTAATAGCCAACTGTTCGCGTCCTTCGTAAGATCTTCCTACGCTGAATGTTTCGGACATTCTTAAATGTTGGTTGGCAAGACTATGCATCTCCTCTTCAATCTAACAGAAGAGATAAGAAACAGTTCATTATAATTTACTGGTGGGGGATCGAGCGGTCCTGTTTCCAACCCAGCAAGGTCCCTGCGCGCCGTTTTCCAGTCAACTTTTCAGTCATTTTACTGTATCTAAACTCTCTATAAGCCGGGCACCTCTATAAGACGGACAACTGGTGTTGGTCCCTGTGCACTTTTCAGTCATTTTACTGTATCTAAACTCTCTATAAGACGGACAACTGGTGTTGGTCCCTGTGCGCCGTTTTTCAGTCATTTTACTGCATCTAAACTCTCTATAAGCCGGACACCTCTATAAGACGGACAACTGGTGTTGGTCCCTGTGCGCTGTTTTTCAGTCATTTTACTGTATCTAAACTCTTTGTAAGCCGGACACCTCTATAAGACGGACAACTGGTGTTGGTCCCTGTGCGCTGTTTTTCAGTCATTTTACTGTATCTAAACTCTCTATAAGCCGGGCACCTCTATAAGACGGACAACTGGTGTTGGTCCCTGTGCGCCGTTTTTCAGTCATTTTACTGTATCTAAACTCTGTATAAGCCGGGCACCTCTATAAGACGGACAACTGGTGTTGGTCCCTGCGCGCCGTTTTTTAATACTTTTACTGTATCTAAACTCTCTATCACCCGGACACCTCTATAAGACGGACAACTGGTGTTGGTTCCTGTGCGCCGTTTTTTAATACTTTTACTGTATCTAAACTCTCTATAAGCCGGGCACCTCTATAAGACGGACAATTGGTGTTGGTCCCTGTGAACTTTTCAGTCATTTTACTGTATCTAAACTCTCTATAAGCCGGGCACCTCTATAAGACGGACAATTGGTGTTGGTCCCTGTAAACTTTTCAGTCATTTTACTGTATCTAAACTCTCTATAAGCCGGGCACCTCTATAAGACGGACAATTGGTGTTGGTCCCTGTGAACTTTTCAGTCATTTTACTGTATCTAAACTCTCTATAAGCCGGACACCTCTATAAGACGGACAACTGGTGTTGGTCCCTGTGCGCCGTTTTTCTGTCATTTTACTGTATCTAAACTCTCTATAAGCCGGGCACCTCTATAAGACGGACAACTGGTGTTGGTCCCTGTGCGCCGTTTTTCAGTCATTTTACTGTATCTAAACTCTCTATAAGCCGGGCACCTCTATAAGACGGACAACTGGTGTTGGTCCCTGTGCGTTGTTTTTCAATCATTTTACTGTATCTAAACTCTCTATAAGCCGGGCACCTCTATAAGACGGACAACTGGTGTTGGTCCCTGTGCGCCGTTTTTCAGTCATTTTACTGTATCTAAACTCTCTATAAGCCGGGCACCTCTATAAGACGGACAACTGGTGTTGGTCCCTGTGCGCCGTTTTTCAGTCATTTTACTGTATCTAAACTCTCTATAAGCCGGACACCTCTCTAAGACGGACAATTGGTTTTGGTCCCTGTGCGCCGTTTTTCAGTCATTTTACTGTATGTAAACTCTTTTTAAGCGGCATCTCTCTAAAACGGACGGCTGGTGCCAGTTGCGATGGTGTCCTCAAGACTTAATTGGCCTTTTTACTTTTTATACAGGATTTAAATTTCATTATTTTGGATTTCAAATCTGCTATCTGTAGCAACTCTTAACGAGGAGGCACTCCTAGCTTAACGAACGCTAGTTTCAATTGAATGTTATAGAACCAAACCGAAACTCTAGCCAGTCACAAAGAACATAGACAATTCAGGGAACCAATCAAAACGCAAAGTAAAATAATATACTTCGCACAAAGCGCGGAAAAATGCAAGTTCGCGAGCGAGTCGCGTTTGGCTTTCGTTAAACTTCTGATTGGTTGAAAAGTGGCGCGAATTTTTTAGTCCAATCACTAAGTGTACTAATGCAGAACAAAGGAAAACGCGGCTTACTTTTGACACCCAAATAAAAATCGCTCTATGTTAATGTTATTATTCGAGATAAGGTTCTCTTAGTTACTAATACTACAAGGTTAGCAAAACTTGTATTACCTCGTCTAAAGGATGATATCTGCTATAAAAACTGAGCCCCATCCCACGAACCGCCTCCAATTGATTTTCATCATCCATCATTTTCTCAACATCAAAGATGACAATTTGGAACTGAATGTTTTGTTCTTTAAGCATAACAGCCAGAATCTTGTAGGCGTCCTCCGTCACGTGAATATCGACAGGGAGGCCGGCCTTGTGTGGAGCCTTCCAGAAATCAAGCTGTAAAATACAACGAGATCGTAACATGTCCTGTGAATGTTAGTTCTTACGAGGACAACAATCATCATAACCATTGTACTTCGACAGAAATGTGGTTTCTTTGAACTCTTGCTGCGGGACGTTCCACTCTCCCCTGTGTCACCCCGTCGGGTTTCAGACTTACCTCTAGTTCCGGTTTGTCTTCCAGTGAAGAAAGAAATTCAAGTTCATTTGAATTTCCAGGTATGACACGAATAACCTTTTCCCTGAAAAGCAATAACAATAACAATAATATCAGCTAAGACTGGTAATTGTCTACCACGTTCATTAGCCCGACCTTTTTACGTGCCAGGAACCTTCTTAAGAGGTTCCTTGTTTAGTTACACGATATAATCGCTCTGAAAGCTTTCTTGCTTTATGAAGTGAATGATTACAACAAGCTTTGAAAGTTATTGCATCTCGTGACAAGAATTTGTGACGAATTTCTCCAGGAAACTGATCTAAACTCTGCTGAAAACGCCAAGCTTGAATTTTACTCGCTAAGCTTGAATTTTATTCTCGCTTCCTAATAGGCTCCATTCATTTGTTGACCACTACAAAAATGAAACGAGTCTTGTTGGGTTTCCTGTGATATAAAATAAGCTTCTGGTTGTATAAATGAAGGGTGCAAGAAAGTGATTTTGTTGTTATCACGCGAGATTACAAAACATGGAATTTGCTTTTAGATAAATAGAAAAAAACTAGTGCAAACGAGAAAAACTGGGAACTTAATGGGAGTGGGGGAAGATGCTATTACAGCTAAACTACCCGAGGGTGCCACAAATGAAGAGCAAACGTTTTCTTAAAGAAAAGAAACAGCTGCTCTCGCCTGTCCCATTTCGGACCGCCTACTGTCACTTAACCTTTTGTCGATTTCTTTATTGATTTTTAATATTCACGCCCTTTAACACTCACGCTTTTTACACCGCTTATGTATTTTAACGATTTCACAAGCCCTTTAACGCTCACGCACTTTGACTCTCGTTCCTTCTTTTCTGCGTCATTCACGCGTGTGTTTGCGAAAACCAAACGTTTCGATGTTAAAGTTTATTAAAATGAATCTTCCTCACCGGTTGATTTTCGATATTTTCTTTAGGATTCAGCTGTTTGTAAAACTTCCTTTTATTTCTCGTTGAGTAGTAATTACTTCAAACAATTTATTAAGATAGATGAAAGTTTCAGGACACAAATTTACTTACAAGAATAGAATATGACGCGTCGCTTCTTAAATTAATTTTTCAAACCAATTAGGGAAGTTTTTACCTCGTGTTAGTTAAAAGTCATAAATTGTGAAAACACACTCATTGTTTGAAACAGCTGTGGGAATATGTCGGAAAAACAGAAGCGGAATAAAAACATTATTTTTTTTGCTTTTCGTGTTTTAAACTTGCTTGAAATTTGACGTCAAGAACTCTTTTCTTACAAGCTTGGTATTGGGGTTCAAAAATATACGATCAAGCTATGTGGAAGGGGAATTAAATATGCATTATGCCTGTATCCCAATATAAAAGCGAATAGCTATAAAAACAATGATTTACCTACTCGGTATAGTTAATATAATACCAGCTACAAAGTTTCTTAGCTAAGTGCAAACAAATACATCAAGAAACAGACGGGGCATAGTTAATTCTTGAAGAGAAAAAGATGTGACAGTGTTTTGCCATCGTCGTTTTCAAAGGCTCTAAATTTCGATTTTCGCCTTTCTGACGCCCGCTAAAACATTCGAGTGCAATAAACTTTAATCGTCTCAACAACGTATATTCATAGAATTTTCCAGTTCATGATATGTTTTGATCGTTATTATGAACTTTTCTGGGCTTTGTTTGTCCGTAGCTACTTCAGAAAAATTAAAGCATCCATATAAATGCATGGTTCGTTTCAGAAACAGTAAGTGCTGTAGGAAAAACCACACGCAAATCATGTTTATCAAAGTTGAAACCAGAGGTAAATTCCGTCATTCTTTTTTCGAGGCAATTTTGTCCAAACATCCAGTGGATTTTAACGAAGAGAATTAGCTTTAAAGCCGTTGGTTTTGTCGCTTACCCTTTTAAAACAGCGTTCATTACCTGAATATAAATATTGAAATGACAATTAAGATAATAGCTTTTGACGACAAATTGTGCATCATAGCGAACAAAATTTCTGTCATTATAAACCCCCTACAGTTTGAAGACTATAAGGCTACATATTATGAAAACTTAAGGGCGGGAACACAGCCTTGACAATTTTTAGGCACTTCAGTGCCAAGCATATGATATCTATTCTCATTTGTGAGAACCATGCATTGCTCTGCAAGTTTTGAGATTTTGGTAATACATCACGACATCCCACGTACATGAATTTCTAAATTCTCATTGCTCATCTGCTTGGCTTTGTATTGAAATTTTAAGGAGAAAGATCGTCATTGGGCACAGTTCACTTTCTTCCTTCCCTTATAAATTTTGCCTTTCTTATACATTTTGCCTTTCTTATACATTGTTCATATTTTCCCGGGGGGGGATTATTCACAAAGTTAGCCCTTAGGGGTGCCCGTCTTTCCTTCCATATTTCGTACAGCTGGGCATATTGGACCCAAACGTAAATTTTTTTCAACAGTAAAAATATTTTTCTAGAGTTATTCTTGGTAGGTTTTTTTCTTCAGTGTTTGTAGCTTCTTGGAAAATTAGACACCAAACATACGTTTATAGCGCTGAACTAAAGAGTTTCTTTTCTACAAGCACAGACCCCCCCCTCCCCTCCCCGTTTTGGTGATACCCTCTTTAGAATCTAGCAACTGTTTTAGGTCACCGTTCCGAACCAACAATACCTTTTTGCTAATGATACTGTAGGTAATAATGGCGGTCCTAGATCGAGAGTTATTGCTTAACATATCTGTACCTCGTTTCTTGTATAATTTTAACTTACCCTGAAAACACGACGACAGCCAAATAGAGAAAAACGAAATAAAACAGTGAAGATGCCATTTTGACGAATCCAGCGAGCCGCGCTACAGGTCTAAGCTACATAACTGGTAGAACAGAGTTTAAAAAGACTGCTTTCTCGCTTCATTCTTCACAAAGTGACAGGAAGTATTTCTTTTTGAAAGACGCGTAGGCCTTCTGCATAAACAATAGCAGCGAATAGCCAACTTCACTCTGCAGATATTTTTCAATGAATCCATACAAAAAGCAGATGTTCACATACCGCCTGACAGAATTGAATACTTGAGGGACAAATGTAGATATTACCCCGCGTCTTTGAATAAACATTAGGGTGAACACATTTACAGCCGGCAAAAATGGAAAAACAGAGTAGTTTAATTTAGTCAGGATGAGAGACATGGGGGCTAAGGTTACACATTTAGAACCAGTACTTCTAACAATGCTCTTAAACCAGTGACGTCATGGTTTGTGTATTTTTGAAAATTAAGCCTAAATTTTTTAAATTCGTCATTTGCAATCTGCCTCAATCTTCTCCATCGCTAACCAGCCTTGTTCATTTTTGGTTTAGTATCACCTATTTGGTATTTTTTCTTTAGTAAACTATTATTTTAAGAGTTTCCTACATCTTAAGGGTGATTTGGTTCATTGTAAAACATGACTCAAAATATGGTGACGCAGCTCCTTAGAGTGTCCTATAAAATGCAAGTTTAGACATTAAATATAAATATTTCCTTTGTTGTATGAGCCATTACGATGGTCAAATTGGCATCTCACATCACGCATATTCTCGTTTGCCAAAACAGATAAATTTGTACAGTTGAATTTAAAGTCGAGGATTGTTTTCACACCTGCCATACGTGCTCTGCTGGAGGTAGACTTGCTCATTCGCTACGCGGAGGGCGCAGAAGGGAGGTCGCGAGGGAGTCCGAATCAAAATGACGAGGGAGACCGCTAGATATGTCATGGAGGGCGCCGCTGGCTTGAAAATCAAAATGGCGGCGCGGAACAAGCGACGCTCATTCCAGGCCATCCGCGCGTTCCGCGATGTCTCTCGCGCTTGATTTCCCGTGTCTATCGACTTGGGGCAAGTCTATACTGGAGGCTGCCTTCACTTTTGGCAGTTGTGACCATATTTAGAAAGTCACATCACCTGAACACAGAAACACTTAAAACTCGCACAGTCTACATTTTTGTCGGACAAAACCAAAGCTAATGAATAGAGCGCATTCAGCTGCAAAATCTGTAGTATGGATTTGAAGAGATTTGCGTTAGTTAAAAAGTTATGACGTCATAACATTTTAGCGAATTTCAAGAAATCCATACTACAGATTTTGTATCTGAATGGACTCTATCCATTAGCTTTGGGTTTATCCGGGAAAGGTGTAAGCCGTGCGAGTTTTTAGTATTGCTATTTTCTGGTCGCGTGAAAATGCATGATCACATGATTACACGGGTGTTTCGATTCCCAAGGTACAAGAGCCAATCACAATTCTCCGTTTGACATCAACACGTGGAAACGGACAGTGAATGGTTTTCCTTCGATGGTTTCATTCGCGCCGTTGACGGAAGAATCAACTCTCACACAGTAAAAAAGGCGGAATTTCCGGCAATGCTGTGTTTGTAATGCGTATTCAAGATGGCCTGTCAAACTGGTTGCCAGTTATTTTACTTATTATACATTGTAGTCACCATCTGTCTTCTCATTGGCTAAGTTTACAGTTAATTCTGGGAAACAGTGCAACCTACAGATTATTCACGACTAATCTGCTCCGGCTCATAACTTTTACCTCGACCTTGATTATTCCGACTGGGCAAAAAAATGAATTTCAAACCCTGTAATTGTTTATTGACAACGGCTAAAACTGAAATTACTAGACATAATAAGTATTTATTTTCTCAGAAATTAGAATATAGATGTTTCATGGTACCGTGGATTTCTAAACCATGCAGACTCGCGAGGATTAAACTAAGATCAACTTGCCAGTTCCTTGGACTCTATCCTAGATATCAGCCCAGTAACGTACCCTAGTAATGAAAAACCTGCTCCCTCCGAACGTCCGTGAATTCTAACTCTGAGTGCAGATATAATTATATGACTCGCCGGGGGAGGGGGTACTCCCATATATTGGCCATATAGGTACGTGCCGCGGGTTAGGCTGTGGTTTTTTGAGGTTCTCGCTCCTTAAATAGGGTATCATTTTTGCTTCTTTTGGCATTCTTCACGGTGTGATCGTTAGATAGGGTACCTAAATTGTACTATTTCGCTATTTTGCAATTTGCAGTGCGTAAACAACACACTAAACGAAAAAGAAACGGTCTGTCAAACTGAAAACGTTACGGAACGACAAAAAGTTGACCCGTTTACACCTTGTTTAGTTTTTTTGTTTTTGTTTTTTCCGTGTCATTTGTCGATCTTGGTCCTTTAGTAGGCTATCAAATTCCGTTTACTTTATCCTTAAATAGGGCCACACCTATCCAAAATTTAATTGAGTAACCCTCCCCCGGGATGACTCAAGCAAACGGAGAGAGGCAAGCGACGTCAAATGTTTTGACTCTTACGTCATTGATGCGCGCTCTGTTTTTTGTTTTGATCGAAGTGAACTTGGAAAACATCGTAGCGAAGGGCAGCGTGAGAACCTGGGGACTGTGTACTCTCTAGACCATTTTAAAATGGTTCTGCGCAGGGCGGATCCAGGGTGAGGGTAGTGGGGGTCACCACCCCCCTCCGGATTTTTTGTTTTTACTACTTGTTTGACGCGCGGAAATTCTCGCAACGAAAGTTTCGACCCCCCACCCCCATCAAAAATATCTGGATCCGCCCCTGATTCGAACGAATATAAATGCCCCTGGTTTTTCGAGGATGATGTGCACTCCCTTTGGTACAACCATTCCTTCAATACATGACACATGTTTCCCATTGTCTCTCCTTTATTAATTTATCTCATCTTTATGAGAACAAATATTCAAATTAACTGAGGCATTTCCAAGTAACACATGCAGTTATAGTTTCATTTCACGTGCCATAGCTTTGATTCCTTCAAATGTCTCCATCGCTGTAGGGACAATCTGGTTGGCTGGTAGCAGAAAACCGCGTTGTCCTTTATCCCTTAACTCTATTGTGAATGAATACGTGATATTCAGTGCTCCATAAGTATAGTCCGAGGTTCCTCCGGAATTTGTGTCTGTGAACACATGTAGGGACAAAAAGATATTAGGAAACCAAGAAAGGGGAAGAAAAGACTGGGGACGAACTTGATAGTGTAGTGGAAGAGACCATTCTCGTCCCCATAGCCCTTTTCGTTTTCGCAACCGGGCGAACATTTTGACTTCCGTTTAAGATTTCTTTGTTCTCAAACAGCCAATGATTGATTTTAAAATCGTATGTCCCCAGAGCCCTTCGCTTTTCGTGCCAAGGCCCAGTCGGCTAAGAGAAACGGAAAGGGCTATGGGGACGAGAATGGGAAGAGACCTTTAGATCGGAGTATGAGTACCAGGTCGCCGAGTAAGATACGAATTTCAATCTACGCAGTTACATTCTTAAAGCCCTTACTCCTCCCTGTTGCTGAACAGTTTAAACGGAGACTAACAGCACGAGATTGGTGTGATTAACAAAAGTGAACTCACCAGCCTTGAAATTGGTACTTGTACTCAATCTCAGTGCTAAATACATTTTTATTGTTTTAGGTTTTCTTAATAGTTTCACTTCCAAGTGTGTGTTTTGAAAAATGCTGAGAGGCACGTGAATGTTTATTAAGACTTAGTCTTAGTCAATAGTATTTTCAAAGTTTGGTGCTCCCCGAAATATTAACTGGAATTCTCACTTGTCATCTATAAAGGAATCCCCTTACAAATGTACCGACTTGAGCTTTGTGGAAATGGCCAGGTCGCACAAGCTTATTTTTGCCCTTGAGAGCCACTCTCGTCCCCAGAGGCCGTGATCCCATTGGTCAGCACCAAGGAATCAAGACCTCTAGCCGCAATCAAATCAATTTTTAGGCGGTTGTATGCTGGCTAATGCTAGCATATTCAGAAATTATGTAATTTTCTCGGACACTGAGGTTTCAGCTCCCATAGTTCAGGGGTGCCCGTATAGAGCGTTTTTACGTGACGTCATCAAATTCTATAATCAAAAACCAAAGAGCCACCAAAACTATTTATACTCATCAGGCATAAGAGGGGCTAACTTTATATCTGTGAAAAGCTTTTCAGCTCAACAGTGTCCTTTGTTTGGAAACTAGCGCAATTTGAATTTCAGAGTTATGGCGGTGCGTGATATTCAGTTACGATCATGTTTGTCCAAAAACACATACTTATCTTGCGAGATTTAGCTATTTGAGAAGTTTAGGTATTAGGAGAAGCGTTTATATGAACATTTGTTTGTTCAAAACAGGTAACCAGTCGTCTAGATAACAAAGTGAACTCCAGATGTTTACACTATTTCCGGCCGCCATGTTGGTGTTCCACTGAGGTACACCAATATGGTCGGCTGTCAATAACATACCTCGAAGGGCCCTTTGGCTCGGAATGCACTGGGAACGAGTTTGGTTAGCTAAATTAGAGTACAAAATCACCCTGGTTATAGCACTGCGGTTAGCCTATAAAGTAATCCGGTTAGCCTACTAAGCACTGCGGTTAGCCTATTAAGCAATCCGGTTAGCCTACTAAGCACTGCGGTTAGCCTATTAAGCAATCCGGTTAGTATAGGTAATCACATGAGGCCAAGTACTATTAAGGATTAATTGCACGAGAGTTTTCAATTTGGAAAATTTTGAAAACTCAAGTGCAATTAATCCTTAATAGTACGAGGTCTCATGGGATTACTTGTTTATCAATAAAGGGCAAAATTTATACGAAGGAAAATCACGCGCGCAGTCTATTTTTATCTGGGAAGCCTGTTTAGCGCTACGGCAATTAACGGATTAGCCAATCATTAACAGGTAATCATGCCCTCTCTTGATTACTAAAAATGCCCTCGATTAAGCAAAAATGCCCTCTCTCTCAACCAATCAGCGCTCAGTAATTTTGCCCTTTATTGATAAGCCTAATAAGCACTGCGGCTAGCCTACTGGGCACTGCGGTTAGTCTACTTAACAATCCAGCTAGCCCACTAAGCACTGCAGTTAGCCTACTGAGAAATGCGGTTAGCGTACTAAGCACTGCGGTTAGTCTACTAAACAATCCAGCTAGCCCACTAAGCACTGCGGTTAGCCTACTGAGCACTGCGGTTAGCCCACTAAGCATTGCGGTTATACGGTTCGGCAGCCGGGTCTCGGTAGTATAGTGGTTAGTGGGAACAGCTTGTGATCTGAGTGACCCGGTATCGATTCCTCCTCGATGCTTTTATGATTGACTTTGTTTTTTTTCTCTTTATTAGAGTGCCGACCAACATTTCAACGAATATCTCAAGTTTGGAATAGCGCACACACCTGTTTTCTTTGTTTATCACCTGTAACATCGTGGTTTCATGACTCTGTCCACTGTATGGTTTTCGATTTATTTTTTGGTCACGTGAGTGAAAACGCTCTTTTCGCCTATGGTCGGACGAAATGACGTCACGTAAGCACGGCCTGGCTGCCAAGTACAGTTTCAAAATGGCGGCATCAGATGTTGAATTTTGGGCTTCTTTCGAGACGAATTTCTGCAGGATGGCATGCACTTTAGAAGCTGAAACTTCGGTGAGTGGAAAAACCCAATGTTTACTTGCAATAGGTGGAGAAAAAATAACTAGACTTTTTGGAGTGACCTCCAAAAAGGGAACCTCTACTCTTACGACAAATTGACGTTGACTTGTTTGAAATAGTACCTGAATTTTAATTAAATTTCGCCAGATAAGCGAGAAATAAAATTTAATAGCAACAAAAAATGGAAAATATTATCGCTTTTTCAATATTCCCGCGCCCCGCCATTTTGGATTTGATGACATGTTGTGGTTGCCCCATTTTTTACACAAAAGATGATCTGCTTCATAACAATAGCGGCAACCACAACACGTCGTCAAATCCAAAATGGCGGCGCGCGGGAAATTAAGAAAGCGATAATCTTTTCCATTTTTCGTTGCTATTAAATCATATTTATCCTGTCTCCGGTTAAATTGAAATTTGGGCATTACAACAATTTAAAGTCCTTTTTTCAAAAGAGTGGAGGTTCCCTTTAAAGGAACACAACTTTTAAGATAAAATCATTATGAACTTAAATTCCGCGACTTACAAGCGGTGACCGAAGATGGTCCATATGTGTAATTAGTGCCGTAACCAGCATTTCTAATGGCTTCTACAGCGTACCCACTGATCCGCATCTGAAATTAGCAAAGCATTTTAATTTATAGCTTATTTAGACGCTAAACGACCAACTCAACAAGTTACAGCCTTAGCGCCTTAGTGTGACCACCAGACAAACTTTTTTGACAAGTTATAATTAGCCAATCAGAGAGCGCGAATTTGTTTGAGCGGTCCCGCCTCCTTGTAATGTTCAAAGCTGTTGTCTCGAAACTTGTCGAATCGCAATTGTAAACAAGGTTGTATTTTAACAAGGTGGCGGGACAACTCAAACAAATTCGCGCTCTTTGGTTGGCTAAAAAGTTTGTTGGGTGGCCACACAAAGGCGCGTCGCGCTGTAATTCATCGAAAGGGGAGAAAAGGAAAAAACTGAAAACAATAAAATCATAATACAGTAAATGGTTTGAACCCGGGGCTAACAGTCGATCGTGTAGTTTGATCGTCCGGGTGAGGGTAGTCTTGAAAAGGACTGTTGTCGGTAACAGTGACTGTCGTCCGAGTAATGTGAAGAGTTGTTTGTCAGTTGAATGTTATAAGTCTGGTTCGTGAAAACGTATTGGTCAGTTTAGCCGTGATGTTATTGGCTGAAAGACTCAATTAGCTGATGTCGTCGGTCGTGATTGGTCGGTTTCGATCGGTTGGTAAAGTTAGGTAGTTCTGTTTGTTATGTCCATGTCGTGTATCGTGAACGTAGCGTAACCAGAGCGGTCTCGTTTAACGACAAGTCGTCAGGGCGCGTTCCTCGATGCTTTGCATCAATTTCTGTAACAACAACGGAAACTGGCGTCCCCATAGCTGTTCCGTGACCCTGTTTGTAGTGTTCACCTTTGTACTTGAAGTAAGTAGAGGTCAGGCAAAGGTTTAGTAAGTCCATGATGTCTTCTGTCGGTAGCGGTAGTGTGTCAGACAGTCGGAGAGCGGTGTCAGTGCACTAACTAGCTTGTAGTCGTCAGGTATCTGTGCAGTCTTTATGGTAGATTTTAGTTTGCGTCTCGATTTGTTGGTAAGCGGTTGAAGTACAGTCGTCAGGTACTTGGGCAGTTGGTACGTAGGAGACCCACAGAACGAGACTATAGGTTGCACAGGGGAACCAGGATTGTGGTTGTGGTACTGAGCACCTCAGTCGGTAGTAGCGTTGCATGTCAATAGCATCAAACGTCTTGAGGTTACGCAGCTTGCTGTTGAGTTTATAAATTTAAGTTCCTCGTAAGTCTGTCTGTCATTAACAGGAGCGTCCATTTTGTCGTAGTAGTCAAGTTTGTTCATAACAACAGTTACATGTCCTTTGTCGGCTGGTAGTATATACGGTGTCCAAAAAAAAACGTGTATGTATGGCAAATGTAAAAGTTGAAAATGTATTTTTTTTTGTAATTGAAAGTGTATTGTTATTGTAACAAGGTATTGTTTTTCAATAAAAAAACATTCTTAAAAAATACTAATTTATATAATTCCAAACATTTTTTTAAATATAATCTCGTAAGAATATGAGCAGTTAGAATTTTATTCACGAAGGCTAACAATACCGCGCCATTGCGGTTCCAGGAATCCATTTATTTTAGAGAATTAAAAATTGACGAAAAGAAAAAAAAAGTTATGTTTTGATATAAAACATTTATATTTATATTTTCTATTAAATTAGCACGTATGCGTCAACATGTACGGGTTAAAAGCGAAGACAAACTAATGAAAAGTTTACTCTCTTAACAGTAACATCCTTACGACAAGTTATCTATCGCGTAGCTTTATATTAGTACCTGTTCTTCGTGGTCCCTCGTTTCTTCCGAAGTGTATCCCCAGGGGGTCATCCATATTTGACCGTAGTTGTGGATGTCCAAGTAGCCCGCTATTTGTTTACGGTCGTTCAGGAATTTTAAGTAATTTTTCACATTTTTCACTTCCACTTCAGAAAACGGATGAGTTCCACGATATGTACCGTCACAGGGGCTCGAACTAGCGCCTGGATCTAATGCAACGTAGAAAAAAATGGATCAGTATTTATTCATTTACTCCCTGCATTCCTGCTGCAATACTCATCGTGTATAAATAAAAGCTATCATCATCATCATCATCATCATCGTCATCATCACCATCATCCTCATCATCATCGTCCTCATCACCGTCATCATCATCGTCATCATCATCATCATTATTATTATTTCACTTAGTGTCCCCCACGCGATCTCCGTGTTATATAACCCTGCGTTCCTTGTTCCGCTATGCGGATACATGCCCCCTTCCAGTTGAGATTTTTCATGAACTTCTTTTGATTCCGATATTAGTTTACATATTTACAGTGTCCTCAATTTGTACAGCCGTGCTAAAAACATGGAAACTTAAAGTTATTTGTTGGTTTTTATGCACCCCCTCGTGCTTCGCGCTATACGCAGTCCTGTGGGTTCCCGCAGTACCCCTGCATTCGTTACGTGTTTACCATGCGATAACTCCCCCACCCCCCACCCCCCACCCCCGCTATATGCATCAATTGGTTCCCAGTTGGTTCCCGATTCCCCTTGTACTCGGCATAAGCCCAAATCTCTTGATGTGGAGTCAAATACATTACCCATAAAGCCATCGCACTTCAGGTGTACATGTTACCATGGTTACAGATGAACTCGCTACTCACACCCCCATTTGTAGTCCCAGTTCCTGTTTGCATCTGTTCCAACGCATTTGCTTCCTCTGTTGGGTGTACGCGTCTTTCTCCACATTCTGTTCTCGGGACTGCTCTGTAAAAGCCAGAGCAGAAAAATTAAGAGAGACAGCTTGAATGTCATCATACGAGTTATTGTCGTAACTCATTAGCTGACTTTTACAAAACTTCCCTTACCTGTTATATAAACAATAGCGTCCATTTGGCTTTGAAAATGCGCACTAATGTTTGTCCGCGGAAATCATCTGTTCCTAGAAGCTCACAGTATTTGTGTTTATTATCATTCAAATATTTGAATGATACGCATTTCGGTATTTAGGTATTTCGGCATTTCGAGCCAGCCAACCAGAACATGAGAATTTGACTTCCCAAGGGAGTGAATGCAATTATAATTTGACATCTCCGCACTTGGAAATTCTCATGTTCTGATTGGCTGGCTCGCTTTGAAGTTAGCAAAGAGTTGTCAAAAAGATGTCAATATGTAATCACAAACTTTCTCGAGTGGCAACGGTAAGGCGCGTAGCACTGTAATAGAAGCGTGTAACATTGCAGATACTCGTTCCCAGGCCTTTTCCCTGCGAACGAGGCAATGTTACCGACCTCGTTCTGACCAAGGCTATTTCCTGGGAACGAGCTTGAGATACTCCTTATTTCCCAGTAATGGAAACGTACTGTATTCCAAGTGAACACATAACCATCTACATTCAGGACGGGCATAATAACGAAATCCATCTTGTCTAACATGGCAGTCACGCTGTTGTCCTTACCATATTTGGAGACGATCTACAAAACACAAAACACGCAAATAGATCTTTTACATGCCTCCCGGGAATTGGGCACAGGAGGTATATTTCCGCCATCTTGTAATAGAAAAAGGTGACAGCTCTGGACCTTGATGGTGAGCGTATACCTCCAGTTCCCAATCCCCACGCGGTATGTAAAAGTCCTTTTGTTTGTCACTGAAGTCGGACATCTCTTTTTTGGCCTTAGTCAGGGTAGCATCTATAATGGAGTTTCGCCCATTCGAAAAATGAATTTTATCGGTTGCAGAAACTGGCTTGCCTTGTTTCAGCTTCATACTCCAGCAAGTTGAAAAATTACTGGATGCTGCTCAACACAGAACAGAACAAGAAGGGGTTCAAGTGTTTCTTTCGGTTCTGTACCGGCTGTTTGTTTTAGTTGTTTAGCAGACGTAAAGGTCGACCCACGTCTTGGAAGGCGCGCTTTGAAGAATATATTCTTCGTACATAAAATGTTTTAATCTTTCCTATGTTTATTATCTCTTGCTTTCAAGATAATTTCTCGAAATTCTGTGCCTGACTTTGTATAACGTAGCTCTTTTAGTACTCATAGCGGAAATTCACTTCTTGAAAACGGGTTTAACTGGTTATAAGCCCGACAAACATTTGCAACATTACAATAAGCAAAAATCACGTACCTGTTTAATGATGTACATACAAGTTGCCGGTGACACCCATTCTCGAGCGTGAATTCCACAATTCATAAAGAGGATAGGTTTGGTTGGTGATGATTCGCCTTTTAACTGTAACATTGTAAAACGTTTTAGAAGTTAAAGAATACGAACAGTGTATGATACCTGTATCAGCGATATCGAATCCTTGTCTCTATCTGGGGATGGGATGTTTAATTTGGGGAGCAGTACATCACCAGATTCGAAACCGACGGTTAGTTATCCACAAACACATTAAATCAATAATATCTGTGCTCCCTACATCGATCACTGGATCAATGAAGCCATGCAGCTTCTTTCAAATATAATCCCCTTATAAACTTTTATAATATAGATAGGATTCTGTACGCACTCTGATTGGTCAAAAACCCATGTTTTATTTAAAAAATAAAGAAGCCTAAGCCATGTATTATACTGTCATAAAACACGACGGGCATTTGAGAACACGAGGGAAATGTAGAAAGCACGAGCCGCAGGTAAATTCTTGCCTGTGGCTCGTATTTTCTACATTTCCCTCGTGTTTTCAAATGTCCGTAGTGTTTAATGACAGTATAATACATGCCGTTGGCTTAGGCTTCTTTATTTGTTAAATACATTCAATAGTTTTGAGTTAGGTGCTTAAAGGAGCTACGTCACGGCATTATGCATTTTGAAAAATTAGTCTAAATTTTTCAAATTCGTCATTTTCAACCCGTCTCAATTATTTCCGTGTAGAATTCGATTTAGCAGTCTTTTCCTGTTTTTACTTTCGCAATGTTGAGGGGAGGGAGTTGTTAGTAGCCGCGATCTTTCGGAACTTAACGGTACCTTCATAGCCAACAGTTCACGTCCCTCGTAAGATGTTCCTAAACTGAATAGGTCGGACATTGTTCGATGTTGGTTGGCAAGGTTATGCATCTCTTGTACGATCTAACAGAAAAGAGCAGTTCATTATGATTTTGTTTTGGATATGCAGTCACCTATATATAACCAGGACCACTGATGTTGGATACTGCGCTCTTTTTTTTCAGTCATTTTACTGTATCTAAACTTCCACACTGACCTCTATAAGATGCGGGACCACTGGTGTTGGTCCTTGCGCGCCGTTTTTCAGTCATTTTACTGTATCTAAACTCTCTATAAGCCGGACACCTCTATAAGACGGACCACTGATGTTGGCCCCTGTGTGCCGTTATTCAGTCATTTTACTGTATCTAAACTCTCTATTAGCAGGAGAGCTCTGTAAGACGGACAACTGGTGTTGGTCCCTGTGTGCCGTTTTAAAATCATTTAACTGTATCTATCTATCTATCTATCTATCTTGGCTCTGTAGGCTATTATATTCTTAACATTTCAATCTTTTAGACATTTTTGCCGATAGCAAAAGCAATTTTCAATTGGATGTTATAGGACCAAAACGAAAGTAATTACTTTGGCCAATGACAAAGAAAGAAGACAAGCCAGCGAACCAATCAAAACTCGAACAAAATGCATGTACCCGGCTCAAAGCGCGGGAAAATGTACGCGAGCGAGTCGCGATTGGTTTTAGTTATAGTTCTGATTGGATAAAAAGTGGCGCGAATTTTTTAAACCAATCATTAAGTGTACTAATGCACAACAAAGGAAAACGATAATATCTTTTGGCACTTAAGTGGAACTCGCTCTATGTTAATGTTATTACTCGATATAGGGTTCTCTTACCAATACCACAAGGTTAGCAAATCTTGTATTACCTCGTCTAACGGATGATAGTTGCTATAAAAACTGAGCCCCGTCCCAAGTGCCTCCTGTTCTTCTTCCACCATTTTCTCAACTTCAAAGATGATAATTTGGAACTGCATGTTTTGTTCCTTAAGCATAACAGCCAGAATCTTGTATGAATCTTCCGTCGACACGTGAATATCGACAGGGTGGCTGACATTGCGTGGAGCCTTCCAGAAATCCATCTACAAAATATAACGAGATTGAATGCCTAGCCGGGATGTTAGCAGGAGCCCAATGGTCTCCTGGTGTTAGCTCTTGTGAGGAAAACAATCATATGTAACTATTATTTTTCGACAGAAACCACTGCGTGAAAGAAAATGTGGTCTTTTTGGAATTCTCACTGAAGGACATTCCATCTTGTCCCACCTCCACGGGCTTCAAACTTACCTCTAGTTCCGGTTTGCGTTCCAAGGAAGAAAGAAATTCAATTTCATTTGAGTTTCCAGGTATGACACGGATAACCTTTTCCCTGAAAGGCAATAACAGTAACAATAATAATATCATACTCATACTCAATTTTTCTTGGACAAGTCTGTCCAAGGGGGAAAGGTGCAGAATTGTGAAAGGTGCAGATTGAGATTGGCATGGCATTGGAACACCGGAACACCGGAACACCCCGGAACACCAGAAATGTATTGGCATTTTATGGTATTTCTGGTGTTCCGGTGTTCTGGAGTTCCATGTTTTGGGTTGTTCCGGTGTTCCGGTGTTCCTGGTTTTCGTACATGCCGTCCAAAACACGATTAAGCTAACCTAGGGTTTGAGTAAATATTTTTATGTAGTTTTATGATAGCTTTGCAGAGAGTTTCCCAGCTTATATTTTAGCGCGTTCAGTTTTGCTTTACGCTTTTATAGAAGAGAAATCAAAGTTTAACTTTTAATCCTGCATGGACTAGGGCTAACCTCTTTCGAACAAATGGGTTCATTAACAAGAGGTCTTTTGTTTAGTTACACGATATAATCGCTCTGAAATCTTGCTTTATGTAATGAATGGCTACTGTAATTAAGCTTTCAAAGGTATTGCATGTTGTGGCAAGATGTTTTGTGCCAAATTTCTCCACGAAATCGATCTAACGTTCGGGTCTTTTCTGCGTCATTCACACGAGTGTTTGCGAAAACCAAACGTTTCGATTTTAAATTTGTATTATAATGAAATCTTCCTCGCCGGTTGATTTTCTATATTAAAGGATTCAGCTGTTTCCTTTTAATGTCTTGCTGATTTGTAATTACCTCAAACAATTGAATACGAGGCGGCGCTTTTACTCTTGGGAATCTTAGGGAAGTTTTTACTCCGGGTTAGTTAAAGTTATAAATTGTGAAAACACACTCTTTGTTTGAAACAGCTGTGGGAATATGTCGGAAAACAGAAGTTGGTTTTTCGTGTTACAACTTGCTTGAAATTTGATGTCAAGAACTCTTTTATTGACAAGCTCGGTATTACACAGGGGGCCCATACAAGCAGTGCGTCTTTGTATGTTCGATATATAAAGAAATGTATGGGAATGTTGAAAGCGTCCTACTATCGAAAACCTATTTCGAGTAATGTTTATTTTTTGGGTTGAAATAAACGTGAACTTTCCTCAGGTGTTGAATTTTGTCGTTCCTCGGCTCAGAATGGCGAAATAGAGCGATTTGGAGGGTTCTGTGTTTATTGTTGCTTGAAGCAACAAGTACTGCCACTTGTTCACAAGATTAGTTTTAACCAGTACCATATAAACATATTACTGCAACTATATAATAACTTTAGTGCTTCAAATGCACAGTGAATCCAAGTGGAGTAACATTCCAGATCGATGTGAATACCATAATAACAAACACTAAGTATCAGGCTGACACAACCACGCCCTTTGGACAAAATATCGCTCTTTAAAAATACTACCACTTGCAGTAAAAAAAATTATTTAAGACATTTAATTTCTTGAAGCTGAATACCAATCGTCAATATGCTCACCGTAGTGGAATTATAACAAGCTTCATACTTGATGTTTTGCTTCTCCAAAGGTTTTGGTGAGTAAACTTGATTGTTTAAAATCGCTTCTCTGCGACATCACTTTTTAAAACATTTGCCTAGGGGAGCATGCCCCCAGAAATTCGGCCCTTTGGGCCTCACTGTTGACATCAATTCAATTTTTCACTTCATACCAACCAGAAACCTTGTCATATATGTAATAACTATGTAACAAATGTCATATTAGTATGGTATGCATAATTCATACTTATTAAAAGCTCTTGGGAAATTTTACGTTACAGAGATTTGAGAAAATTAACAATTCTTCATTTTCTGTTCATTGGTTTATTCCTCCTCAACCAATTTATATTTGCAGTTGGATGGGTGGGGGGGAGGGGTATTGAAATAGGGGAACCTGAAAAAGTTTAGTTTTTCAAAGGGGGGGATTGAAAAATAAAGGTAAATTTGTTAATTTCTCACCTATCCCCCCCTCCCATAAATAATGAACGGCCCCTAAGAGCTACGTTCCCCAAATTCCATTTTTCACTTTTTTCTTTCACTTTTTTCTTTCAAGGCAATTTTGGCGAATCACTCAGTAGATTTTTGCGAAGAGAAAACAGCTTTCATTACCTGAATATAACTATTGACAGTTAAAGTAACAGCTTTGGTGAATCACAGCAAACTCAATTTCTGCCACAGTTAAAACACTATAAAACTACATACTACGAAGACTCGGAAGGGCCCTTGTCAGCCTCCGCCATTTTCGATGCCATCGAAACTATAGAAATTGTATGGTGAAGCGAAATCTTACTTCATTGGTGTAAGTTATGTTACTGGAAATGTTTAATTACCAATTTAGCAAATTTATCAAGTTTCTCGGTGATCTCTTTCGTTTCGATATGCTCAGCGTAAAGTATAGTACTGAAACTCTCGCACGTGAACAATAACAGAGGCGTGGCCTACTAGGGCTTAAGGGCGACAACACAACCTTTAACATTTTTAGCGAATTCAGTGCGAAACATATGATATATGTTTTTAGTCACCGTTCCAAGCCAACACTACCTTTTTGCTAATGATACTGAAGGTAATAGCTGCCCTAGAGTCATTTTTAACACATGTGCATTTTGTTTCTTATATATTTTAAACTTACCCAGCAAAAACGAACACAGCCAAATAGAGCAGGCCGAAATAAAACAGTGAAGATGTCATTTTGACGAATCCAGCGAAACGAGAACCTCAGAACCTCGCTACAAGTTTAAGCTCAATAACTGAGTAGAACAGAGTTTAAATAGAGTGCTGTCTCACTTCATTCTTCGCAAAGTGACAGGATTTAGCCAACTTCACTTTGCAGTTATTTTCCAATGAATCATTACAAAGAGCAGATGTTCACATACCGCCCGACAGAAGTGAATAGCTGAGAGACAAATGCAGACAATACCTCACGTCATTGAATAAATATTAGGGTGGACGCTTTTACAGCTGGTAAAATTGGCAAAACAGAGCAGTTTAATTTCGTCAGGATGGGAGCCAAGGTTACACGTTTAGATTCAGTACTTCTAACAGTGCTCTAAAACGAGTTACGTCATCAGTAGTTTTTGCATTTTGAAAAATTTATCCTCATTTTTTTCAAATTCGTCCTTTGCAATCCATCTCTATCCCCTGCATCCTTGACCATCCTTCTTCCTGCTTGCTTCAGTATCACCTCTTTGGTGTTTTTTTTTTACCTTCGTAAACTCTTACTTTGACATTTCCTACGTTTTAAGGCTAATTTCCTTCATCGCAAAAAATAACTCAAGACTGTAAATGCCAGTTTAGATAAACAAAAATATTTCCTTTGTTGTATGAGCAATTACGATGGTTAAATTCGCATCTCACGTCACGCACATTCTCGTTTGCCATAACAGATCATTCAAACTGACTGGTTTTAACATGTCCAAAACCTTTTAGTGAGTTTGTACGGGGGAATTTGCCGTTATTAAAAGTCGAGGATTGTTTTCACACCTGAAGATCAGAAATGAATTTGATCGGCTAATGGTGTCGTTTTATTCCGGACAGTTGTTGAAAGCATAATGAATTTCGTATAATGGCTAGCGTGCGCTTGAGTCGTAATAACGGGTTGTAATCCCCGACTCTGTCTATGAGACTTGCACGCAGGGAATCATGGTAGTTGTATTAGTCAAGCGCACGACATGTTCGAGACAAAGCGTGTGATGTTGCCCTGCGCGCAAATCTCATAGCGCAAAGTGACAGGATTTAGCCAACTTCACTTTGCAGTTATTTTCCAATGAATCATTGCAAAGAGCAGATGTTCACATACCGCCCAACAGAAGTGAATATCTGAGAGACAAATGCAGACAATACCTCACGTCATTGAATAAATATTAGGGTGAACGCCTTTACAGCTGGTAAAATTGGCAAAACAGAGCAGTTTAATTTCGTCAGGATGGGAGCCAAGGTTACACGTTTAGATTCAGTACTTCTGACAATGCTCTTCAACGAGTTACGGCATGGTTTGTGCATTTTGAAAAAATAGCCTAAATTTTTCAAATTCGTCATTTGCAATCCATCTCAATCTTCTCCATCCTTAACCATCCGTGTTCCTGCTCGGTTTAGTATCACCTCTTTGGTGTTCTTTTACCTTCGTAAACTCTTATTTTGACGTTTCCTACGTTTTAAGGGTTAATTTGCTTCATCGCCAAAAAATAACTCAAAACTGTAAATGCCAGTTTAGACAAACGCAAACATTTCCTCTGTTGTATGAGTAATTACGATGGTTGAATTTGCATCTCACATCACGTATATTCTCGTTTGCCATAACAGATCATTCAAACATGACTGGCGACTAGAGAAAGGTTAGTTCGTGAAGGATAACTCGGGGGAGGGTTGTCTCGGGAACCCGAGGCCCTATAAACGGGGCATAAGTTATTGCTTATCATTCAATGCATTTTTTCCCTCACATCACGTATATTCTCGTTTGCCATAAAAGATGACCGCAAACATGACTGGTTTTAACATGTCCAAAACCTTTTAGTGAGTTTGTACAGTTGAATTTGCCTTTATTAAAAGTCAAGGATTGTTTTCACACCTGAAGATCAGGAATGAATGTTGTCAGGAGCCCATTTTGTTTGGTGATTTTGATCGGCTAATGGTGTCTTTTTATCCCGAACAGTTGTTGAAAGAAGAATGAATTTCATATGATGACTAGCGTGCGTTATAGTAGCAATAACGTGTTTTATTATTCAACATATTGCCACGTTGCCCATATATGGGCATATTGAAGTGATTCTTATCTGTCATCTGCACTTGACAGATATCGTGTGATATACGTTTAGATAATTCGGTTGAAGTCTCGCAAAGCGCCGCATAACGGAGACTTTTCTAGCTATAAAATGCTCTTGGTTGACAATATGCTGGATAATAAAACAATTATTCTGCTCAATCTTGCGGAAAATCGCCCAATTTTAGCCAACTCGGCCTGCGGCTTCGTCGGCTAAGTATCAGGCGATATTCCGCACGATTTCGCAGGATAATTGTTAAGTAATCCCCGATTCCGTCAAAAGACTTGTACGCAGGGAATAATTGGGGCTAGGAGAAGCTTAACTGCTCTCAATGAAAATGACCGTGCTAGCAATTGCTGCTGATAAAAAGGTAAATGAAGTTTTCTGGTCAGGCTATTTTGTTAGTTAGAGCGAAAAAACTTCCAGTGAAATCTCGTACTCGTAGTCGTCCTCGTCGTAGAATCTAAAGGTCTCTACTTAGTTCTGTTCATCACGCGCGCGACATATTCGAGACTTAGCGTGCGAAGTTGAATACAGCTACCATGGCAGCCCTGCGCATGCGCGCAAATCTCGGCCATTGGAAAGACGAAAACGAAACACCCAAAAGGATTTTAAAGCGTGCGCATTTATTTTTCCATGGCAACAAACTTTGCAAAACAACCGCCGGTTTTAAATCATATGTTTACCTCGCTTAGTGTTCCATTTGCTCTTGTTTCTCCATCGTTACTGATTTAAGGTCTTTGCATAATGGCTTCGTGCCAATAAAGAGGGCAATCAAAGCATGGGTACACTGGCATTTCGAATTCAAAGTAAGGTAGGGTTGTTGCCCTTTCTTAAAAAGTATTTTTACATCAAATTTAAAGCTTACTTCGAACGGAAGAAAATAAGATTGTACAAAAAATATATCTACTGTTACAGGACGGAGAATCAGTAGAGTGGCTTTAAATTAATTCTTTATTTAAACTCACTGACAATGTATAGCACACTGGTGCTAGTTTGAGCGAGCTAAGACTACGAAAGCTATAACTTAACACAAAATGTCTAAAATACTGAACACTAAAATATGATAAAATTAGGATAAAATTAAGTAGCATAAAAGATATTATTAGATTATTACTGTACTGTACTACACTACACTACACACTACAAACCACACCACACCACACTACACTACACTACACAACACTACACTACACTACATTACACTACACCACACCACACCACATCACACTACACTACACTGCACTGCACTACACTGCACGAAACTGCACTACACCACACCACACTTATTGCTACAATCTAAACCAGCTTGGAAGGTTTGGTAGCCTAATGGCTAGTGCGCTGGACTCCGGATCGGATTGGGTGGTCCACGTGCAAGCCTTGGCCGGAATATTTTGTTCTGCTCTTAGCGCCTCGCCCCACCCGGTTGTATAAATGAGCAACTTCGAAGCTAATACTAGGAGTAACCTGCGATGGACTAGCATTCCATTCAGGGGAGATAGCAATACCCATAATGCTAAGTAAACCGGGATAAGCTCCAGCTTGATGGGACACAAGGTACAAAGAAAACTTAACTTAATTCTACAGTCTGTAAGAGAGACCATGAAAACATTTGGTGGATCTACTTTTAATCTTCAGTTCACGTTCACACTTTCGGAAGAGTCGTTTTGGAATAGTCTCGCCATGATGGACAAAATTCAAATTATTAATCAAATACTTCCTTTGAAACATTTTAGTTGCTTGGCTAGTCGTATTCATAAATAAGAAGGATGAAAGTAACTTAAATTACGTTAAACGTACATTTTATAGAGGATATTACATGGCCGCGCGGAGATACGAAATTTCTCTTCGAGTGTTGGGCGATATTATGATTATATGTTTCAACGCGAGAAGAGAAAGTTCGTATCTCCAAGCGGCCATGTGATATTCTATTTATTGTATAAGCACTAATGAAATTGCAGAACCTTTTCTCTTTCGCGATTTATTACATAACCATAGCAACGGTGACATCTTGACATGTGAAGATAACTTGTTATCTTCACGTGTGAAAGCTCACCTGGTATTTCGCTGCGGTTTATGTAATAAATGGCTTATTTCTCGTAGTACTGCGCTTTGACCAACGAGATTGTGATGCATTACGGACCTATTTCTTGTGATGCACTGCGGTCCTATTTTTATTATAACAGGCGACCACGACCACGACCTGAAGATCAGCAAGCACTCAAAATACTCAGCTTACAAAAACCACGACTATGACCTGGCTCTTATTAAGCTCCAGTCTTCTCTCACCTACAAAAAGCGAGGGAGGCCTGTGTGCCTACCGAAATTTGACTTAAACACGGTACCAAGTGTTACGTCACAGGATGGGGACATACCGAAGAAGGTGGAGATATCCATCAGGTAACAGGAGCTGAGCTCAAATGCAAAATACGAATTCTCTTCAATAATTACCATATATTTCTTTTATACATAGTTTTGTGAATTTGGTGGTATGTTATAAGGAAATTAACAATTTGTGACGAGGCGGACAGCCGATGGACAAAATTATCGTGATTTTTTTAGTGGAGCAGATCGATGATTGATCTGCGAGGCACTGACAAATCACGATATTTTGTGATAACCAAGTTTGGTTATTGCTTAATCGACCAATCACCGAGAAGGATTGGCGCTGGTCAAAGGTTCTTAGAAGACTGAGCTATATTCCAGCTTCTTCATAATTGAAGATTTGTGTTCCACGGAGTTTTTATTTATGAGATGTATTCTCATTGAATATTTTAACAGATCTTGCAACAAGCTAAAGTTCCTCTCATCTCCTGCGAAACCTGTCAAACAAGCTATCAAGATTTGGGCTACACCATATCATCATGCATGCGCTGTGCCGGATAACGCCAAAGGTGGGATTTACGCATGTCAAATAGACAATGGCGGACCGCTGGTCTGCTCCAAGAAGGACAAGTGGTACCTGATGGGCGCGGTGAGCTGGGGCATTGGCTGCGCGTGCAAAGGTCGATATGGAGTGTTCGCTGACCTGGTGGACTTGAAGTACTGGGTGCAGCAAACTATCGGCTCATCCTCGGTGTAAGAACCTGTTAAACTCACCAGTGAAACAATACAGAACACAGAAACAATAGCTCAAAAACAAAGAAATAAGTCACAGGTTCTTACACCTAGGTAAATCCAAACTATCAGTGAAAATTGACGCTCTTCAGAAGGGAGTTTAAAAAACAGGTTAAAAAATAAATGGGAGTTAAGAAGTTAATTTATTTGATGCAAGCGCTAGCAGCGATAGTCGTAGTAACAGTGTGGATTTACTACTTGAAACTATTTGGATGCAACTTGAAAACCAGTCCATTGGTCGAATTACATGATGTTACATATGAGTACTAAATAAAGAAAAAAGTGGTTCAATTGATTGATTGCTTGCTTGTTTTCTTGCTTCATCTTGCTTGATTGATTGATTGTGATTGACTGACTGGCTGACTGACTGACTGACGGACTCACTGACTGACTGACCTATTGATCGATTGATTGATTGATTGACTGACTGACTGACTAAGTGATTGATTGATTGATTGATTGATTGATTCGATTGAGGTGCGGGATTGCTGAAAATTTAAATTCTTTCATGAAAGTGCGAGGAATGAGATCAGTGTGTTTCATTGTTATTAATTAATGTGATGTAAATAGACATTGAAGAGAGTTTTCTGCAATTCCACACCTTGGTGGAGTTATCGATTTTTGCTAAAATTGATTTATTTTCGAATGATTGATTTTCACTAGCGTAACGAGCAGCCATTTTATTGGATTAATCAAACAAAAAACATTGTTTGCAAAAGTTTCAAAGTTTGGTGAGTTCCACCAATATGGCCGCCGGTTCTTTGTTTTGTAACGTGACGTCATATGGAATTGCTGTATATAGTCACCTTCAAATATTGCTTTCGTCACTAGTCCCTGGACTTAAGTAACCAAGCCTTCACCGAACTGTGAGGCCCGGCTTCAAAGCGGATCATTGCAACCATTTTTGAACCTCACAAAGGTTGTCATCGCGTAGTAGAAAGCTATATGGAAAACCAGGCAGAGGTAAGTGTCGCGATTTTAAAGAGCGGGAACCTGGAATCGATGTTGCAAAGGGCTTTTTCCGATCCGAAGAATTCATTAGACCCTTTGAGATAATTTAAGGGAATAAATGATAAATAGTCATTTAATAGCATTTTCATGCCTGCATGGCGGAAAAAAAAGAAAACATCAGTAAATGAGGCAAAAACTGACAGGAACTACTTAGCCACGGGAAATTAATTTTTGATTAAGATCAAATTCTAGCGTGGAAAAGGGCTTTTTGATGATGAAAAATTCTTTAAAATAATTGTTCATACTCGTTTTGTTTGAACTGAAGTTTGGAAAAGGCTTTGGCAGCTACAAAAGTTTTCCTGGCGCTGCGAGTTACTATTGTGACAAAAACGAAAATCTTTAGCTAAAACTTAAGGAGACGCCAGTTTCCCTTAGATCTAAAATTTTTGTTAATGGCACATTTGTAAGAGCAAAATTAGCTTGTCAATAACACCTATATTGTTTTTTAACATATTCATGCAATTATTTTTAAGCGATAAAAATTACCACCGATCCATTATGGCGATAGAACAAATGAACACCAAGTGTTGTAAATATATTATATATAACGACAGACCATAAAAAGGATTTTTGAAGATGGCAAGCTCTTTAAAATGATCGTTCATGCTGGTTTTGTTTGAATTCTTTGGGAATTCTGCACAGAACCAAAATTTGGCAAAGGCTTTGGCAGCTACAAAAGTTTTCCTGGGGCTGAGCAAAATTAGCTTGTCAATAACACCCATATTGTTTTTTAACGTATTTAGCTATTAACTTTTCTAACCCATCCACGGATCCCTCCGTTTGCCCAAGTGGTTACATCTGCGCCTGCTGTGCGGGTCAGATGTTGGGCCGGCGTTCGACGCTTGTCGGCGCTGAGGGCTCGTTTTTTTTATTTTTCCATCTCTCGTTTTAAACTGAATAGATACATTTTCCTGGGGCTGCTAGTTACTATTGTGAGAAAAACGAAAATCTTTAACTATAAGTTAAGGAGACGCCAATCTCCTTTAGGTCTGAAAATTTTTTGTTAATGGCACAATTGTAAGAGCAAAATTAGCTTGTCAATAACACCCATATCGTTTTTTAACGTATTTAGCTATTAACTTTTCTAACCCATCCACGGAGCCCTCCGTTTGCCCAAGTGGTTACATCTGCGCCTCCTGTGCGGGTCAGATGTTGGGCCGGCGTTCGACGCTTGTCGGCGCGGAGGGCTCCTTTTTTATTTTTCTCTTTTTTGTTTTAAACTGAATAGATACATTTTTGTATAATCTCGTTTTCTTCCGTTGAAAATAAGTTTGATGAGAAATTATTTTAAAGAAAGAGTATCCATCCTAAGCCCCGTAAACTCTCCTACTGGCAATGCCTTTGTTTCTTTTAAGCACTAAAAGAATCACCCATCCATTATGGCGATAGTGCAAATGAACACCAAGTGTTGTAAATATATGATTTATAACAACAGACAATCAGAAGGATTTTTGAAGATGACAAGTTCTTTAAAATGATCTTTCATATTGGTTTTGTTTGAACTTTTTGAGAGTCTTTAACAGAACCAAACTTTGGCCAAGGCTTTGGCAGCTACAAAAGTTTTTTCTGGGGCTGCTAGTTACTATTGTGAGAAAAACGAAAATCTCTTGGGCCGGCGTTCGACGCTTGTCGGCGCGGGGGGCTACTTTTTTTTATTTTTTTTTTCTCTCAGAATTAAATGGATACTTTTTTTGATAATCTTGTTTTCTTCCGTTGTAAGTAAGATTGGTGAAAAAATTCTTTTAAAGAAAGGATTTCAACCCTAAGCCCCGTAAAATTTGTTCAAGGCTTTAAGAACTACAAAAGATTTCATGGTGCTGGGATTTACTTCTGTCAGAAAAACAAAAATCGTTAGCTATTAGTTAAGGAGGCGCCAAGCTTCTTCAGGTCTGAAAGAGTTTGTTAATGTCATAGTTGTAAGAGCAAAATTAGATTGTCGGTAACATCTATGTTGTTTTTTAACGTATTTAGCTATTAAATTTTTTGACCCAGCAGGGTAGCCCCCGTTAGCCCAGTGGTTACATCTTTCCTGCTTTGCGGGTCAGATGTTGGGCCGGCGTTCGACGCTTGTCGGCGCGGGGCTCCTTTTTTTTATTTTTTTTTCTCTCAGAATTAAATGGATACTTTTTTTGATAATCTTCTTTTCTTCCGTTGAAAGTAAGATTGGTGAAAAAATTCTTTTAAAGAAAGGATATCAACCCTAAGCCCCGTAAAATTTGTTCAAGGCTTTGGGAACTACAAAAGATTTCATGGTGCTGGGAGTTACTTCTCTCAGAAAAACAAAAATCGTTAGTTATTAGCTAAGGAGGCGCCAAGCTTCTTCAGGTCTGAAAGAGTTTGTTAATGTCATAGTTGTAAGAGCAAAATTAGATTGTCGGTAACATCTATGTTGTTTTTTAACGTATTTAGCTATTAAATTTTTTGACCCAGCAGGGTAGCCCCCCGTTAGCCCAGTGGTTACATCTTTCCTGCTTTGCGGGTCAGATGTTGGGCCGGCGTTCGACGCTTGTCGGCGCGGGGGGCTCCTTTTTTTATTTTTTTTTCTCTCAGAATTAAATGGATACTTTTTTTGATAATCTTGTTTTCTTCCGTTGTAAGTAAGATTAGTGAAAAAAATTCTTTTAAAGAAAGGATATCAACCCTAAGCCCCGTAAAATTTGTTCAAGGCTTGGGGAACTACAAAAGATTTCATGGTGCTGGGAGTTACTTCTGTCAGAAAAACAAAAATCGTTAGCTATTAGTTAAGGAGGCGCCAAGCTTCTTCAGGTCTGAAAGAGTTTGTTAATGTCATAGTTGTAAGAGCAAAATTAGATTGTCGGTAACATCTATGTTGTTTTTTAACGTATTTAGCTATTAAATTTTGTGACCTAGCAGGGTAGCCCCCCGTTAGCCCAGTGGTTACATCTTTCCTGCTGTGCGGATCAGATGTTGGGCCGGCGTTCGACGCTTGTCGGCGCGGGGGGCTCCTTTTTTTTTATTTGTTTTTTTCTCTCAGAATTAAATGGATACTTTTTTTGATAAACTTCTTTTCTTCCGTTGAAAGTAAGATTAGTGAAAAAATTCTTTTAAAGAAAGGATATCAACCCTAAGCCCCGTAAAATTTGTTCAAGGCCTTGGGAACTACAAAAGATTTCATGGTGCTGGGAGTTATTTCTCTCAGAAAAACAAAAATCGTTAGCTATTAGCTAAGGAGGCGCCAAGCTTCTTCAAGTCTGAAAGAGTTTGTTAATGTCATAGTTGTAAGAGCAAAATTAGATTGTCGGTAACATCTATGTTGTTGTTTAACGTATTTAGCTATTAAAGTTTTTGACCCAGCAGGGTAGCCCCCCGTTAGCCCAGTGGTTACATCTTTCCTGCTTTGCGGGTCAGATGTTGGGCCGGCGTTCGACGCTTGTCGGCGCGGGGGCCTCTTTTTTTTATGTTTTTTTTTTCTCTCAGAATTAAATGGATACTGTTTTTGATAATCTTGTTTTCTTCCGTTGTAAGTAAGATTGGTGAAAAAATTCTTTTAAGGAAAGGATATCAACCCTAAGCCCCGTAAAATTTGTTCATGGCTTTGGGAACTACAAAAGATTTCATGATGCTGGGAGTTACTTCTCTCAGAAAAACAAAAATCGTTAGCTATTAGTTAAGGAGGCGCCAAGCTTCTTCAGGTCTGAAAGAGTTTGTTAATGTCATAGATGTAAGAGCAAAATTAGATTGTCGGTAACATCTTTGTTGGTTTTTAACATATTAAGCTATTAAATTTTTTGACCCAGCAGGGTAGCCCCCCGTTAGCCCAGTGGTTACTTTCCTGCTGTGCGGGTCAGATGTTGGGCTGGCGTTCGACGCTTGTCGGCGCGCGGGCTCCTTTTTTTTATTTTTTTTTTCTCTCAGAATTAAATGGATACTTTTTTTGATAATCTTGTTTTCTTGTTTTCTTGTTGTAAGTAAGATTGGTGAAAAAATTCTTTTAAAGAAAGGATTTCAACCCTAAGCCCCGTAAAATTTTTTCAAGGCTTTGGGAACTACAAAAGATTTCATGGTGCTGGGAGTTACTTCTCTCAGAAAAACAAAAATCGTTAGCTATTAGCTAAGGAGGCACCAAGCTTCTTCAGGTTTGAAAGAGTTTGTTAATGTCATAGTTGTAAGAGCAAAATTAGATTGTCGGTAAGATCTTTGTTGTTTTTTAACGTATTTAGCTATTAAATTTTTTTGACCCAGCAGGGTAGCCCCCCGTTAGCCCAGTGGTTACAACTTTCCTGCTGTGCGGGTCAGATGTTGGGCTGGCGTTCGACGCTTGTCGGCGCGGGGGCTACATTTTTTTATTTTTTTTTCTCTCAGAATTAAATGGATACTTTTTTTGATAATCTTGTTTTCTTCCGTTGTAAGTAAGATTGGTGAAAAAATTATTTTAAAGAAAGAATATCAACCCTAAGCCCCGTAAAATTTGTTCAAGGCTTGGGGAACTACAAAAGATTTCATGGTGCTGGGAGTTACTTCTGTCAGAAAAAACAAAAATCGTTAGCTATTAGTTAAGAAGGCGCCAAGCTTCTTCTGGTCTGAAAGAGTTTGTTAATGTCATAGTTGTAAGAGCAAAATAAGATTGTCGGTAACATCTATGTTGTTTTTTAACGTATTTAGCTATTAAATGTTTTGACCCGGCAGGTAGACCCCCGTTAGCCCAGTGGTTACATCTTTCCTGCTGTGCGGGTCAGATGTTGGGCCGGCGTTCGACGCTTGTCGGCGCGGGGGGCTCCTTTTTTTTATTTCTTTTTTTCTCTCAGAATTAAATGAACACTTTTTTTTATAATCTTTTTTTCTTCCGTTGAAAGTAAGATTGGTGAAAAAAATTCTTTTAAAGAAAGGATATCAACCCTAAGGCCCGTAAAATTTGTTCAAGGCTTTGGGAACTACAAAAGATTTCATGGTGCTGGGAGTTGCTTCTGTCAGAAAAACAAAAATCGTTAGCTATTAGCTAAGGAGGCGCCAAGCTTCTTCGGATCTGAAAGAGTTTGTTAATGTCATAGTTGTAAGAGCAAAATTAGATTGTCGGTAAGATCTTTGTTGTTTTTTAACGTATTTAGCTATTAAATTTTTTGACCCAGCAGGGTAGCCCCCCGTTAGCCCAGTGGTTACATCTTTCCTGCTGTGCGGGTCAGATGTTGGGCCGGCGTTCGACGCTTGTCGGCGCGGGGGCTCCTTTTTTTATTTTTTTTTCTCTCAGAATTAAATGGATACTTTTTTTGATAATTTTGTTTTCTTCCATTGTAAGTAAGATTGGTGAAAAAATTATTTTAAAGAAACAATATCAACCCTAAGCCCCGTAAAATTTGTTCAAGGCTTTGGGAACTACAAAAGATTTCATGGTGCTGGGAGTTACTTCTCTCAGAAAAACAAAAATCGTTAGCTATTAGTTAAGGAGGCGCCAAGCTTCTTCAGGTCTGAAAGAGTTTTTTAATGTCATAGTTGTAAGAGCAAAATTAGATTGTCGGTAACATCTATGTTTTTTCTTAACGTATTTAGCTAGTAAATTTTTTGACCCAGCAGGGTAGCCCCCCGTTAGCCCAGTGGTTACATCTTTCCTGCTGTGCGGGTCAGATGTTGGGCCGGCGTTCGACGCTTGTCGGCGCGGGGGGCTCCTTTTTTTTATTTTTTTTTTCTCTCAGAATTAAATGGATACTTTTTTTGATAATCTTGTTTTCTTCCGTTGAAAGTAAGATTGGTGAAAAAATTCTTTTAAAGAAAGGATATCAACCCTAAGCCCCGTAAAATTTGTTCAAGGCTTTGGGAACTACAAAAGATTTCATGGTGCTGGGAGTTACTTCTCTTAGAAAAACAAAAATCGTTATCTATTAGTTAAGGAGGCGCCAAGCTTCTTCAGGTCTGAAAGAGTTTGTTAATGTCATAGTTGTAAGAGCAAAATTTTGATTGTCGGTAACATCTATGTTGTTTTTTAACGTATTTAGCTACTAAATTTTTTGACCCAGCAGGGTAGACCCCCGTTAGCCCAGTGGTTACATCTTTCCTGCTTTGCGGGTCAGATGTTGGGCCGGCGTTCGACGCTTGTCGGCGCGGGGGGCTACATTTTTTTATTTTTTTTTCTCTCAGAATTAAATGGATACTTTTTTTGATAATCTTGTTTTCTCCCGTTGTAAGTAAGATTGGTGAAAAAATTCTTTTAAAGAAAGGATATCAACCCTAAGCCCCGTAAAATTTGTTCAAGGCTTTGGGAACTACAAAAGATTTCATGGTGCTGGGAGTTACTTCTCTTAGAGAAACAAAAATCGTTATCTATTAGTTAAGGAGGCGCCAAGCTTCTTCAGGTCTGAAAGAGTTTGTTAATGTCATAGTTGTAAGAGCAAAATTAGATTGTCGGTAACATCTATGTTGTTTTTTAACGTATTTAGCTACTAAATTTTTTGACCCAGCAGGGTAGCCCCCCGTTAGCCCAGTGGTTACATCTTTCCTGCTTTGCGGGTCAGATGTTGGGCCGGCGTTCGACGCTTGTCGGCGCGGGGGGCTACATTTTTTTATTTTTTTTTCTCTCAGAATTAAATGGATACTTTTTTTGATAATCTTGTTTTCTTCCGTTGTAAGTAAGATTGGTGAAAAAATTCTTTTAAAGAAAGGATATCAACCCTAAGCCCCGTAAAATTTGTTCAAGGCTTTGGGAACTACAAAAGATTTCATGGTGCTGGGAGTTACTTCTCTCAGAAAAACAAAAATCGTTATCTATTAGTTAAGGAGGCGCCAAGCTTCTTCTGGTCTGAAAGAGTTTGTTAATGTCATAGTTGTAAGAGCAAAATTAGATTCTCGGTAACATCTATGTTGTTTTTTAACGTATTTAGCTACTAAATTTTTTGACCCAGCAGGGTAGCCCCCCGTTAGCCCAGTGGTTGCATCTTTCCTGCATTGCGGGTCAGATGTTGGGCCGGCGTTCGACGCTTGTCGGCGCGGGGGGCTACATTTTTTTATTTTTTTTTCTCTCAGAATTAAATGGATACTTTTTTGGATAATCTTGTTTTCTCCCGTTGTAAGTAAGATTGGTGAAAAATTTCTTTTAAAGAAAGGATATCAACCCTAAGCCCCGTAAAATTTGTTCAAGGCTTTGGGAACTACAAAAGATTTCATGGTGCTGGGAGTTACTTCTCTTAGAGAAACAAAAATCGTTATCTATTAGTTAAGGAGGCGCCAAGCTTCTTCAGGTCTGAAAGAGTTTGTTAATGTCATAGTTGTAAGAGCAAAATTAGATTGTCGGTAACATCTATGTTGTTTTTTAACGTATTTAGCTACTAAATTTTTTGACCCAGCAGGGTAGCCCCCCGTTAGCCCAGTGGTTACATCTTTCCTGCTTTGCGGGTCAGATGTTGGGCCGGCGTTCGACGCTTGTCGGCGCGGGGGGCTACATTTTTTTATTTTTTTTTCTCTCAGAATTAAATGGATACTTTTTTTGATAATCTTGTTTTCTTCCGTTGTAAGTAAGATTGGTGAAAAAATTCTTTTAAAGAAAGGATATCAACCCTAAGCCCCGTAAAATTTGTTCAAGGCTTTGGGAACTACAAAAGATTTCATGGTGCTGGGAGTTACTTCTCTCAGAAAAACAAAAATCGTTATCTATTAGTTAAGGAGGCGCCAAGCTTCTTCTGGTCTGAAAGAGTTTGTTAATGTCATAGTTGTAAGAGCAAAATTAGATTCTCGGTAGCATCTATGTTGTTTTTTAACGTATTTAGCTACTAAATTTTTTGACCCAGCAGGGTAGCCCCCCGTTAGCCCAGTGGTTGCATCTTTCCTGCTTTGCGGGTCAGATGTTGGGCCGGCGTTCGACGCTTGTCGGCGCGGGGGGCTACATTTTTTTATTTTTTTTTCTCTCAGAATTAAATGGATACTTTTTTGGATAATCTTGTTTTCTCCCGTTTTAAGTAAGATTGGTGAAAAATTTCTTTTAAAGAAAGGATATCAACCCTAAGCCCCGTAAAATTTGTTCAAGGCTTTGGGAACTACAAAAGATTTCATGGTGCTGGGAGTTACTTCTCTTAGAGAAACAAAAATCGTTATCTATTAGTTAAGGAGGCGCCAAGCTTCTTCAGGTCTGAAAGAGTTTGTTAATGTCATAGTTGTAAGAGCAAAATTAGATTGTCGGTAACATCTATGTTGTTTTTTAACGTATTTAGCTACTAAATTTTTTGACCCAGCAGGGTAGCCCCCCGTTAGCCCAGTGGTTACATCTTTCCTGCTTTGCGGGTCAGATGTTGGGCCGGCGTTCGACGCTTGTCGGCGCGGGGGGCTACATTTTTTTATTTTTTTTTTCGCTCAGAATTAAATGGATACTTTTTTTGATAATCTTGTTTTCTTCCGTTGAAAGTAAGATTGGTGAAAAAATTCTTTTAAAGAAAGGATATCAACCCTAAGCCCCGTAAAATTTGTTCATGGCTTTGGGAACTACAAAAGATTTCATGATGCTGGGAGTTACTTCTCTCAGAAAAACAAAAATCGTTAGCTATTAGTTAAGGAGGCGCCAAGCTTCTTCAGGTCTGAAAGAGTTTGTTAATGTCATAGATGTAAGAGCAAAATTAGATTGTCGGTAACATCTTTGTTGGTTTTTAACATATTAAGCTATTAAATTTTTTGACCCAGCAGGGTAGCCCCCCGTTAGCCCAGTGGTTACTTTCCTGCTGTGCGGGTCAGATGTTGGGCCGGCGTTCGACGCTTGTCGGCGCGCGGGCTCCTTTTTTTTATTTTTTTTTTCTCTCAGAATTAAATGGATACTTTTTTTGATAATCTTGTTTTCTTGTTTTCTTGTTGTAAGTAAGATTGGTGAAAAAATTCTTTTAAAGAAAGGATTTCAACCCTAAGCCCCGTAAAATTTTTTCAAGGCTTAGGTAACTACAAAAGATTTCATGGTGCTGGGAGTTACTTCTCTCAGAAAAACAAAAATCGTTAGCTATTAGCTAAGGAGGCACCAAGCTTCTTCAGGTTTGAAAGAGTTTGTTAATGTCATAGTTGTAAGAGCAAAATTAGATTGTCGGTAAGATCTTTGTTGTTTTTTAACGTATTTAGCTATTAAATTTTTTTGACCCAGCAGGGTAGCCCCCCGTTAGCCCAGTGGTTACATCTTTCCTGCTGTGCGGGTCAGATGTTGGGCTGGCGTTCGACGCTTGTCGGCGCGGGGGCTACATTTTTTTATTTTTTTTTCTCTCAGAATTAAATGGATACTTTTTTTGATAATCTTGTTTTCTTCCGTTGTAAGTAAGATTGGTGAAAAAATTATTTTAAAGAAAGAATATCAACCCTAAGCCCCGTAAAATTTGTTCAAGGCTTGGGGAACTACAAAAGATTTCATGGTGCTGGGAGTTACTTCTGTCAGAAAAAACAAAAATCGTTAGCTATTAGTTAAGAAGGCGCCAAGCTTCTTCTGGTCTGAAAGAGTTTGTTAATGTCATAGTTGTAAGAGCAAAATAAGATTGTCGGTAACATCTATGTTGTTTTTTAACGTATTTAGCTATTAAATGTTTTGACCCGGCAGGGTAGACCCCCGTTAGCCCAGTGGTTACATCTTTCCTGCTGTGCGGGTCAGATGTTGGGTCGGCGTTCGACGCTTGTCGGCGCGGGGGGCTCCTTTTTTTTATTTCTTTTTTTCTCTCAGAATTAAATGAATACTTTTTTTGATAATCTTTTTTTCTTCCGTTGAAAGTAAGATTGGTGAAAAAAATTCTTTTAAAGAAAGGATATCAACCCTAAGCCCCGTAAAATTTGTTCAAGGCTTTGGGAACTACAAAAGATTTCATGGTGCTGGGAGTTGCTTCTGTCAGAAAAACAAAAATCGTTAGCTATTAGCTAAGGAGGCGCCAAGCTTCTTCGGATCTGAAAGAGTTTGTTAATGTCATAGTTGTAAGAGCAAAATTAGATTGTCGGTAAGATCTTTGTTGTTTTTTAACGTATTTAGCTATTAAATTTTTTGACCCAGCAGGGTAGCCCCCCGTTAGCCCAGTGGTTACATCTTTCCTGCTGTGCGGGTCAGATGTTGGGCCGGCGTTCGACGCTTGTCGGCGCGGGGGCTCCTTTTTTTATTTTTTTTTCTCTCAGAATTAAATGGATACTTTTTTTGATAATTTTGTTTTCTTCCGTTGTAAGTAAGATTGGTGAAAAAATTATTTTAAAGAAAGAATATCAACCCTAAGCCCCGTAAAATTTGTTCAAGGCTTTGGGAACTACAAAAGATTTCATGGTGCTGGGAGTTACTTCTCTCAGAAAAACAAAAATCGTTAGCTATTAGTTAAGGAGGCGCCAAGCTTCTTCAGGTCTGAAAGAGTTTTTTAATGTCATAGTTGTAAGAGCAAAATTAGATTGTCGGTAACATCTATGTTTTTTCTTAACGTATTTAGCTAATAAATTTTTTGACCCAGCAGGGTAGCCCCCCGTTAGCCCAGTGGTTACATCTTTCCTGCTGTGCGGGTCAGATGTTGGGCCGGCGTTCGACGCTTGTCGGCGCGGGGGGCTCCTTTTTTTATTTTTTTTTTCTCTCAGAATTAAATGGATACTTTTTTTGATAATCTTGTTTTCTTCCGTTGAAAGTAAGATTGGTGAAAAAATTCTTTTAAAGAAAGGATATCAACCCTAAGCCCCGTAAAATTTGTTCAAGGCTTTGGGAACTACAAAAGATTTCATGGTGCTGGGAGTTACTTCTCTTAGAAAAACAAAAATCGTTATCTATTAGTTAAGGAGGCGCCAAGCTTCTTCAGGTCTGAAAGAGTTTGTTAATGTCATAGTTGTAAGAGCAAAATTTTGATTGTCGGTAACATCTATGTTGTTTTTTAACGTATTTAGCTACTAAATTTTTTGACCCAGCAGGGTAGACCCCCGTTAGCCCAGTGGTTACATCTTTCCTGCTTTGCGGGTCAGATGTTGGGCCGGCGTTCGACGCTTGTCGGCGCGGGGGGCTACATTTTTTTATTTTTTTTTCTCTCAGAATTAAATGGATACTTTTTTTGATAATCTTGTTTTCTCCCGTTGTAAGTAAGATTGGTGAAAAAATTCTTTTAAAGAAAGGATATCAACCCTAAGCCCCGTAAAATTTGTTCAAGGCTTTGGGAACTACAAAAGATTTCATGGTGCTGGGAGTTACTTCTCTTAGAGAAACAAAAATCGTTATCTATTAGTTAAGGAGGCGCCAAGCTTCTTCAGGTCTGAAAGAGTTTGTTAATGTCATAGTTGTAAGAGCAAAATTAGATTCTCGGTAACATCTATGTTGTTTTTTAACGTATTTAGCTACTAAATTTTTTGACCCAGCAGGGTAGCCCCCCGTTAGCCCAGTGGTTACATCTTTCCTGCTTTGCGGGTCAGATGTTGGGCCGGCGTTCGACGCTTGTCGGCGCGGGGGGCTACATTTTTTTATTTTTTTTTCTCTCAGAATTAAATGGATACTTTTTTTGATAATCTTGTTTTCTTCCGTTGTAAGTAAGATTGGTGAAAAAATTCTTTTAAAGAAAGGATATCAACCCTAAGCCCCGTAAAATTTGTTCAAGGCTTTGGGAACTACAAAAGATTTCATGGTGCTGGGAGTTACTTCTCTCAGAAAAACAAAAATCGTTATCTATTAGTTAAGGAGGCGCCAAGCTTCTTCTGGTCTGAAAGAGTTTGTTAATGTCATAGTTGTAAGAGCAAAATTAGATTCTCGGTAACATCTATGTTGTTTTTTAACGTATTTAGCTACTAAATTTTTTGACCCAGCAGGGTAGCCCCCCGTTAGCCCAGTGGTTGCATCTTTCCTGCTTTGCGGGTCAGATGTTGGGCCGGCGTTCGACGCTTGTCGGCGCGGGGGGCTACATTTTTTTATTTTTTTTTCTCTCAGAATTAAATGGATACTTTTTTGGATAATCTTGTTTTCTCCCGTTGTAAGTAAGATTGGTGAAAAATTTCTTTTAAAGAAAGGATATCAACCCTAAGCCCCGTAAAATTTGTTCAAGGCTTTGGGAACTACAAAAGATTTCATGGTGCTGGGAGTTACTTCTCTTAGAGAAACAAAAATCGTTATCTATTAGTTAAGGAGGCGCCAAGCTTCTTCAGGTCTGAAAGAGTTTGTTAATGTCATAGTTGTAAGAGCAAAATTAGATTGTCGGTAACATCTATGTTGTTTTTTAACGTATTTAGCTACTAAATTTTTTGACCCAGCAGGGTAGCCCCCCGTTAGCCCAGTGGTTACATCTTTCCTGCTTTGCGGGTCAGATGTTGGGCCGGCGTTCGACGCTTGTCGGCGCGGGGGGCTAAATTTTTAAATTTTTTTTTCTCTCAGAATTAAATGGATACTTTTTTTGATAATCTTGTTTTCTTCCGTTGTAAGTAAGATTGGTGAAAAAATTCTTTTAAAGAAAGGATATCAACCCTAAGCCCCGTAAAATTTGTTCAAGGCTTTGGGAACTACAAAAGATTTCATGGTGCTGGGAGTTACTTCTCTCAGAAAAACAAAAATCGTTATCTATTAGTTAAGGAGGCGCCAAGCTTCTTCTGGTCTGAAAGAGTTTGTTAATGTCATAGTTGTAAGAGCAAAATTAGATTCTCGGTAACATCTATGTTGTTTTTTAACGTATTTAGCTACTAAATTTTTTGACCCAGCAGGGTAGCCCCCCGTTAGCCCAGTGGTTGCATCTTTCCTGCTTTGCGGGTCAGATGTTGGGCCGGCGTTCGACGCTTGTCGGCGCGGGGGGCTACATTTTTTTATTTTTTTTTCTCTCAGAATTAAATGGATACTTTTTTGGATAATCTTGTTTTCTCCCGTTTTAAGTAAGATTGGTGAAAAATTTCTTTTAAAGAAAGGATATCAACCCTAAGCCCCGTAAAATTTGTTCAAGGCTTTGGGAACTACAAAAGATTTCATGGTGCTGGGAGTTACTTCTCTTAGAGAAACAAAAATCGTTATCTATTAGTTAAGGAGGCGCCAAGCTTCTTCAGGTCTGAAAGAGTTTGTTAATGTCATAGTTGTAAGAGCAAAATTAGATTGTCGGTAACATCTATGTTGTTTTTTAACGTATTTAGCTACTAAATTTTTTGACCCAGCAGGGTAGCCCCCCGTTAGCCCAGTGGTTACATCTTTCCTGCTTTGCGGGTCAGATGTTGGGCCGGCGTTCGACGCTTGTCGGCGCGGGGGGCTACATTTTTTTATTTTTTTTTTCGCTCAGAATTAAATGGATACTTTTTTTGATAATCTTGTTTTCTTCCGTTGAAAGTAAGATTGGTGAAAAAATTCTTTTAAAGAAAGGATATCAACCCTAAGCCCCGTAAATTTTGTTCAAGGCTTTGGGAACTACAAAAGATTTTATGGTGCTGGGAGTTACTTCTCTCAGAAAAACAAAAATAGTTATCTATTAGTTAAGGAGGCGCCAAGCTTCTTCTGGTCTGAAACAGTTTGTTAATGCCATAGTTGTAAGAGCAAAATTAGATTCTCGGTAACATCTATGTTGTTTTTTAACGTATTTAGCTACTAAATTTTTTGACCCAGCAGGGTAGCCCCCCGTTAGCCCAGTGGTTGCATCTTTCCTGCTTTGCGGGTCAGATGTTGGGCCGGCGTTCGACGCTTGTCGGCGCGGGGGCTACATTTTTTTATTTTTTTTTCTCTCAGAATTAAACGGATACTTTGTTTGATAATCTTGTTTTCTCCCGTTGTAAGTAAGATTGGTGAAAAAATTCTTTTAAAGAAAGGATATCAACCCTAAGCCCCGTAAAATTTGTTCAAGGCTTTGGGAACTACAAAAGATTTCATGGTGCTGGGAGTTACTTCTCTTAGAGAAACAAAAATCGTTATCTATTAGTTAAGGAGGCGCCAAGCTTCTTCAGGTCTGAAAGAGTTTGTTAATGTCATAGTTGTAAGAGCAAAATTAGATTGTCGGTAACATCTATGTTGTTTTTTAACGTATTTAGCTACTAAATTTTTTGACCCAGCAGGGTAGCCCCCCGTTAGCCCAGTGGTTACATCTTTCCTGCTTTGCGGGTCAGATGTTGGGCCGGCGTTCGACGCTTGTCGGCGCGGGGGGCTACATTTTTTTATTTTTTTTTCTCTCAGAATTAAATGGATACTTTTTTTGATAATCTTGTTTTCTTCCGTTGTAAGTAAGATTGGTGAAAAAATTCTTTTAAAGAAAGGATATCAACCCTAAGCCCCGTAAAATTTGTTCAAGGCTTTGGGAACTACAAAAGATTTCATGGTGCTGGGAGTTACTTCTCTCAGAAAAACAAAAATCGTTATCTATTAGTTAAGGAGGCGCCAAGCTTCTTCTGGTCTGAAAGAGTTTGTTAATGTCATAGTTGTAAGAGCAAAATTAGATTCTCGGTAACATCTATGTTGTTTTTTAACGTATTTAGCTACTAAATTTTTTGACCCAGCAGGGTAGCCCCCCGTTAGCCCAGTGGTTGCATCTTTCCTTCTTTGCGGGTCAGATGTTGGGCCGGCGTTCGACGCTTGTCGGCGCGGGGGGCTACAATTTTTTTTTTTCTCTCAGAATTAAATGGATACTTTTTTTGATAATCTTGTTTTCTCCCGTTGTAAGTAAGATTGCTGAAAAAATTCTTTTAAAGAAAGGATATCAACCCTAAGCCCCGTAAATTTTGTTCAAGGCTTTGGGAACTACAAAAGATTTCATGGTGCTGGGAGTTACTTCTCTCAGAAAAACAAAAATCGTTATCTATTAGTTAAGGAGGCGCCAAGCTTCTTCTGGTCTGAAAGAGTTTGTTAATGTCATAGTTGTAAGAGCAAAATTAGATTCTCGGTAACATCTATGTTGTTTTTTAACGTATTTAGCTACTAAATTTTTTGACCCAGCAGGGTAGCCCCCCGTTAGCCCAGTGGTTGCATCTTTCCTGCTTTGCGGGTCAGATGTTGGGCCGGCGTTCGACGCTTGTCGGCGCGGGGGCTACATTTTTTTATTTTTTTTTCTCTCAGAATTAAATGGATACTTTTTTTGATAATCTTGTTTTCTTCCGTTGAAAGTAAGATTGGTGAAAAAATTCTTTTAAAGAAAGGATATCAACCCTAAGCCCCGTAAATTTTGTTCAAGGCTTTGGGAACTACAAAAGATTTGATGGTGCTTGGAGTTACTTCTCTCAGAAAAACAAAAATCGTTATCTATTAGTTAAGGAGGCGCCAAGCTTCTTCTGGTCTGAAAGAGTTTGTTAATGTCATAGTTGTAAGAGCAAAATTAGATTCTCGGTAACATCTATGTTGTTTTTTAACGTATTTAGCTACTAAATTTTTTGACCCAGCAGGGTAGCCCCCCGTTAGCCCAGTGGTTGCATCTTTCCTGCTTTGCGGGTCAGATGTTGGGCCGGCGTTCGACGCTTGTCGGCGCGGGGGGCTACATTTTTTATTTTTTTTTCTCTCAGAATTAAATGGATACTTTTTTGGATAATCTTGTTTTCTCCCGTTGTAAGTAAGATTGGTGAAAAATTTCTTTTAAAGAAAGGATATCAACCCTAAGCCCCGTAAAATTTGTTCAAGGCTTTGGGAACTACAAAAGATTTCATGGTGCTGGGAGTTACTTCTCTTAGAGAAACAAAAATCGTTATCTATTAGTTAAGGAGGCGCCAAGCTTCTTCAGGTCTGAAAGAGTTTGTTAATGTCATAGTTGTAAGAGCAAAATTAGATTGTCGGTAACATCTATGTTGTTTTTTAACGTATTTAGCTACTAAATTTTTTGACCCAGCAGGGTAGCCCCCCGTTAGCCCAGTGGTTACATCTTTCCTGCTTTGCGGGTCAGATGTTGGGCCGGCGTTCGACGCTTGTCGGCGCGGGGGGCTAAATTTTTAAATTTTTTTTTCTCTCAGAATTAAATGGATACTTTTTTTGATAATCTTGTTTTCTTCCGTTGTAAGTAAGATTGGTGAAAAAATTCTTTTAAAGAAAGGATATCAACCCTAAGCCCCGTAAAATTTGTTCAAGGCTTTGGGAACTACAAAAGATTTCATGGTGCTGGGAGTTACTTCTCTCAGAAAAACAAAAATCGTTATCTATTAGTTAAGGAGGCGCCAAGCTTCTTCTGGTCTGAAAGAGTTTGTTAATGTCATAGTTGTAAGAGCAAAATTAGATTCTCGGTAACATCTATGTTGTTTTTTAACGTATTTAGCTACTAAATTTTTTGACCCAGCAGGGTAGCCCCCCGTTAGCCCAGTGGTTGCATCTTTCCTGCTTTGCGGGTCAGATGTTGGGCCGGCGTTCGACGCTTGTCGGCGCGGGGGGCTACATTTTTTTATTTTTTTTTCTCTCAGAATTAAATGGATACTTTTTTGGATAATCTTGTTTTCTCCCGTTTTAAGTAAGATTGGTGAAAAATTTCTTTTAAAGAAAGGATATCAACCCTAAGCCCCGTAAAATTTGTTCAAGGCTTTGGGAACTACAAAAGATTTCATGGTGCTGGGAGTTACTTCTCTTAGAGAAACAAAAATCGTTATCTATTAGTTAAGGAGGCGCCAAGCTTCTTCAGGTCTGAAAGAGTTTGTTAATGTCATAGTTGTAAGAGCAAAATTAGATTGTCGGTAACATCTATGTTGTTTTTTAACGTATTTAGCTACTAAATTTTTTGACCCAGCAGGGTAGCCCCCCGTTAGCCCAGTGGTTACATCTTTCCTGCTTTGCGGGTCAGATGTTGGGCCGGCGTTCGACGCTTGTCGGCGCGGGGGGCTACATTTTTTTATTTTTTTTTTCGCTCAGAATTAAATGGATACTTTTTTTGATAATCTTGTTTTCTTCCGTTGAAAGTAAGATTGGTGAAAAAATTCTTTTAAAGAAAGGATATCAACCCTAAGCCCCGTAAATTTTGTTCAAGGCTTTGGGAACTACAAAAGATTTTATGGTGCTGGGAGTTACTTCTCTCAGAAAAACAAAAATAGTTATCTATTAGTTAAGGAGGCGCCAAGCTTCTTCTGGTCTGAAACAGTTTGTTAATGCCATAGTTGTAAGAGCAAAATTAGATTCTCGGTAACATCTATGTTGTTTTTTAACGTATTTAGCTACTAAATTTTTTGACCCAGCAGGGTAGCCCCCCGTTAGCCCAGTGGTTGCATCTTTCCTGCTTTGCGGGTCAGATGTTGGGCCGGCGTTCGACGCTTGTCGGCGCGGGGGCTTCCTTTTTTTTTTTTTTTTTCTCTCAGAATTAAACGGATACTTTGTTTGATAATCTTGTTTTCTCCCGTTGTAAGTAAGATTGGTGAAAAAATTCTTTTAAAGAAAGGATATCAACCCTAAGCCCCGTAAAATTTGTTCAAGGCTTTGGGAACTACAAAAGATTTCATGGTGCTGGGAGTTACTTCTCTTAGAGAAACAAAAATCGTTATCTATTAGTTAAGGAGGCGCCAAGCTTCTTCAGGTCTGAAAGAGTTTGTTAATGTCATAGTTGTAAGAGCAAAATTAGATTGTCGGTAACATCTATGTTGTTTTTTAACGTATTTAGCTACTAAATTTTTTGACCCAGCAGGGTAGCCCCCCGTTAGCCCAGTGGTTACATCTTTCCTGCTTTGCGGGTCAGATGTTGGGCCGGCGTTCGACGCTTGTCGGCGCGGGGGGCTACATTTTTTTATTTTTTTTTCTCTCAGAATTAAATGGATACTTTTTTTGATAATCTTGTTTTCTTCCGTTGTAAGTAAGATTGGTGAAAAAATTCTTTTAAAGAAAGGATATCAACCCTAAGCCCCGTAAAATTTGTTCAAGGCTTTGGGAACTACAAAAGATTTCATGGTGCTGGGAGTTACTTCTCTCAGAAAAACAAAAATCGTTATCTATTAGTTAAGGAGGCGCCAAGCTTCTTCTGGTCTGAAAGAGTTTGTTAATGTCATAGTTGTAAGAGCAAAATTAGATTCTCGGTAACATCTATGTTGTTTTTTAACGTATTTAGCTACTAAATTTTTTGACCCAGCAGGGTAGCCCCCCGTTAGCCCAGTGGTTGCATCTTTCCTTCTTTGCGGGTCAGATGTTGGGCCGGCGTTCGACGCTTGTCGGCGCGGGGGGCTACAATTTTTTTTTTTCTCTCAGAATTAAATGGATACTTTTTTTGATAATCTTGTTTTCTCCCGTTGTAAGTAAGATTGCTGAAAAAATTCTTTTAAAGAAAGGATATCAACCCTAAGCCCCGTAAATTTTGTTCAAGGCTTTGGGAACTACAAAAGATTTCATGGTGCTGGGAGTTACTTCTCTCAGAAAAACAAAAATCGTTATCTATTAGTTAAGGAGGCGCCAAGCTTCTTCTGGTCTGAAAGAGTTTGTTAATGTCATAGTTGTAAGAGCAAAATTAGATTCTCGGTAACATCTATGTTGTTTTTTAACGTATTTAGCTACTAAATTTTTTGACCCAGCAGGGTAGCCCCCCGTTAGCCCAGTGGTTGCATCTTTCCTGCTTTGCGGGTCAGATGTTGGGCCGGCGTTCGACGCTTGTCGGCGCGGGGGCTACATTTTTTTATTTTTTTTTCTCTCAGAATTAAATGGATACTTTTTTTGATAATCTTGTTTTCTTCCGTTGAAAGTAAGATTGGTGAAAAAATTCTTTTAAAGAAAGGATATCAACCCTAAGCCCCGTAAATTTTGTTCAAGGCTTTGGGAACTACAAAAGATTTGATGGTGCTTGGAGTTACTTCTCTCAGAAAAACAAAAATCGTTATCTATTAGTTAAGGAGGCGCCAAGCTTCTTCTGGTCTGAAAGAGTTTGTTAATGTCATAGTTGTAAGAGCAAAATTAGATTCTCGGTAACATCTATGTTGTTTTTTAACGTATTTAGCTACTAAATTTTTTGACCCAGCAGGGTAGCCCCCCGTTAGCCCAGTGGTTGCATCTTTCCTGCTTTGCGGGTCAGATGTTGGGCCGGCGTTCGACGCTTGTCGGCGCGGGGGCTACATTTTTTTATTTTTTTTTCTCTCAGAATTAAATGGATACTTTTTTTGATAATCTTGTTTTCTCCCGTTGTAAGTAAGATCGGTGAAAAAATTCTTTTAAAGAAAGGATATCAACCCTAAGCCCCGTAAAATTTGTTCAAGGCTTTGGGAACTACAAAAGATTTCATGGTGCTGGGAGTTACTTCTCTTAGAGAAACAAAAATCGTTATCTATTAGTTAAGGAGGCGCCAAGCTTCTTCAGGTCTGAAAGAGTTTGTTAATGTCATAGTTGTAAGAGCAAAATTAGATTGTCGGTAACATCTATGTTGTTTTTTAACGTATTTAGCTACTAAATTTTTTGACCCAGCAGGGTAGCCCCCCGTTAGCCCAGTGGTTACATCTTTCCTGCTTTGCGGGTCAGATGTTGGGCCGGCGTTCGACGCTTGTCGGCGCGGGGGGCTACATTTTTTTATTTTTTTTTCTCTCAGAATTAAATGGATACTTTTTTTGATAATCTTGTTTTCTTCCGTTGTAAGTAAGATTGGTGAAAAAATTCTTTTAAAGAAAGGATATCAACCCTAAGCCCCGTAAAATTTGTTCAAGGCTTTGGGAACTACAAAAGATTTCATGGTGCTGGGAGTTACTTCTCTCAGAAAAACAAAAATCGTTATCTATTAGTTAAGGAGGCGCCAAGCTTCTTCAGGTCTGAAAGAGTTTGTTAATGTCATAGTTGTAAGAGCAAAACTAGATTCTCGGTAACATCTAGGTTGTTTTTTAACGTATTTAGCTACTAAATTTTTTGACCCAGCAGGGTAGCCCCCCGTTAGCCCAGTGGTTGCATCTTTCCTGCTTTGCGGGTCAGATGTTGGGCCGGCGTTGGACGCTTGTCGGCGCGGGGGGCAACATTTTTTTATTTTTTTTTCTCTCAGAATTAAATGGATACTTTTTTTGATAATCTTGTTTTCTCCCGTTGTAAGTAAGATTGGTGAAAAAATTCTTTTAAAGAAAGGATATCAACCCTAAGCCCCGTAAAATTTGTTCAAGGCTTTGGGAACTACAAAAGATTTCATGGTGCTGGGAGTTACTTCTCTTAGAGAAACAAAAATCGTTATCTATTAGTTAAGGAGGCGCCTAGCTTCTTCAGGTCTGAAAGAGTTTGTTAATGTCATAGTTGTAAGAGCAAAATTAGATTGTCGGTAACATCTATGTTGTTTTTTAACGTATTTAGCTACTAAATTTTTTGACCCAGCAGGGTAGCCCCCCGTTAGCCCAGTGGTTGCATCTTTCCTGCTTTGCGGGTCAGATGTTGGGCCGGCGTTCGACGCTTGTCGGCGCGGGGGGCTACATTTTTTTATTTTTTTTCTCTCAGAATTAAATGGATACTTTTTTTGATAATCTTGTTTTCTCCCGTTGTAAGTAAGATTGGTGAAAAAATTCTTTTAAAGAAAGGATATCAACCCTATGCCCCGTAAAATTTGTTCAAGGCTTTGGGAACTACAAAAGATTTCATGGTGCTGGGAGTTACTTCTCTTAGAGAAACAAAAATCGTTATCTATTAGTTAAGGAGGCGCCAAGCTTCTTCAGGTCTGAAAGAGTTTGTTAATGTCATAGTTGTAAGAGCAAAATTAGATTGTCGGTAACATCTATGTTGTTTTTTAACGTATTTAGCTACTAAATTTTTTGACCCAGCAGGGTAGCCCCCCGTTAGCCCAGTGGTTACATCTTTCCTGCTTTGCGGGTCAGATGTTGGGCCGGCGTTCGACGCTTGTCGGCGCGGGGGGCTACATTTTTTTATTTTTTTTTCTCTCAGAATTAAATGGATACTTTTTTTGATAATCTTGTTTTCTTCCGTTGTAAGTAAGATTGGTGAAAAAATTCTTTTAAAGAAAGGATATCAACCCTAAGCCCCGTAAAATTTGTTCAAGGCTTTCGGAACTACAAAAGATTTCATGGTGCTGGGAGTTACTTCTGTCAGAAAAACAAAAATCGTTAGCTATTAGTTAAGGAGGCGCCAAGCTTCTTCAGGTCTGAAAGAGTTTGTTAATGTCTTAGTTGTAAGAGCAAAATTAGATTGTCGGTAACATCTATGTTTTTTCTTAACGTATTTAGCTAGTAAATTTTTTGACCCAGCAGGGTAGCCCCCCGTTAGCCCAGTGGTTACATCTTTCCTGCTGTGCGGGTCAGATGTTGGGCCGGCGTTCGACGCTTGTCGGCGCCGGGGGCTTTTTTTTTAATTTTTTTTTCTCTCAGAATTAAATGGATACTTTTTTTGATAATCTTGTTTTCTTCCGTTGAAAGTAAGATTGGTGAAAAAATTCTTTTAAAGAAAGGATATCAACCCTAAGCCCCGTAAAATTTGTTCAAGGCTTTGGGAACTACAAAAGATTTCATGGTGCTGGGAGTTACTTCTCTCAGAAAAACAAAAATCGTTATCTATTAGTTAAGGAGGCGCCAAGCTTCTTCTGGTCTGAAAGAGTTTGTTAATGTCATAGTTGTAAGAGCAAAATTAGATTCTCGGTAACATCTATGTTGTTTTTTAACGTATTTAGCTACTAAATTTTTTGACCCAGCATGGTAGCCCCCCGTTAGCCCAGTGGTTGCATCTTTCCTGCTTTGCGGGTCAGATGTTGGGCCGGCGCTCGACGCTTGTCGGCGCGGGGGGCTACATTTTTTTATTTTTTTTTTCTCTCAGAATTAAATGGATACTTTTTTTGATAATCTTGTTTTCTCCCGTTGTAAGTAAGATTGGTGAAAAAATTCTTTTAAAGAAAGGATATCAACCCTAAGCCCCGTAAAATTTGTTCAAGGCTTTGGGAACTACAAAAGATTTCATGGTGCTGGGAGTTACTTCTCTTAGAGAAACAAAAATCGTTATCTATTAGTTAAGGAGGCGCCAAGCTTCTTCAGGTCTGAAAGAGTTTGTTAATGTCATAGTTGTAAGAGCAAAATTAGATTGTCGGTAACATCTATGTTGTTTTTTAACGTATTTAGCTACTAAATTTTTTGACCCAGCAGGGTAGCCCCCCGTTAGCCCAGTGGTTACATCTTTCCTGCTTTGCGGGTCAGATGTTGGGCCGGCGTTCGACGCTTGTCGGCGCGGGGGGCTACATTTTTTTATTTTTTTTTCTCTCAGAATTAAATGGATACTTTTTTTGATAATCTTGTTTTCTTCCGTTGTAAGTAAGATTGGTGAAAAAATTCTTTTAAAGAAAGGATATCAACCCTAAGCCCCGTAAAATTTGTTCAAGGCTTTGGGAACTACAAAAGATTTCATGGTGCTGGGAGTTACTTCTCTCAGAAAAACAAAAATCGTTATCTATTAGTTAAGGAGGCGCCAAGCTTCTTCTGGTCTGAAAGAGTTTGTTAATGTCATAGTTGTAAGAGCAAAATTAGATTTTCGGTAACATCTATGTTGTTTTTTAACGTATTTAGCTACTAAATTTTTTGACCCAGCAGGGTAGCCCCCCGTTAGCCCAGTGGTTGCATCTTTCCTGCTTTGCGGGTCAGATGTTGGGTCGGCGTTCGACGCTTGTCGGCGCGGGGGGCTACATTTTTTTATTTTTTTTTTCTCTCAGAATTAAATGGATACTTTTTTTGATAATCTTGTTTTCTCCCGTTGTAAGTAAGATTGGTGAAAAAATTCTTTTAAAGAAAGGATATCAACCCTAAGCCCCGTAAAATTTGTTCAAGGCTTTGGGAACTACAAAAGATTTCATGGTGCTGGGAGTTACTTCTCTTAGAGAAACAAAAATCGTTATCTATTAGTTAAGGAGGCGCCAAGCTTCTTCAGGTCTGAAAGAGTTTGTTAATGTCATAGTTGTAAGAGCAAAATTAGATTGTCGGTAACATCTATGTTGTTTTTTAACGTATTTAGCTACTAAATTTTTTGACCCAGCAGGGTAGCCCCCCGTTAGCCCAGTGGTTGCATCTTTCCTGCTTTGCGGGTCAGATGTTGGGCCGGCGTTCGACGCTTGTCGGCGCGGGGGGCTACATTTTTTATTTTTTTTTTCTCTCAGAATTAAATGGATACTTTTTTTGATAATCTTGTTTTCTCCCGTTGTAAGTAAGATTGGTGAAAAAATTCTTTTAAAGAAAGGATATCAACCCTAAGCCCCGTAAAATTTGTTCAAGGCTTTGGGAACTACAAAAGATTTCATGGTGCTGGGAGTTACTTCCCTTAGAGAAACAAAAATCGTTATCTATTAGTTAAGGAGGCGCCAAGCTTCTTCAGGTCTGAAAGAGTTTGTTAATGTCATAGTTGTAAGAGCAAAATTAGATTGTCGGTAACATCTATGTTGTTTTTTAACGTATTTAGCTACTAAATTTTTTGACCCAGCAGGGTAGCCCCCTGTTAGCCCAGTGGTTGGATCTTTCCTTCTTTGCGGGTCAGATGTTGGGCCGTCGTTCGACGCTTGTCGGCGCGGGGGGCTACATTTTTTTATTTTTTTTTCTCTCAGAATTAAATGGATACTTTTTTTGATAATCTTGTTTTCTTCCGTTGAAAGTAAGATTGGTGAAAAAATTCTTTTAAAGAAAGGATATCAACCCTAAGCCCCGTAAAATTTGTTCAAGGCTTTGGGAACTACAAAAGATTTCATGGTGCTGGGAGTTACTTCTCTTAGAGAAACAAAAATCGTTATCTATTAGTTAAGGAGGCGCCAAGCTTCTTCAGGTCTGAAAGAGTTTGTTAATGTCATAGTTGTAAGAGCAAAATAAGATTGTCGGTAACATCTATGTTGTTTTTTAACGTATTTAGCTACTAAATTTTTTGACCCAGCAGGGTAGCCCCCCGTTAGCCCAGTGGTTACATCTTTCCTGCTTTGCGGGTCAGATGTTGGGCCGGCGTTCGACGCTTGTCGGCGCGGGGGGCTACATTTTTTTATTTTTTTTTCTCTCAGAATTAAATGGATACTTTTTTTGATAATCTTGTTTTCTTCCGTTGTAAGTAAGATTGGTGAAAAAATTCTTTTAAAGAAAGGATATCAACCCTAAGCCCCGTAAAATTTGTTCAAGGCTTTGGGAACTACAAAAGATTTCATGGTGCTGGGAGTTACTTCTCTCAGAAAAACAAAAATCGTTATCTATTAGTTAAGGAGGCGCCAAGCTTCTTCAGGTCTGAAAGAGTTTGTTAATGTCATAGTTGTAAGAGCAAAATTAGATTGTCGGTAACATCTATGTTGTTTTTTAACGTATTTAGCTACTAAATTTTTTGACCCAGCAGGGTAGCCCCCCGTTAGCCCAGTGGTTGCATCTTTCCTGCTTTGCGGGTCAGATGTTGGGCCGGCGTTCGACGCTTGTCGGCGCGGGGGGCTACATTTTTTTATTTTTTTTTCTCTCAGAATTAAATGGATACTTTTTTTGATAATCTTGTTTTCTCCCGTTGTAAGTAAGATTGGTGAAAAAATTCTTTTAAAGAAAGGATATCAACCCTAAGCCCCGTAAAATTTGTTCAAGGCTTTGGGAACTACAAAAGATTTCATGGTGCTGGGAGTTACTTCTCTTAGAGAAACAAAAATCGTTATCTATTAGTTAAGGAGGCGCCAAGCTTCTTCAGGTCTGAAAGAGTTTGTTAATGTCATAGTTGTAAGAGCAAAATTAGATTGTCGGTAACATCTATGTTTCTTCTTAACGTATTTAGCTACTAAATTTTTTGACCCAGCAGGGTAGCCCCCTGTTAGCCCAGTGGTTGGATCTTTCCTTCTTTGCGGGTCAGATGTTGGGCCGTCGTTCGACGCTTGTCGGCGCGGGGGGCTACATTTTTTTATTTTTTTTTCTCTCAGAATTAAATGGATACTTTTTTTGATAATCTTGTTTTCTTCCGTTGAAAGTAAGATTGGTGAAAAAATTCTTTTAAAGAAAGGATATCAATCCTAAGCCCCGTAAAATTTGTTCAAGGCTTTGGGAACTACAAAAGATTTCATGGTGCTGGGAGTTACTTCTCTCAGAAAAACAAAAATCGTTATCTATTAGTTAAGGAGGCGCCAAGCTTCTTCTGGTCTGAAAGAGTTTGTTAATGTCATAGTTGTAAGAGCAAAATTAGATTGTCGGTAACATCTATGTTGTTTTTTAACGTATTTAGCTACTAAATTTTTTGACCCAGCAGGGTAGCCCCCCGTTAGCCCAGTGGTTGCATCTTCCTGCTTTGCGGGACAGATGTTGGGCCGGCGTTCGACGCTTGTCGGCGTGGGGGGCTACATTTTTTTATTTTTTTTCTCTCAGAATTAAATGGATACTTTTTTGGATAATCTTGTTTTTTCCCGTTGTAAGTAAGATTGGTGAAAAAATTCTTTTAAAGAAAGGATATCAACCCTAAGCCCCGTAAAATTTGTTCAAGGCTTTGGGAACTACAAAAGATTTCATGGTGCTGGGAGTTACTTCTCTTAGAGAAACAAAAATCGTTATCTATTAGTTAAGGAGGCGCCAAGCTTCTTCAGGTCTGAAAGAGTTTGTTAATGTCATAGTTGTAAGAGCAAAATTAGATTGTCGGTAACATCTATGTTTTTTCTTAACGTATTTAGCTAGTAAATTTTTTGACCCAGCAGGGTAGCCCCCCGTTAGCCCAGTGGTTACATCTTTCCTGCTGTGCGGGTCAGATGTTGGGCCGGCGTTCGACGCTTGTCGGCGCCGGGGGCTTTTTTTTTAATTTTTTTTTCTCTCAGAATTAAATGGATACTTTTTTTGATAATCTTGTTTTCTTCCATTGAAAGTAAGATTGGTGAAAAAATTCTTTTAAAGAAAGGATATCAACCCTAAGCCCCGTAAAATTTGTTCAAGGCTTTGGGAACTACAAAAGATTTCATGGTGCTGGGAGTTACTTCTCTCAGAAAAACAAAAATCGTTATCTATTAGTTAAGGAGGCGCCAAGCTTCTTCTGGTCTGAAAGAGTTTGTTAATGTCATAGTTGTAAGAGCAAAATTAGATTCTCGGTAACATCTATGTTGTTTTTTAACGTATTTAGCTACTAAATTTTTTGACCCAGCATGGTAGCCCCCCGTTAGCCCAGTGGTTGCATCTTTCCTGCTTTGCGGGTCAGATGTTGGGCCGGCGCTCGACGCTTGTCGGCGCGGGGGGCTACATTTTTTTATTTTTTTTTTCTCTCAGAATTAAATGGATACTTTTTTTGATAATCTTGTTTTCTCCCGTTGTAAGTAAGATTGGTGAAAAAATTCTTTTAAAGAAAGGATATCAACCCTAAGCCCCGTAAAATTTGTTCAAGGCTTTGGGAACTACAAAAGATTTCATGGTGCTGGGAGTTACTTCTCTTAGAGAAACAAAAATCGTTATCTATTAGTTAAGGAGGCGCCAAGCTTCTTCAGGTCTGAAAGAGTTTGTTAATGTCATAGTTGTAAGAGCAAAATTAGATTGTCGGTAACATCTATGTTGTTTTTTAACGTATTTAGCTACTAAATTTTTTGACCCAGCAGGGTAGCCCCCCGTTAGCCCAGTGGTTACATCTTTCCTGCTTTGCGGGTCAGATGTTGGGCCGGCGTTCGACGCTTGTCGGCGCGGGGGGCTACATTTTTTTATTTTTTTTTCTCTCAGAATTAAATGGATACTTTTTTTGATAATCTTGTTTTCTTCCGTTGTAAGTAAGATTGGTGAAAAAATTCTTTTAAAGAAAGGATATCAACCCTAAGCCCCGTAAAATTTGTTCAAGGCTTTGGGAACTACAAAAGATTTCATGGTGCTGGGAGTTACTTCTCTCAGAAAAACAAAAATCGTTATCTATTAGTTAAGGAGGCGCCAAGCTTCTTCTGGTCTGAAAGAGTTTGTTAATGTCATAGTTGTAAGAGCAAAATTAGATTCTCGGTAACATCTATGTTGTTTTTTAACGTATTTAGCTACTAAATTTTTTGACCCAGCAGGGTAGCCCCCCGTTAGCCCAGTGGTTGCATCTTTCCTGCTTTGCGGGTCAGATGTTGGGCCGGCGTTCGACGCTTGTCGGCGCGGGGGGCTACATTTTTTTATTTTTTTTTTCTCTCAGAATTAAATGGATACTTTTTTTGATAATCTTGTTTTCTCCCGTTGTAAGTAAGATTGGTGAAAAAATTCTTTTAAAGAAAGGATATCAACCCTAAGCCCCGTAAAATTTGTTCAAGGCTTTGGGAACTACAAAAGATTTCATGGTGCTGGGAGTTACTTCTCTTAGAGAAACAAAAATCGTTATCTATTAGTTAAGGAGGCGCCAAGCTTCTTCAGGTCTGAAAGAGTTTGTTAATGTCATAGTTGTAAGAGCAAAATTAGATTGTCGGTAACATCTATGTTGTTTTTTAACGTATTTAGCTACTAAATTTTTTGACCCAGCAGGGTAGCCCCCCGTTAGCCCAGTGGTTACATCTTTCCTGCTTTGCGGGTCAGATGTTGGGCCGGCGTTCGACGCTTGTCGGCGCGGGGGGCTACATTTTTTTATTTTTTTTTCTCTCAGAATTAAATGGATACTTTTTTTGATAATCTTGTTTTCTTCCGTTGTAAGTAAGATTGGTGAAAAAATTCTTTTAAAGAAAGGATATCAACCCTAAGCCCCGTAAAATTTGTTCAAGGCTTTGGGAACTACAAAAGATTTCATGGTGCTGGGAGTTACTTCTCTCAGAAAAACAAAAATCGTTATCTATTAGTTAAGGAGGCGCCAAGCTTCTTCTGGTCTGAAAGAGTTTGTTAATGTCATAGTTGTAAGAGCAAAATTAGATTGTCGGTAACATCTATGTTGTTTTTTAACGTATTTAGCTACTAAATTTTTTGACCCAGCAGGGTAGCCCCCCGTTAGCCCAGTGGTTGCATCTTTCCTGCTTTGCGGGTCAGATGTTGGGCCGGCGTTCGACGCTTGTCGGCGCGGGGGGCTACATTTTTTTATTTTTTTTTCTCTCAGAATTAAATGGATACTTTTTTTGATAATCTTGTTTTCTCCCGTTGTAAGTAAGATTGGTGAAAAAATTCTTTTAAAGAAAGGATATCAACCCTAAGCCCCGTAAAATTTGTTCAAGGCTTTGGGAACTACAAAAGATTTCATGGTGCTGGGAGTTACTTCTCTTAGAGAAACAAAAATCGTTATCTATTAGTTAAGGAGGCGCCAAGCTTCTTCAGGTCTGAAAGAGTTTGTTAATGTCATAGTTGTAAGAGCAAAATTAGATTGTCGGTAACATCTATGTTGTTTTTTAACGTATTTAGCTACTAAATTTTTTGACCCAGCAGGGTAGCCCCCTGTTAGCCCAGTGGTTGGATCTTTCCTTCTTTGCGGGTCAGATGTTGGGCCGTCGTTCGACGCTTGTCGGCGCGGGGGGCTACATTTTTTTATTTTTTTTTCTCTCAGAATTAAATGGATACTTTTTTTGATAATCTTGTTTTCTTCCGTTGAAAGTAAGATTGGTGAAAAAATTCTTTTAAAGAAAGGATATCAACCCTAAGCCCCGTAAAATTTGTTCAAGGCTTTGGGAACTACAAAAGATTTCATGGTGCTGGGAGTTACTTCTCTTAGAGAAACAAAAATCGTTATCTATTAGTTAAGGAGGCGCCAAGCTTCTTCAGGTCTGAAAGAGTTTGTTAATGTCATAGTTGTAAGAGCAAAATTAGATTGTCGGTAACATCTATGTTGTTTTTTAACGTATTTAGCTACTAAATTTTTTGACCCAGCAGGGTAGCCCCCCGTTAGCCCAGTGGTTACATCTTTCCTGCTTTGCGGGTCAGATGTTGGGCCGGCGTTCGACGCTTGTCGGCGCGGGGGGCTACATTTTTTTATTTTTTTTTCTCTCAGAATTAAATGGATACTTTTTTTGATAATCTTGTTTTCTTCCGTTGTAAGTAAGATTGGTGAAAAAATTCTTTTAAAGAAAGGATATCAACCCTAAGCCCCGTAAAATTTGTTCAAGGCTTTGGGAACTACAAAAGATTTCATGGTGCTGGGAGTTACTTCTCTCAGAAAAACAAAAATCGTTATCTATTAGTTAAGGAGGCGCCAAGCTTCTTCTGGTCTGAAAGAGTTTGTTAATGTCATAGTTGTAAGAGCAAAATTAGATTGTCGGTAACATCTATGTTGTTTTTTAACGTATTTAGCTACTAAATTTTTTGACCCAGCAGGGTAGCCCCCCGTTAGCCCAGTGGTTGCATCTTTCCTGCTTTGCGGGTCAGATGTTGGGCCGGCGTTCGACGCTTGTCGGCGCGGGGGGCTACATTTTTTTATTTTTTTTTTCTCAGAATTAAATGGATACTTTTTTTGATACTCTTGTTTTCTCCCGTTGTAAGTAAGATTGGTGAAAAAATTCTTTTAAAGAAAGGATATCAAACCTAAGCCCCGTAAAATTTTTTCAAGGCTTTGGGAACTACAAAAGATTTCATGGTGCTGGGAGTTACTTCTCTTAGAGAAACAAAAATCGTTATCTATTAGTTAAGGAGGCGCCAAGCTTCTTCTGGTCTGAAAGAGTTTGTTAATGTCATAGTTGTAAGAGCAAAATTAGATTGTCGGTAACATCTATGTTGTTTTTTAACGTATTTAGCTACTAAATTTTTTGACCCAGCAGGGTAGCCCCCTGTTAGCCCAGTGGTTGGATCTTTCCTTCTTTGCGGGTCAGATGTTGGGCCGTCGTTCGACGCTTGTCGGCGCGGGGGGCTACATTTTTTTTATTTTTTTTTCTCTCAGAATTAAATGGATACTTTTTTTGATAATCTTGTTTTCTTCCGTTGAAAGTAAGATTGGTGAAAAAATTCTTTTAAAGAAAGGATATCAACCCTAAGCCCCGTAAAATTTGTTCAAGGCTTTGGGAACTACAAAAGATTTCATGGTGCTGGGAGTTACTTCTCTTAGAGAAACAAAAATCGTTATCTATTAGTTAAGGAGGCGCCAAGCTTCTTCTGGTCTGAAAGAGTTTGTTAATGTCATAGTTGTAAGAGCAAAATTAGATTGTCGGTAACATCTATGTTGTTTTTTAACGTATTTAGCTACTAAATTTTTTGACCCAGCAGGGTAGCCCCCTGTTAGCCCAGTGGTTGGATCTTTCCTTCTTTGCGGGTCAGATGTTGGGCCGTCGTTCGACGCTTGTCGGCGCGGGGGGCTACATTTTTTTATTTTTTTTTCTCTCAGAATTAAATGGATACTTTTTTTGATAATCTTGTTTTCTTCCGTTGAAAGTAAGATTGGTGAAAAAATTCTTTTAAAGAAAGGATATCAACCCTAAGCCCCGTAAAATTTGTTCAAGGCTTTGGGAACTACAAAAGATTTCATGGTGCTGGGAGTTACTTCTCTTAGAGAAACAAAAATCGTTATCTATTAGTTAAGGAGGCGCCAAGCTTCTTCAGGTCTGAAAGAGTTTGTTAATGTCATAGTTGTAAGAGCAAAATTAGATTGTCGGTAACATCTATGTTGTTTTTTAACGTATTTAGCTACTAAATTTTTTGACCCAGCAGGGTAGCCCCCCGTTAGCCCAGTGGTTACATCTTTCCTGCTTTGCGGGTCAGATGTTCGGCCGGCGTTCGACGCTTGTCGGCGCGGGGGGCTACATTTTTTTATTTTTTTTCTCTCAGAATTAAATGGATACTTTTTTTGATAATCTTGTTTTCTTCCGTTGTAAGTAAGATTGGTGAAAAAATTCTTTTAAAGAAAGGATATCAACCCTAAGCCCCGTAAAATTTGTTCAAGGCTTTGGGAACTACAAAAGATTTCATGGTGCTGGGAGTTACTTCTCTCAGAAAAACAAAAATCGTTACCTATTAGTTAAGGAGGCGCCAAGCTTCTTCTGGTCTGAAAGAGTTTGTTAATGTCATAGTTGTAAGAGCAAAATTAGATTGTCGGTAACATCTATGTTGTTTTTTAACGTATTTAGCTACTAAATTTTTGACCCAGCAGGGTAGCCCCCCGTTAGCCCAGTGGTTGCATCTTTCCTGCTTTGCGGGTCAGATGTTGGGCCGGCGTTCGACGCTTGTCGGCGCGGGGGGCTACATTTTTTTATTTTTTTTTTCTCAGAATTAAATGGATACCTTTTTTGATAATCTTGTTTTCTCCCGTTGTAAGTAAGATTGGTGAAAAAATTCTTTTAAAGAAAGGATATCAAACCTAAGCCCCGTAAAATTTGTTCAAGGCTTTGGGAACTACAAAAGATTTCATGGTGCTGGGAGTTACTTCTCTTAGAGAAACAAAAATCGTTATCTATTAGTTAAGGAGGCGCCAAGCTTCTTCAGGTCTGAAAGAGTTTGTTAATGTCATAGTTGTAAGAGCAAAATTAGATTGTCGGTAACATCTATGTTGTTTTTTAACGTATTTAGCTACTAAATTTTTTGACCCAGCAGGGTAGCCCCCTGTTAGCCCAGTGGTTGGATCTTTCTTTCTTTGCGGGTCAGATGTTGGGCCGTCGTTCGACGCTTGTCGGCGCGGGGGGCTACATTTTTTTATTTTTTTTTCTCTCAGAATTAAATGGATACTTTTTTTGATAATCTTGTTTTCTTCCGTTGAAAGTAAGATTGGTGAAAAAATTCTTTTAAAGAAAGGATATCAACCCTAAGCCCCGTAAAATTTGTTCAAGGCTTTGGGAACTACAAAAGATTTCATGGTGCTGGGAGTTACTTCTCTCAGAAAAACAAAAATCGTTATCTATTAGTTAAGGAGGCGCCAAGCTTCTTCTGGTCTGAAAGAGTTTGTTAATGTCATAGTTGTAAGAGCAAAATTAGATTGTCGGTAACATCTATGTTGTTTTTTAACGTATTTAGCTACTAAATTTTTTGACCCAGCAGGGTAGCCCCCTGTTAGCCCAGTGGTTGGATCTTTCCTTCTTTGCGGGTCAGATGTTGGGCCGTCGTTCGACGCTTGTCGGCGCGGGGGGCTACATTTTTTTATTTTTTTTTTCTCTCAGAATTAAATGGATACTTTTTTTGATAATCTTGTTTTCTTCCGTTGAAAGTAAGATTGGTGAAAAAATTCTTTTAAAGAAAGGATATCAACCCTAAGCCCCGTAAAATTTGTTCAAGGCTTTGGGAACTACAAAAGATTTCATGGTGCTGGGAGTTACTTCTCTCAGAAAAACAAAAATCGTTATCTATTAGTTAAGGAGGCGCCAAGCTTCTTCTGGTCTGAAAGAGTTTGTTAATGTCATAGTTGTAAGAGCAAAATTAGATTGTCGGTAACATCTATGTTGTTTTTTAACGTATTTAGCTACTAAATTTTTTGACCCAGCAGGGTAGCCCCCCGTTAGCCCAGTGGTTGCATCTTTCCTGCTTTGCGGGTCAGATGTTGGGCCGGCGTTCGACGCTTGTCGGCGCGGGGGGCTACATTTTTTTATTTTTTTTCTCTCAGAATTAAATGGATACTTTTTTGGATAATCTTGTTTTCTCCCGTTGTAAGTAAGATTGGTGAAAAAATTCTTTTAAAGAAAGGATATCAACCCTAAGCCCCGTAAAATTTGTTCAAGGCTTTGGGAACTACAAAAGATTTCATGGTGCTGGGAGTTACTTCTCTTAGAGAACCAAAAATCGTTATCTATTAGTTAAGGAGGCGCCAAGCTTCTTCAGGTCTGAAAGAGTTTGTTAATGTCATAGTTGTAAGAGCAAAATTAGATTCTCGGTAACATCTATGTTGTTTTTTAACGTATTTAGCTACTAAATTTTTTGACCCAGCAGGGTAGCCCCCCGTTAGCCCAGTGGTTACATCTTTCCTGCTTTGCGGGTCAGATGTTGGGCCGGCGTTCGACGCTTGTCGGCGCGGGGGGGCTACATTTTTTTATTTTTTTTTTCTCTCAGAATTAAATGGATACTTTTTTTGATAATCTTGTTTTCTTCCGTTGAAAGTAAGATTGGTGAAAAAATTCTTTTAAAGAAAGGATATCAACCCTAAGCCCCGTAAATTTTGTTCAAGGCTTTGGGAACAACAAAAGATTTTATGGTGCTGGGAGTTACTTCTCTCAGAAAAACAAAAATCGTTATCTATTAGTTAAGGAGGCGCCAAGCTTCTTCTGGTCTGAAAGAGTTTGTTAATGTCATAGTTGTAAGAGCAAAATTAGATTCTCGGTAACATCTATGTTGTTTTTTAACGTATTTAGCTACTAAATTTTTTGACCCAGCAGGGTAGCCCCCCGTTAGCCCAGTGGTTGCATCTTTCCTGCTTTGCGGGTCAGATGTTGGGCCGGCGTTCGACGCTTGTCGGCGCGGGGGCTACATTTTTTTATTTTTTTTTCTCTCAGAATTAAATGGATACTTTTTTTGATAATCTTGTTTTCTCCCGTTGTAAGTAAGATTGGTGAAAAAATTCTTTTAAAGAAAGGATATCAACCCTAAGCCCCGTAAAATTTGTTCAAGGCTTTGGGAACTACAAAAGATTTCATGGTGCTGGGAGTTACTTCTCTTAGAGAAACAAAAATCGTTATCTATTAGTTAAGGAGGCGCCAAGCTTCTTCAGGTCTGAAAGAGTTTGTTAATGTCATAGTTGTAAGAGCAAAATTAGATTGTCGGTAAGATCTATGTTGTTTTTTAACGTATTTAGCTACTAAATTTTTTGACCAAGCAGGGTAGCCCCCCGTTAGCCCAGTGGTTACATCTTTCCTGCTTTGCGGGTCAGATGTTGGGCCGGCGTTCGACGCTTGTCGGCGCGGGGGGCTACATTTTTTTATTTTTTTTTCTCTCAGAATTAAATGGATACTTTTTTTGATAATCTTGTTTTCTTCCGTTGTAAGTACGATTGGTGAAAAAATTCTTTTAAAGAAAGGATATCAACCCTAAGCCCCGTAAAATTTGTTCAAGGCTTTGGGAACTACAAAAGATTTCATGGTGCTGGGAGTTACTTCTCTCAGAAAAACAAAAATCGTTATCTATTAGTTAAGGAGGCGCCAAGCTTCTTCTGGTCTGAAAGAGTTTGTTAATGTCATAGTTGTAAGAGCAAAATTAGATTCTCGGTAACATCTATGTTGTTTTTTAACGTATTTAGCTACTAAATTTTTTGACGCAGCAGGGTAGCCCCCCGTTAGCCCAGTGGTTGCATCTTTCCTTCTTTCCGGGTCAGATGTTGGGCCGGCGTTCGACGCTTGTCGGCGCGGGGGGCTACATTTTTTTATTTTTTTTTCTCTCAGAATTAAATGGATACTTTTTTTGATAATCTATTTTTCTTCCGTTGTAACTAAGATTGGTGAAAAAATTCTTTTAAAGAAAGGATATCAACCCTAAGCCCCGTAAATTTTGTTCAAGGCTTTGGGAACTACAAAAGATTTCATGGTGCTGGGAGTTACTTCTCTCAGAAAAACAAAAATCGTTATCTATTAGTTAAGGAGGCGCCAAGCTTCTTCTGGTCTGAAAGAGTTTGTTAATGTCATAGTTGTAAGAGCAAAATTAGATTCTCGGTAACATGTATGTTGTTTTTTAACGTATTTAGCTACTAAATTTTTTGACCCAGCATGCTAGCCCCCCGTTAGCCCAGTGGTTGCATCTTTCCTGCTTTGCGGGTCAGATGTTGGGCCGGCGTTCGACGCTTGTCGGCGCGGGGGCTACATTTTTTTATTTTTTTTTTTCTCTCAGAATTAAATGGATACTTTTTTTGATAATCTTGTTTTCTCCCGTTGTAAGTAAGATTGGTGAAAAAATTCTTTTAAAGAAAGGATATCAACCCTAAGCCCCGTAAAATTTGTTCAAGGCTTTGGGAACTACAAAAGATTTCATGGTGCTGGGAGTTACTTCTCTTAGAGAAACAAAAATCGTTATCTATTAGTTAAGGAGGCGCCAAGCTTCTTCAGGTCTGAAAGAGTTTGTTAATGTCATAGTTGTAAGAGCAAAATTAGATTGTCGGTAACATCTATGTTGTTTTTTAACGTATTTAGCTACTAAATTTTTTGACCCAGCAGGGTAGCCCCCCGTTAGTCCAGTGGTTACATCTTTCCTGGTTTGCGGGTGAGATGTTGGGCCGGCGTTCGACGCTTGTCGGCGCGGGGGGCTACATTTTTTATTTTTTTTTTTCTCTCAGAATTAAATGGATACTTTTTTTGATAATCTTGTTTTCTTCCGTTGAAAGTAAGATTGGTGAAAAAATTCTTTTAAAGAAAGGATATCAACCCTAAGCCCCGTAAAATTTGTTCAAGGCTTTGGGAACTACAAAAGATTTCATGGTGCTGGGAGTTACTTCTCTTAGAGAAACAAAAATCGTTATCTATTAGTTAAGGAGGCGCCAAGCTTCTTCAGGTCTGAAAGAGTTTGTTAATGTCATAGTTGTAAGAGCAAAATTAGATTGTCGGTAACATCTATGTTGTTTTTTAACGTATTTAGCTACTAAATTTTTTGACCCAGCAGGGTAGCCCCCCGTTAGTCCAGTGGTTACATCTTTCCTGGTTTGCGGGTCAGATGTTGGGCCGGCGTTCGACGCTTGTCGGCGCGGGGGCTACATTTTTTTATTTTTTTTTTTCTCTCAGAATTAAATGGATACTTTTTTTGATAATCTTGTTTTCTCCCGTTGTAAGTAAGATTGGTGAAAAAATTCTTTTAAAGAAAGGATATCAACCCTAAGCCCCGTAAATTTTGTTCAAGGCTTTGGGAGCTACAAAAGATTTGATGGTGCTTGGAGTTACTTCTCTCAGAAAAACAAAAATCGTTATCTATTAGTTAAGGAGGCGCCAAGCTTCTTCTGGTCTGAAAGAGTTTGTTAATGTCATAGTTGTAAGAGCAAAATTAGATTCTCGGTAACATCTATGTTGTTTTTTAACGTATTTAGCTACTAAATTTTTTGACCCAGCAGGGTAGCCCCCCGTTAGCCCAGTGGTTGCATCTTTCCTGGTTTGCGGGTCAGATGTTGGGACGGCGTTCGACGCTTGTCGGCGCGGGGGGCTACATTTTTTTATTTTTTTTTCTCTCAGAATTAAATGGATACTTTTTTTGATAATCTTGTTTTCTCCCGTTGTAAGTAAGATTGGTGAAAAAATTCTTTTAAAGAAAGGATATCAACCCTAAGCCCCGTAAAATTTGTTCAAGGCTTTGGGAACTACAAAAGATTTCATGGTGCTGGGAGTTACTTCTCTTAGAGAAACAAAAATCGTTATCTATTAGTTAAGGAGGCGCCAAGCTTCTTCAGGTCTGAAAGAGTTTGTTAATGTCATAGTTGTAAGAGCAAAATTAGATCTCGGTAACATCTATGTTGTTTTTAAACGTATTTAGCTACTAAATTTTTTGACCCAGCAGGGTAGCCCCCCGTTAGCCCAGTGGTTCCATCTTTCCTGCTTTGCGGGTCAGATGTTGGGCCGGCGTTCGACGCTTGTCGGCGCGGGGGGCTACATTTTTTTATTTTTTTTTCTCTCAGAATTAAATGGATACTTTTTTTGATAATCTTGTTTTCTTCCGTTGTAAGTAAGATTGGTGAAAAAATTCTTTTAAAGAAAGGATATCAACCCTAAGCCCCGTAAAATTTGTTCAAGGCTTTGGGAACTACAAAAGATTTCATGGTGCTGGGAGTTACTTCTCTCAGAAAAACAAAAATCGTTATCTATTAGTTAAGGAGGCGCCAAGCTTCTTCTGGTCTGAAAGAGTTTGTTAATGTCATAGTTGTAAGAGCAAAATTAGATTCTCGGTAACATCTATGTTGTTTTTTAACGTATTTAGCTACTAAATTTTTTGACCCAGCAGGGTAGCCCCCCGTTAGCCCAGTGGTTGCATCTTTCCTGCTTTGCGGGTCAGATGTTGGGCCGGCGTTCGACGCTTGTCGGCGCGGGGGGCTACATTTTTTTATTTTTTTTTTCTCTCAGAATTAAATGGATACTTTTTTGGATAATCTTGTTTTCTCCCGTTGTAAGTAAGATTGGTGAAAAATTTCTTTTAAAGAAAGGATATCAACCCTAAGCCCCGTAAAATTTGTTCAAGGCTTTGGGAACTACAAAAGATTTCATGGTGCTGGGAGTTACTTCTCTTAGAGAAACAAAAATCGTTATCTATTAGTTAAGGAGGCGCCAAGCTTCTTCAGGTCTGAAAGAGTTTGTTAATGTCATAGTTGTAAGAGCAAAATTAGATTGTCGGTAACATCAATGTTTTTTGTTAACGTATTTAGCTACTAAATTTTTTGACCCAGCAGGGTAGCCCCCCGTTAGCCCAGTGGTTACATCTTTCCTGCTTTGCGGGTCAGATGTTGGGCCGGCGTTCGACGCTTGTCGGCGCGGGGGGCTACATTTTTTTATTTTTTTTTCTCTCAGAATTAAATGGATACTTTTTTTGATAATCTTGTTTTCTTCCGTTGTAAGTAAGATTGGTGAAAAAATTCTTTTAAAGAAAGGATATCAACCGTAAGCCCCGTAAAATTTGTTCAAGGCTTTGGGAACTACAAAAGATTTCATGGTGCTGGGAGTTACTTCTCTCAGAAAAACAAAAATCGTTATCTATTAGTTAAGAAGAGGCCAAGCTTCTTCTGGTCTGAAAGAGTTTCTTAATGTCATAGTTGTAAGAGCAAAATTAGATTCTCGGTAACATCTATGTTGTTTTTTAACGTATTTAGCTACTAAATTTTTTGACCCAGCAGGGTAGCCCCCCGTTAGCCCAGTGGTTGCATCTTTCCTGCTTTGCGGGTCAGATGTTGGGCCGGCGTTCGACGCTTGTCGGCGCGGGGGGCTACATTTTTTTATTTTTTTTTCTCTCAGAATTAAATGGATACTTTTTTCGATAATCTTGTTTTCTCCCGTTGTAAGTAAGATTGGTGAAAAAATTCTTTTAAAGAAAGGATATCAACCCTAAGCCCCGTAAAATTTGTTCAAGGCTTTGGGAACTACAAAAGATTTCATGGTGCTGGGAGTTACTTCTCTTAGAGAAACAAAAATCGTTATCTATTAGTTAAGGAGGCGCCAAGCTTCTTCAGGTCTGAAAGAGTTTGTTAATGTCATAGTTGTAAGAGCAAAATTAGATTGTCGGTGACATCTATGTTGTTTTTTAACGTATTTAGCTACTAAATTTTTTGACCCAGCAGGGTAGCCCCCCGTTAGCCCAGTGGTTACATCTTTCCTGCTTTGCGGGTCAGATGTTGGGCCGGCGTTCGACGCTTGTCGGCGCGGGGGGCTACATTTTTTTATTTTTTTTCTCTCAGAATTAAATGGATACTTTTTATGATAATCTTGTTTTCTTCCGTTGTAAGTAAGATTGGTGAAAAAATTCTTTTAAAGAAAGGATATCAACCCTAAGCCCCGTAAAATTTGTTCAAGGCTTTGGGAACTACAAAAGATTTCATGGTGCTGGGAGTTACTTCTCTCAGAAAAACAAAAATCGTTATCTATTAGTTAAGGAGGCGCCAAGCTTCTTCTGGTCTGAAAGAGTTTGTTAATGTCATAGTTGTAAGAGCAAAATTAGATTCTCGGTAACATCTATGTTGTTTTTTAACGTATTTAGCTACTAAATTTTTTGACCCAGCAGGGTAGCCCCCCGTTAGCCCAGTGGTTGCATCTTTCCTGCTTTGCGGGTCAGATGTTGGGCCGGCGTTCGACGCTTGTCGGCGCGGGGGGCTACATTTTTTTATTTTTTTTTCTCTCAAAATTAAATGGATACTTTTTTTGATAATCTTGTTTTCTCCCGTTGTAAGTAAGATTGGTGAAAAAATTCTTTTAAAGAAAGGATATCAACCCTAAGCCCCGTAAAATTTGTTCAAGGCTTTGGGAACTACAAAAGATTTCATGGTGCTGGGAGTTACTTCTCTTAGAGAAACAAAAATCGTTATCTATTAGTTAAGGAGGCGCCAAGCTTCTTCAGGTCTGAAAGAGTTTGTTAATGTCATAGTTGTAAGAGCAAAATTAGATTGTCGGTAACATCTATGTTGTTTTTTAACGTATTTAGCTACTAAATTTTTTGACCCAGCAGGGTAGCCCCCCGTTAGCCCAGTGGTTGCATCTTTCCTGCTTTGCGGGTCAGATGTTGGGCCGGCGTTCGACGCTTGTCGGCGCGGGGGGCTACATTTTTTTATTTTTTTTTTCTCAGAATTAAATGGATACCTTTTTTGATAATCTTGTTTTCTCCCGTTGTAAGTAAGATTGGTGAAAAAATTCTTTTAAAGAAAGGATATCAAACCTAAGCCCCGTAAAATTTGTTCAAGGCTTTGGGAACTACAAAAGATTTCATGGTGCTGGGAGTTACTTCTCTTAGAGAAACAAAAATCGTTATCTATTAGTTAAGGAGGCGCCAAGCTTCTTCAGGTCTGAAAGAGTTTGTTAATGTCATAGTTGTAAGAGCAAAATTAGATTGTCGGTAACATCTATGTTGTTTTTTAACGTATTTAGCTACTAAATTTTTTGACCCAGCACGGTAGCCCCCTGTTAGCCCAGTGGTTGGATCTTTCCTTCTTTGCGGGTCAGATGTTGGGCCGTCGTTCGACGCTTGTCGGCGCGGGGGGCTACATTTTTTTATTTTTTTTTCTCTCAGAATTAAATGGATACTTTTTTTGATAATCTTGTTTTCTTCCGTTGAAAGTAAGATTGGTGAAAAAATTCTTTTAAAGAAAGGATATCAACCCTAAGCCCCGTAAAATTTGTTCAAGGCTTTGGGAACTACAAAAGATTTCATGGTGCTGGGAGTTACTTCTCTCAGAAAAACAAAAATCGTTATCTATTAGTTAAGGAGGCGCCAAGCTTCTTCTGGTCTGAAAGAGTTTGTTAATGTCATAGTTGTAAGAGCAAAATTAGATTGTCGGTAACATCTATGTTGTTTTTTAACGTATTTAGCTACTAAATTTTTTGACCCAGCAGGGTAGCCCCCTGTTAGCCCAGTGGTTGGATCTTTCCTTCTTTGCGGGTCAGATGTTGGGCCGTCGTTCGACGCTTGTCGGCGCGGGGGGCTACATTTTTTTATTTTTTTTTCTCTCAGAATTAAATGGATACTTTTTTTGATAATCTTGTTTTCTTCCGTTGAAAGTAAGATTGGTGAAAAAATTCTTTTAAAGAAAGGATATCAACCCTAAGCCCCGTAAAATTTGTTCAAGGCTTTGGGAACTACAAAAGATTTCATGGTGCTGGGAGTTACTTCTCTCAGAAAAACAAAAATCGTTATCTATTAGTTAAGGAGGCGCCAAGCTTCTTCTGGTCTGAAAGAGTTTGTTAATGTCATAGTTGTAAGAGCAAAATTAGATTGTCGGTAACATCTATGTTGTTTTTTAACGTATTTAGCTACTAAATTTTTTGACCCAGCAGGGTAGCCCCCTGTTAGCCCAGTGGTTGCATCTTTCCTGCTTTGCGGGTCAGATGTTGGGCCGGCGTTCGACGCTTGTCGGCGCGGGGGGCTACATTTTTTTATTTTTTTTCTCTCAGAATTAAATGGATACTTTTTTGGATAATCTTGTTTTCTCCCGTTGTAAGTAAGATTGGTGAAAAAATTCTTTTAAAGAAAGGATATCAACCCTAAGCCCCGTAAAATTTGTTCAAGGCTTTGGGAACTACAAAAGATTTCATGGTGCTGGGAGTTACTTCTCTTAGAGAACCAAAAATCGTTATCTATTAGTTAAGGAGGCGCCAAGCTTCTTCAGGTCTGAAAGAGTTTGTTAATGTCATAGTTGTAAGAGCAAAATTAGATTGTCGGTAACATCTATGTTGTTTTTTAACGTATTTAGCTACTAAATTTTTTGACCCAGCAGGGTAGCCCCCCGTTAGCCCAGTGGTTACATCTTTCCTGCTTTGCGGGTCAGATGTTGGGCCGGCGTTCGACGCTTGTCGGCGCGGGGGGGCTACATTTTTTTATTTTTTTTTTCTCTCAGAATTAAATGGATACTTTTTTTGATAATCTTGTTTTCTTCCGTTGAAAGTAAGATTGGTGAAAAAATTCTTTTAAAGAAAGGATATCAACCCTAAGCCCCGTAAATTTTGTTCAAGGCTTTGGGAACAACAAAAGATTTTATGGTGCTGGGAGTTACTTCTCTCAGAAAAACAAAAATCGTTATCTATTAGTTAAGGAGGCGCCAAGCTTCTTCTGGTCTGAAAGAGTTTGTTAATGTCATAGTTGTAAGAGCAAAATTAGATTCTCGGTAACATCTATGTTGTTTTTTAACGTATTTAGCTACTAAATTTTTTGACCCAGCAGGGTAGCCCCCCGTTAGCCCAGTGGTTGCATCTTTCCTGCTTTGCGGGTCAGATGTTGGGCCGGCGTTCGACGCTTGTCGGCGCGGGGGCTACATTTTTTTATTTTTTTTTCTCTCAGAATTAAATGGATACTTTTTTTGATAATCTTGTTTTCTCCCGTTGTAAGTAAGATTGGTGAAAAAATTCTTTTAAAGAAAGGATATCAACCCTAAGCCCCGTAAAATTTGTTCAAGGCTTTGGGAACTACAAAAGATTTCATGGTGCTGGGAGTTACTTCTCTTAGAGAAACAAAAATCGTTATCTATTAGTTAAGGAGGCGCCAAGCTTCTTCAGGTCTGAAAGAGTTTGTTAATGTCATAGTTGTAAGAGCAAAATTAGATTGTCGGTAAGATCTATGTTGTTTTTTAACGTATTTAGCTACTAAATTTTTTGACCCAGCAGGGTAGCCCCCCGTTAGCCCAGTGGTTACATCTTTCCTGCTTTGCGGGTCAGATGTTGGGCCGGCGTTCGACGCTTGTCGGCGCGGGGGGCTACATTTTTTTATTTTTTTTTCTCTCAGAATTAAATGGATACTTTTTTTGATAATCTTGTTTTCTTCCGTTGTAAGTAAGATTGGTGAAAAAATTCTTTTAAAGAAAGGATATCAACCCTAAGCCCCGTAAAATTTGTTCAAGGCTTTGGGAACTACAAAAGATTTCATGGTGCTGGGAGTTACTTCTCTCAGAAAAACAAAAATCGTTATCTATTAGTTAAGGAGGCGCCAAGCTTCTTCTGGTCTGAAAGAGTTTGTTAATGTCATAGTTGTAAGAGCAAAATTAGATTCTCGGTAACATCTATGTTGTTTTTTAACGTATTTAGCTACTAAATTTTTTGACGCAGCAGGGTAGCCCCCCGTTAGCCCAGTGGTTGCATCTTTCCTTCTTTCCGGGTCAGATGTTGGGCCGGCGTTCGACGCTTGTCGGCGCGGGGGGCTACATTTTTTTATTTTTTTTTCTCTCAGAATTAAATGGATACTTTTTTTGATAATCTATTTTTCTTCCGTTGTAACTAAGATTGGTGAAAAAATTCTTTTAAAGAAAGGATATCAACCCTAAGCCCCGTAAATTTTGTTCAAGGCTTTGGGAACTACAAAAGATTTCATGGTGCTGGGAGTTACTTCTCTCAGAAAAACAAAAATCGTTATCTATTAGTTAAGGAGGCGCCAAGCTTCTTCTGGTCTGAAAGAGTTTGTTAATGTCATAGTTGTAAGAGCAAAATTAGATTCTCGGTAACATCTATGTTGTTTTTTAACGTATTTAGCTACTAAATTTTTTGACCCAGCATGCTAGCCCCCCGTTAGCCCAGTGGTTGCATCTTTCCTGCTTTGCGGGTCAGATGTTGGGCCGGCGTTCGACGCTTGTCGGCGCGGGGGCTACATTTTTTTATTTTTTTTTTCTCTCAGAATTAAATGGATACTTTTTTTGATAATCTTGTTTTCTCCCGTTGTAAGTAAGATTGGTGAAAAAATTCTTTTAAAGAAAGGATATCAACCCTAAGCCCCGTAAAATTTGTTCAAGGCTTTGGGAACTACAAAAGATTTCATGGTGCTGGGAGTTACTTCTCTTAGAGAAACAAAAATCGTTATCTATTAGTTAAGGAGGCGCCAAGCTTCTTCAGGTCTGAAAGAGTTTGTTAATGTCATAGTTGTAAGAGCAAAATTAGATTGTCGGTAACATCTATGTTGTTTTTTAACGTATTTAGCTACTAAATTTTTTGACCCAGCAGGGTAGCCCCCCGTTAGTCCAGTGGTTACATCTTTCCTGGTTTGCGGGTGAGATGTTGGGCCGGCGTTCGACGCTTGTCGGCGCGGGGGGCTACATTTTTTTATTTTTTTTTTTCTCTCAGAATTAAATGGATACTTTTTTTGATAATCTTGTTTTCTTCCGTTGAAAGTAAGATTGGTGAAAAAATTCTTTTAAAGAAAGGATATCAACCCTAAGCCCCGTAAATTTTGTTCAAGGCTTTGGGAGCTACAAAAGATTTGATGGTGCTTGGAGTTACTTCTCTCAGAAAAACAAAAATCGTTATCTATTAGTTAAGGAGGCGCCAAGCTTCTTCTGGTCTGAAAGAGTTTGTTAATGTCATAGTTGTAAGAGCAAAATTAGATTCTCGGTAACATCTATGTTGTTTTTTAACGTATTTAGCTACTAAATTTTTTGACCCAGCAGGGTAGCCCCCCGTTAGCCCAGTGGTTGCATCTTTCCTGCTTTGCGGGTCAGATGTTGGGCCGGCGTTCGACGCTTGTCGGCGCGGGGGGCTACATTTTTTTATTTTTTTTTCTCTCAGAATTAAATGGATACTTTTTTTGATAATCTTGTTTTCTCCCGTTGTAAGTAAGATTGGTGAAAAAATTCTTTTAAAGAAAGGATATCAACCCTAAGCCCCGTAAAATTTGTTCAAGGCTTTGGGAACTACAAAAGATTTCATGGTGCTGGGAGTTACTTCTCTTAGAGAAACAAAAATCGTTATCTATTAGTTAAGGAGGCGCCAAGCTTCTTCAGGTCTGAAAGAGTTTGTTAATGTCATAGTTGTAAGAGCAAAATTAGATCTCGGTAACATCTATGTTGTTTTTTAACGTATTTAGCTACTAAATTTTTTGACCCAGCAGGGTAGCCCCCCGTTAGCCCAGTGGTTACATCTTTCCTGCTTTGCAGGTCAGATGTTGGGCCGGCGTTCGACGCTTGTCGGCGCGGGGGGCTACATTTTTTTATTTTTTTTTCTCTCAGAATTAAATGGATACTTTTTTTGATAATCTTGTTTTCTTCCGTTGTAAGTAAGATTGGTGAAAAAATTCTTTTAAAGAAAGGATATCAACCCTAAGCCCCGTAAAATTTGTTCAAGGCTTTGGGAACTACAAAAGATTTCATGGTGCTGGGAGTTACTTCTCTCAGAAAAACAAAAATCGTTATCTATTAGTTAAGGAGGCGCCAAGCTTCTTCTGGTCTGAAAGAGTTTGTTAATGTCATAGTTGTAAGAGCAAAATTAGATTCTCGGTAACATCTATGTTGTTTTTTAACGTATTTAGCTACTAAATTTTTTGACCCAGCAGGGTAGCCCCCCGTTAGCCCAGTGGTTGCATCTTTCCTGCTTTGCGGGTCAGATGTTGGGCCGGCGTTCGACGCTTGTCGGCGCGGGGGGCTACATTTTTTTATTTTTTTTTCTCTCAGAATTAAATGGATACTTTTTTGGATAATCTTGTTTTCTCCCGTTGTAAGTAAGATTGGTGAAAAATTTCTTTTAAAGAAAGGATATCAACCCTAAGCCCCGTAAAATTTGTTCAAGGCTTTGGGAACTACAAAAGATTTCATGGTGCTGGGAGTTACTTCTCTTAGAGAAACAAAAATCGTTATCTATTAGTTAAGGAGGCGCCAAGCTTCTTCAGGTCTGAAAGAGTTTGTTAATGTCATAGTTGTAAGAGCAAAATTAGATTGTCGGTGACATCTATGTTGTTTTTTAACGTATTTAGCTACTAAATTTTTTGACCCAGCAGGGTAGCCCCCCGTTAGCCCAGTGGTTACATCTTTCCTGCTTTGCGGGTCAGATGTTGGGCCGGCGTTCGACGCTTGTCGGCGCGGGGGGCTACATTTTTTTATTTTTTTTCTCTCAGAATTAAATGGATACTTTTTATGATAATCTTGTTTTCTTCCGTTGTAAGTAAGATTGGTGAAAAAATTCTTTTAAAGAAAGGATATCAACCCTAAGCCCCGTAAAATTTGTTCAAGGCTTTGGGAACTACAAAAGATTTCATGGTGCTGGGAGTTACTTCTCTCAGAAAAACAAAAATCGTTATCTATTAGTTAAGGAGGCGCCAAGCTTCTTCTGGTCTGAAAGAGTTTGTTAATGTCATAGTTGTAAGAGCAAAATTAGATTCTCGGTAACATCTATGTTGTTTTTTAACGTATTTAGCTACTAAATTTTTTGACCCAGCAGGGTAGCCCCCCGTTAGCCCAGTGGTTGCATCTTTCCTGCTTTGCGGGTCAGATGTTGGGCCGGCGTTCGACGCTTGTCGGCGCGGGGGGCTACATTTTTTTATTTTTTTTTCTCTCAAAATTAAATGGATACTTTTTTTGATAATCTTGTTTTCTCCCGTTGTAAGTAAGATTGGTGAAAAAATTCTTTTAAAGAAAGGATATCAACCCTAAGCCCCGTAAAATTTGTTCAAGGCTTTGGGAACTACAAAAGATTTCATGGTGCTGGGAGTTACTTCTCTTAGAGAAACAAAAATCGTTATCTATTAGTTAAGGAGGCGCCAAGCTTCTTCAGGTCTGAAAGAGTTTGTTAATGTCATAGTTGTAAGAGCAAAATTAGATTGTCGGTAACATCTATGTTGTTTTTTAACGTATTTAGCTACTAAATTTTTTGACCCAGCAGGGTAGCCCCCCGTTAGCCCAGTGGTTGCATCTTTCCTGCTTTGCGGGTCAGATGTTGGGCCGGCGTTCGACGCTTGTCGGCGCGGGGGGCTACATTTTTTTATTTTTTTTTTCTCAGAATTAAATGGATACCTTTTTTGATAATCTTGTTTTCTCCCGTTGTAAGTAAGATTGGTGAAAAAATTCTTTTAAAGAAAGGATATCAAACCTAAGCCCCGTAAAATTTGTTCAAGGCTTTGGGAACTACAAAAGATTTCATGGTGCTGGGAGTTACTTCTCTTAGAGAAACAAAAATCGTTATCTATTAGTTAAGGAGGCGCCAAGCTTCTTCAGGTCTGAAAGAGTTTGTTAATGTCATAGTTGTAAGAGCAAAATTAGATTGTCGGTAACATCTATGTTGTTTTTTAACGTATTTAGCTACTAAATTTTTTGACCCAGCACGGTAGCCCCCTGTTAGCCCAGTGGTTGGATCTTTCCTTCTTTGCGGGTCAGATGTTGGGCCGTCGTTCGACGCTTGTCGGCGCGGGGGGCTACATTTTTTTATTTTTTTTTCTCTCAGAATTAAATGGATACTTTTTTTGATAATCTTGTTTTCTTCCGTTGAAAGTAAGATTGGTGAAAAAATTCTTTTAAAGAAAGGATATCAACCCTAAGCCCCGTAAAATTTGTTCAAGGCTTTGGGAACTACAAAAGATTTCATGGTGCTGGGAGTTACTTCTCTCAGAAAAACAAAAATCGTTATCTATTAGTTAAGGAGGCGCCAAGCTTCTTCTGGTCTGAAAGAGTTTGTTAATGTCATAGTTGTAAGAGCAAAATTAGATTGTCGGTAACATCTATGTTGTTTTTTAACGTATTTAGCTACTAAATTTTTTGACCCAGCAGGGTAGCCCCCTGTTAGCCCAGTGGTTGGATCTTTCCTTCTTTGCGGGTCAGATGTTGGGCCGTCGTTCGACGCTTGTCGGCGCGGGGGGCTACATTTTTTTATTTTTTTTTCTCTCAGAATTAAATGGATACTTTTTTTGATAATCTTGTTTTCTTCCGTTGAAAGTAAGATTGGTGAAAAAATTCTTTTAAAGAAAGGATATCAACCCTAAGCCCCGTAAAATTTGTTCAAGGCTTTGGGAACTACAAAAGATTTCATGGTGCTGGGAGTTACTTCTCTCAGAAAAACAAAAATCGTTATCTATTAGTTAAGGAGGCGCCAAGCTTCTTCTGGTCTGAAAGAGTTTGTTAATGTCATAGTTGTAAGAGCAAAATTAGATTGTCGGTAACATCTATGTTGTTTTTTAACGTATTTAGCTACTAAATTTTTTGACCCAGCAGGGTAGCCCCCTGTTAGCCCAGTGGTTGCATCTTTCCTGCTTTGCGGGTCAGATGTTGGGCCGGCGTTCGACGCTTGTCGGCGCGGGGGGCTACATTTTTTTATTTTTTTTCTCTCAGAATTAAATGGATACTTTTTTGGATAATCTTGTTTTCTCCCGTTGTAAGTAAGATTGGTGAAAAAATTCTTTTAAAGAAAGGATATCAACCCTAAGCCCCGTAAAATTTGTTCAAGGCTTTGGGAACTACAAAAGATTTCATGGTGCTGGGAGTTACTTCTCTTAGAGAACCAAAAATCGTTATCTATTAGTTAAGGAGGCGCCAAGCTTCTTCAGGTCTGAAAGAGTTTGTTAATGTCATAGTTGTAAGAGCAAAATTAGATTGTCGGTAACATCTATGTTGTTTTTTAACGTATTTAGCTACTAAATTTTTTGACCCAGCAGGGTAGCCCCCCGTTAGCCCAGTGGTTACATCTTTCCTGCTTTGCGGGTCAGATGTTGGGCCGGCGTTCGACGCTTGTCGGCGCGGGGGGGCTACATTTTTTTATTTTTTTTTTCTCTCAGAATTAAATGGATACTTTTTTTGATAATCTTGTTTTCTTCCGTTGAAAGTAAGATTGGTGAAAAAATTCTTTTAAAGAAAGGATATCAACCCTAAGCCCCGTAAATTTTGTTCAAGGCTTTGGGAACAACAAAAGATTTTATGGTGCTGGGAGTTACTTCTCTCAGAAAAACAAAAATCGTTATCTATTAGTTAAGGAGGCGCCAAGCTTCTTCTGGTCTGAAAGAGTTTGTTAATGTCATAGTTGTAAGAGCAAAATTAGATTCTCGGTAACATCTATGTTGTTTTTTAACGTATTTAGCTACTAAATTTTTTGACCCAGCAGGGTAGCCCCCCGTTAGCCCAGTGGTTGCATCTTTCCTGCTTTGCGGGTCAGATGTTGGGCCGGCGTTCGACGCTTGTCGGCGCGGGGGCTACATTTTTTTATTTTTTTTTCTCTCAGAATTAAATGGATACTTTTTTTGATAATCTTGTTTTCTCCCGTTGTAAGTAAGATTGGTGAAAAAATTCTTTTAAAGAAAGGATATCAACCCTAAGCCCCGTAAAATTTGTTCAAGGCTTTGGGAACTACAAAAGATTTCATGGTGCTGGGAGTTACTTCTCTTAGAGAAACAAAAATCGTTATCTATTAGTTAAGGAGGCGCCAAGCTTCTTCAGGTCTGAAAGAGTTTGTTAATGTCATAGTTGTAAGAGCAAAATTAGATTGTCGGTAAGATCTATGTTGTTTTTTAACGTATTTAGCTACTAAATTTTTTGACCCAGCAGGGTAGCCCCCCGTTAGCCCAGTGGTTACATCTTTCCTGCTTTGCGGGTCAGATGTTGGGCCGGCGTTCGACGCTTGTCGGCGCGGGGGGCTACATTTTTTTATTTTTTTTTCTCTCAGAATTAAATGGATACTTTTTTTGATAATCTTGTTTTCTTCCGTTGTAAGTAAGATTGGTGAAAAAATTCTTTTAAAGAAAGGATATCAACCCTAAGCCCCGTAAAATTTGTTCAAGGCTTTGGGAACTACAAAAGATTTCATGGTGCTGGGAGTTACTTCTCTCAGAAAAACAAAAATCGTTATCTATTAGTTAAGGAGGCGCCAAGCTTCTTCTGGTCTGAAAGAGTTTGTTAATGTCATAGTTGTAAGAGCAAAATTAGATTCTCGGTAACATCTATGTTGTTTTTTAACGTATTTAGCTACTAAATTTTTTGACGCAGCAGGGTAGCCCCCCGTTAGCCCAGTGGTTGCATCTTTCCTTCTTTCCGGGTCAGATGTTGGGCCGGCGTTCGACGCTTGTCGGCGCGGGGGGCTACATTTTTTTATTTTTTTTTCTCTCAGAATTAAATGGATACTTTTTTTGATAATCTATTTTTCTTCCGTTGTAACTAAGATTGGTGAAAAAATTCTTTTAAAGAAAGGATATCAACCCTAAGCCCCGTAAATTTTGTTCAAGGCTTTGGGAACAACAAAAGATTTTATGGTGCTGGGAGTTACTTCTCTCAGAAAAACAAAAATCGTTATCTATTAGTTAAGGAGGCGCCAAGCTTCTTCTGGTCTGAAAGAGTTTGTTAATGTCATAGTTGTAAGAGCAAAATTAGATTCTCGGTAACATCTATGTTGTTTTTTAACGTATTTAGCTACTAAATTTTTTGACCCAGCAGGGTAGCCCCCCGTTAGCCCAGTGGTTGCATCTTTCCTGCTTTGCGGGTCAGATGTTGGGCCGGCGTTCGACGCTTGTCGGCGCGGGGGCTACATTTTTTTATTTTTTTTTCTCTCAGAATTAAATGGATACTTTTTTTGATAATCTTGTTTTCTCCCGTTGTAAGTAAGATTGGTGAAAAAATTCTTTTAAAGAAAGGATATCAACCCTAAGCCCCGTAAAATTTGTTCAAGGCTTTGGGAACTACAAAAGATTTCATGGTGCTGGGAGTTACTTCTCTTAGAGAAACAAAAATCGTTATCTATTAGTTAAGGAGGCGCCAAGCTTCTTCAGGTCTGAAAGAGTTTGTTAATGTCATAGTTGTAAGAGCAAAATTAGATTGTCGGTAAGATCTATGTTGTTTTTTAACGTATTTAGCTACTAAATTTTTTGACCCAGCAGGGTAGCCCCCCGTTAGCCCAGTGGTTACATCTTTCCTGCTTTGCGGGTCAGATGTTGGGCCGGCGTTCGACGCTTGTCGGCGCGGGGGGCTACATTTTTTTATTTTTTTTTCTCTCAGAATTAAATGGATACTTTTTTTGATAATCTTGTTTTCTTCCGTTGTAAGTAAGATTGGTGAAAAAATTCTTTTAAAGAAAGGATATCAACCCTAAGCCCCGTAAAATTTGTTCAAGGCTTTGGGAACTACAAAAGATTTCATGGTGCTGGGAGTTACTTCTCTCAGAAAAACAAAAATCGTTATCTATTAGTTAAGGAGGCGCCAAGCTTCTTCTGGTCTGAAAGAGTTTGTTAATGTCATAGTTGTAAGAGCAAAATTAGATTCTCGGTAACATCTATGTTGTTTTTTAACGTATTTAGCTACTAAATTTTTTGACGCAGCAGGGTAGCCCCCCGTTAGCCCAGTGGTTGCATCTTTCCTTCTTTCCGGGTCAGATGTTGGGCCGGCGTTCGACGCTTGTCGGCGCGGGGGGCTACATTTTTTTATTTTTTTTTCTCTCAGAATTAAATGGATACTTTTTTTGATAATCTATTTTTCTTCCGTTGTAACTAAGATTGGTGAAAAAATTCTTTTAAAGAAAGGATATCAACCCTAAGCCCCGTAAATTTTGTTCAAGGCTTTGGGAACTACAAAAGATTTCATGGTGCTGGGAGTTACTTCTCTCAGAAAAACAAAAATCGTTATCTATTAGTTAAGGAGGCGCCAAGCTTCTTCTGGTCTGAAAGAGTTTGTTAATGTCATAGTTGTAAGAGCAAAATTAGATTCTCGGTAACATCTATGTTGTTTTTTAACGTATTTAGCTACTAAATTTTTTGACCCAGCATGCTAGCCCCCCGTTAGCCCAGTGGTTGCATCTTTCCTGCTTTGCGGGTCAGATGTTGGGCCGGCGTTCGACGCTTGTCGGCGCGGGGGCTACATTTTTTTATTTTTTTTTTCTCTCAGAATTAAATGGATACTTTTTTTGATAATCTTGTTTTCTCCCGTTGTAAGTAAGATTGGTGAAAAAATTCTTTTAAAGAAAGGATATCAACCCTAAGCCCCGTAAAATTTGTTCAAGGCTTTGGGAACTACAAAAGATTTCATGGTGCTGGGAGTTACTTCTCTTAGAGAAACAAAAATCGTTATCTATTAGTTAAGGAGGCGCCAAGCTTCTTCAGGTCTGAAAGAGTTTGTTAATGTCATAGTTGTAAGAGCAAAATTAGATTGTCGGTAACATCTATGTTGTTTTTTAACGTATTTAGCTACTAAATTTTTTGACCCAGCAGGGTAGCCCCCCGTTAGTCCAGTGGTTACATCTTTCCTGGTTTGCGGGTGAGATGTTGGGCCGGCGTTCGACGCTTGTCGGCGCGGGGGGCTACATTTTTTTATTTTTTTTTTTCTCTCAGAATTAAATGGATACTTTTTTTGATAATCTTGTTTTCTTCCGTTGAAAGTAAGATTGGTGAAAAAATTCTTTTAAAGAAAGGATATCAACCCTAAGCCCCGTAAATTTTGTTCAAGGCTTTGGGAGCTACAAAAGATTTGATGGTGCTTGGAGTTACTTCTCTCAGAAAAACAAAAATCGTTATCTATTAGTTAAGGAGGCGCCAAGCTTCTTCTGGTCTGAAAGAGTTTGTTAATGTCATAGTTGTAAGAGCAAAATTAGATTCTCGGTAACATCTATGTTGTTTTTTAACGTATTTAGCTACTAAATTTTTTGACCCAGCAGGGTAGCCCCCCGTTAGCCCAGTGGTTGCATCTTTCCTGCTTTGCGGGTCAGATGTTGGGCCGGCGTTCGACGCTTGTCGGCGCGGGGGGCTACATTTTTTTATTTTTTTTTCTCTCAGAATTAAATGGATACTTTTTTTGATAATCTTGTTTTCTCCCGTTGTAAGAAAGATTGGTGAAAAAATTCTTTTAAAGAAAGGATATCAACCCTAAGCCCCGTAAAATTTGTTCAAGGCTTTGGGAACTACAAAAGATTTCATGGTGCTGGGAGTTACTTCTCTTAGAGAAACAAAAATCGTTATCTATTAGTTAAGGAGGCGCCAAGCTTCTTCAGGTCTGAAAGAGTTTGTTAATGTCATAGTTGTAAGAGCAAAATTAGATCTCGGTAACATCTATGTTGTTTTTTAACGTATTTAGCTACTAAATTTTTTGACCCAGCAGGGTAGCCCCCCGTTAGCCCAGTGGTTACATCTTTCCTGCTTTGCAGGTCAGATGTTGGGCCGGCGTTCGACGCTTGTCGGCGCGGGGGGCTACATTTTTTTATTTTTTTTTCTCTCAGAATTAAATGGATACTTTTTTTGATAATCTTGTTTTCTTCCGTTGTAAGTAAGATTGGTGAAAAAATTCTTTTAAAGAAAGGATATCAACCCTAAGCCCCGTAAAATTTGTTCAAGGCTTTGGGAACTACAAAAGATTTCATGGTGCTGGGAGTTACTTCTCTCAGAAAAACAAAAATCGTTATCTATTAGTTAAGGAGGCGCCAAGCTTCTTCTGGTCTGAAAGAGTTTGTTAATGTCATAGTTGTAAGAGCAAAATTAGATTCTCGGTAACATCTATGTTGTTTTTTAACGTATTTAGCTACTAAATTTTTTGACCCAGCAGGGTAGCCCCCCGTTAGCCCAGTGGTTGCATCTTTCCTGCTTTGCGGGTCAGATGTTGGGCCGGCGTTCGACGCTTGTCGGCGCGGGGGGCTACATTTTTTTATTTTTTTTTCTCTCAGAATTAAATGGATACTTTTTTGGATAATCTTGTTTTCTCCCGTTGTAAGTAAGATTGGTGAAAAATTTCTTTTAAAGAAAGGATATCAACCCTAAGCCCCGTAAAATTTGTTCAAGGCTTTGGGAACTACAAAAGATTTCATGGTGCTGGGAGTTACTTCTCTTAGAGAAACAAAAATCGTTATCTATTAGTTAAGGAGGCGCCAAGCTTCTTCAGGTCTGAAAGAGTTTGTTAATGTCATAGTTGTAAGAGCAAAATTAGATTGTCGGTAACATCTATGTTGTTTTTTAACGTATTTAGCTACTAAATTTTTTGACCCAGCAGGGTAGCCCCCCGTTAGCCCAGTGGTTGCATCTTTCCTGCTTTGCGGGTCAGATGTTGGGCCGGCGTTCGACGCTTGTCGGCGCGGGGGGCTACATTTTTTTATTTTTTTTTCTCTCAGAATTAAATGGATACTTTTTTTGATAATCTTGTTTTCTCCCGTTGTAAGTAAGATTGGTGAAAAAATTCTTTTAAAGAAAGGATATCAACCCTAAGCCCCGTAAAATTTGTTCAAGGCTTTGGGAACTACAAAAGATTTCATGGTGCTGGGAGTTACTTCTCTTAGAGAAACAAAAATCGTTATCTATTAGTTAAGGAGGCGCCAAGCTTCTTCAGGTCTGAAAGAGTTTGTTAATGTCATAGTTGTAAGAGCAAAATTAGATCTCGGTAACATCTATGTTGTTTTTTAACGTATTTAGCTACTAAATTTTTTGACCCAGCCGGGTAGCCCCCCGTTAGCCCAGTGGTTACATCTTTCCTGCTTTGCGGGTCAGATGTTGGGCCGGCGTTCGACGCTTGTCGGCGCGGGGGGCTACATTTTTTTATTTTTTTTTCTCTCAGAATTAAATGGATACTTTTTTTGATAATCTTGTTTTCTTCCGTTGTAAGTAAGATTGGTGAAAAAATTCTTTTAAAGAAAGGATATCAACCCTAAGCCCCGTAAAATTTGTTCAAGGCTTTGGGAACTACAAAAGATTTCATGGTGCTGGGAGTTACTTCTCTCAGAAAAACAAAAATCGTTATCTATTAGTTAAGGAGGCGCCAAGCTTCTTCTGGTCTGAAAGAGTTTGTTAATGTCATAGTTGTAAGAGCAAAATTAGATTCTCGGTAACATCTATGTTGTTTTTTAACGTATTTAGCTACTAAATTTTTTGACCCAGCAGGGTAGCCCCCCGTTAGCCCAGTGGTTGCATCTTTCCTGCTTTGCGGGTCAGATGTTGGGCCGGCGTTCGACGCTTGTCGGCGCGGGGGGCTACATTTTTTTATTTTTTTTTCTCTCAGAATTAAATGGATACTTTTTTGGATAATCTTGTTTTCTCCCGTTGTAAGTAAGATTGGTGAAAAATTTCTTTTAAAGAAAGGATATCAACCCTAAGCCCCGTAAAATTTGTTCAAGGCTTTGGGAACTACAAAAGATTTCATGGTGCTGGGAGTTACTTCTCTTAGAGAAACAAAAATCGTTATCTATTAGTTAAGGAGGCGCCAAGCTTCTTCAGGTCTGAAAGAGTTTGTTAATGTCATAGTTGTAAGAGCAAAATTAGATTGTCGGTAACATCAATGTTTTTTGTTAACGTATTTAGCTACTAAATTTTTTGACCCAGCAGGGTAGCCCCCCGTTAGCCCAGTGGTTACATCTTTCCTGCTTTGCGGGTCAGATGTTGGGCCGGCGTTCGACGCTTGTCGGCGCGGGGGGCTACATTTTTTTATTTTTTTTCTCTCAGAATTAAATGGATACTTTTTTTGATAATCTTGTTTTCTTCCGTTGTAAGTAAGATTGGTGAAAAAATTCTTTTAAAGAAAGGATATCAACCGTAAGCCCCGTAAAATTTGTTCAAGGCTTTGGGAACTACAAAAGATTTCATGGTGCTGGGAGTTACTTCTCTCAGAAAAACAAAAATCGTTATCTATTAGTTAAGGAGAGGCCAAGCTTCTTCTGGTCTGAAAGAGTTTGTTAATGTCATAGTTGTAAGAGCAAAATTAGATTCTCGGTAACATCTATGTTGTTTTTTAACGTATTTAGCTACTAAATTTTTTAACCCAGCAGGGTAGCCCCCCGTTAGCCCAGTGGTTGCATCTTTCCTGCTTTGCGGGTCAGATGTTGGGCCGGCGTTCGACGCTTGTCGGCGCGGGGGGCTACATTTTTTTATTTTTTTTTCTCTCAGAATTAAATGGATACTTTTTTCGATAATCTTGTTTTCTCCCGTTGTAAGTAAGATTGGTGAAAAAATTCTTTTAAAGAAAGGATATCAACCCTAAGCCCCGTAAAATTTGTTCAAGGCTTTGGGAACTACAAAAGATTTCATGGTGCTGGGAGTTACTTCTCTTAGAGAAACAAAAATCGTTATCTATTAGTTAAGGAGGCGCCAAGCTTCTTCAGGTCTGAAAGAGTTTGTTAATGTCATAGTTGTAAGAGCAAAATTAGATTGTCGGTGACATCTATGTTGTTTTTTAACGTATTTAGCTACTAAATTTTTTGACCCAGCAGGGTAGCCCCCTGTTAGCCCAGTGGTTACATCTTTCCTGCTTTGCGGGTCAGATGTTGGGCCGGCGTTCGACGCTTGTCGGCGCGGGGGGCTACATTTTTTTATTTTTTTTCTCTCAGAATTAAATGGATACTTTTTATGATAATCTTGTTTTCTTCCGTTGTAAGTAAGATTGGTGAAAAAATTCTTTTAAAGAAAGGATATCAACCCTAAGCCCCGTAAAATTTGTTCAAGGCTTTGGGAACTACAAAAGATTTCATGGTGCTGGGAGTTACTTCTCTCAGAAAAACAAAAATCGTTATCTATTAGTTAAGGAGGCGCCAAGCTTCTTCTGGTCTGAAAGAGTTTGTTAATGTCATAGCTGTAAGAGCAAAATTAGATTCTCGGTAACATCTATGTTGTTTTTTAACGTATTTAGCTACTAAATTTTTTGACCCAGCAGGGTAGCCCCCCGTTAGCCCAGTGGTTGCATCTTTCCTGCTTTGCGGGTCAGATGTTGGGCCGGCGTTCGACGCTTGTCGGCGCGGGGGGCTACATTTTTTTATTTTTTTTTCTCTCAAAATTAAATGGATACTTTTTTTGATAATCTTGTTTTCTCCCGTTGTAAGTAAGATTGGTGAAAAAATTCTTTTAAAGAAAGGATATCAACCCTAAGCCCCGTAAAATTTGTTCAAGGCTTTGGGAACTACAAAAGATTTATGGTGCTGGGAGTTACTTCTCTTAGAGAAACAAAAATCGTTATCTATTAGTTAAGGAGGCGCCAAGCTTCTTCAGGTCTGAAAGAGTTTGTTAATGTCATAGTTGTAAGAGCAAAATTACATTGTCGGTAACATCTATGTTGTTTTTTAACGTATTTAGCTACTAAATTTTTTGACCCAGCAGGGTAGCCTCCCGTTAGCCCAGTGGTTACATCTTTCCTGCTTTGCGGGTCAGATGTTGGGCCGGCGTTCGACGCTTGTCGGCGCGGGGGGCTACATTTTTTTATTTTTTTTTTCTCTCAGATTTAAATGGATACTTTTTTTGATAATCTTGTTTTCTTCCGTTGAAAGTAAGATTGGTAAAAAAATTCTTTTAAAGAAAGGATATCAACCCTAAGCCCCGTAAATTTTGTTCAAGGCTTTGGGAACTACAAAAGACTTTATGGTGCTGGGAGTTACTTCTCTCAGAAAAACAAAAATCGTTATCTATTAGTTAAGGAGGCGCCAAGCTTCTTCTGGTCTGAAAGAGTTTGTTAATGTCATAGTTGTAAGAGCAAAATTAGATTCTCGGTAACATCTATGTTGTTTTTTAACGTATTTAGCTACTAAATTTTTTGACCCAGCAGGGTAGCCCCCCGTTAGCCCAGTGGTTGCATCTTTCCTGCTTTGCGGGTCAGATGTTGGGCCGGCGTTCGACGCTTGTCGGCGCGGGGGGCTACATTTTTTTATTTTTTTTTCTCTCAAAATTAAATGGATACTTTTTTTGATAATCTTGTTTTCTCCCGTTGTAAGTAAGATTGGTGAAAAAATTCTTTTAAAGAAAGGATATCAACCCTAAGCCCCGTAAAATTTGTTCAAGGCTTTGGGAACTACAAAAGATTTCATGGTGCTGGGAGTTACTTCTCTTAGAGAAACAAAAATCGTTATCTATTAGTTAAGGAGGCGCCAAGCTTCTTCAGGTCTGAAAGAGTTTGTTAATGTCATAGTTGTAAGAGCAAAATTAGATTGTCGGTAACATCTATGTTGTTTTTTAACGTATTTAGCTACTAAATTTTTTGACCCAGCAGGGTAGCCCCCCGTTAGCCCAGTGGTTACATCTTTCCTGCTTTGCGGGTCAGATGTTGGGCCGGCGTTCGACGCTTGTCGGCGCGGGGGGCTACATTTTTTTATTTTTTTTTCTCTCAGAATTAAATGGATACTTTTTTTGATAATCTTGTTTTCTTCCGTTGTAAGTAAGATTGGTGAAAAAATTCTTTTAAAGAAAGGATATCAACCCTAAGCCCCGTAAAATTTGTTCAAGGCTTTGGGAACTACAAAAGATTTCATGGTGCTGGGAGTTACTTCTCTCAGAAAAACAAAAATCGTTATCTATTAGTTAAGGACGCGCCAAGCTTCTTCTGGCGGGAAGAGTTTGTTAATGTCATAGTTGTAAGAGCAAAATTAGATTGTCGGTAACATCTATGTTGTTTTTTAACGTATTTAGCTACTAAATTTTTTGACCCAGCGGGGTAGCACCCCGTTAGCCCAGTGGTTGCATCTTTCCTGCTTTGCGGGTCAGATGTTGGGCCGGCGTTCGACGCTTGTCGGCGCGGGGGGCTACATTTTTTTATTTTTTTTTTCTCTCAGAATTAAATGGATACTTTTTTGGATAATCTTGTTTTCTCCCGTTGTAAGTAAGATTGGTGAAAAAATTCTTTTAAAGAAAGGATATCAACCCTAAGCCCCGTAAAATTTGCTCAAGGCTTTGGGAACTACAAAAGATTTCATGGTGCTGGGAGTTACTTCTCTTAGAGAAACAAAAATCGTTATCTATTAGTTAAGGAGGCGCCAAGCTTCTTCACTTCTGAAAGAGTTTGTTAATGTCATAGTTGTAAGAGCAAAATTAGATTCTCGGTAACATCTATGTTGTTTTTTAACGTATTTAGCTACTAAATTTTTTGACCCAGCAGGGTAGCCCCCCGTTAGCCCAGTGGTTGCATCTTTCCTGCTTTGCGGGTCAGATGTTGGGCCGGCGTTCGACGCTTGTCGGCGCGGGGGGCTACATTTTTTTATTTTTTTTTTCTCTCAGAATTAAATGGATACTTTTTTGGATAATCTTGTTTTCTCCCGTTGTAAGTAAGATTGGTGAAAAAATTCTTTTAAAGAAAGGATATCAACCCTAAGCCCCGTAAAATTTGCTCAAGGCTTTGGGAACTACAAAAGATTTCATGGTGCTGGGAGTTACTTCTCTTAGAGAAACAAAAATCGTTATCTATTAGTTAAGGAGGCGCCAAGCTTCTTCACTTCTGAAAGAGTTTGTTAATGTCATAGTTGTAAGAGCAAAATTAGATTCTCGGTAACATCTATGTTGTTTTTTAACGTATTTAGCTACTAAATTTTTTGACCCAGCAGGGTAGCCCCCCGTTAGCCCAGTGGTTACATCTTTCCTGCTTTGCGGGTCAGATGTTGGGCCGGCGTTCGACGCTTGTCGGCGCGGGGGGCTACATTTTTTTATTTTTTTTTTCTCTCAGAATTAAATGGATACTTTTTTTGATAATCTTGTTTTCTTCCGTTGAAAGTAAGATTGGTGAAAAAATTCTTTTAAAGAAAGGATATCAACCCTAAGCCCCGTAAATTTTGTTCAAGGCTTTGGGAACTACAAAAGATTTTATGGTGCTGGGAGTTATTTCTCTCAGAAAAACAAAAATCGTTATCTATTAGTTAAGGAGGCGCCAAGCTTCTTCTGGTCTGAAAGAGTTTGTTAATGTCATAGTTGTAAGAGCAAAATTAGATTCTCGGAAAAATCTATGTTGTTTTTTAACGTATTTAGCTACTAAATTTTTTGACCCAGCAGGGTAGCCCCCCGTTAGCCCAGTGGTTGCATCTTTCCTGCTTTGCGGGTCAGATGTTGGGCCGGCGTTCGACGCTTGTCGGCGCGGGGGGCTACATTTTTTTATTTTTTTTTCTCTCAGAATTAAATGGATACTTTTTTTGATAATCTTGTTTTCTCCCGTTGTAAGTAAGATTGGTGAAAAAATTCTTTTAAAGAAAGGATATCAACCCTAAGCCCCGTAAAATTTGTTCAAGGCTTTGGGAACTACAAAAGATTTCATGGTGCTGGGAGTTACTTCTCTTAGAGAAACAAAAATCGTTATCTATTAGTTAAGGAGGCGCCAAGCTTCTTCTGGTCTGAAAGAGTTTGTTAATGTCATAGTTGTAAGAGCAAAATTAGATTGTCGGTAACATCTATGTTGTTTTTTAACGTATTTAGCTACTAAATTTTTTGACCCAGCAGAGTAGCCCCCCGTTAGCCCAGTGGTTACATCTTTCCTGCTTTGCGGGTCAGATGTTGGGCCGGCGTTCGACGCTTGTCGGCGCGGGGGGCTACATTTTTTTATTTTTTTTTTCTCTCAGAATTAAATGGATACTTTTTTTGATAATCTTGTTTTCTTCCGTTGTAAGTAAGATTGGTGAAAAAATTCTTTTAAAGAAAGGATATCAACCCTAAGCCCCGTAAAATTTGTTCAAGGCTTTGGGAACTACAAAAGATTTCATGGTGCTGGGAGTTACTTCTCTCAGAAAAACAAAAATCGTTATCTATTAGTTAAGGAGGCGCCAAGCTTCTTCTGGTCTGAAAGAGTTTGTTAATGTCATAGTTGTAAGAGCTAAATTAGATTCTCGGTAACATCTATGTTGTTTTTTAACGTATTTAGCTACTAAATTTTTTAACCCACCAGGGTAGCCCCCCGTTAGCCCAGTGGTTGCATCTTTCCTGCTTTGCGGGTCAGATGTTGGGCCGGCGTTCGATGCTTGTCGGCGTGGGGGGCTACATTTTTTTATTTTTTTTCTCTCAGAATTAAATGGATACTTTTTTGGATAATCTTGTTTTCTCCCGTTGTAAGTAAGATTGGTGAAAAAATTCTTTTAAAGAAAGGATATCAACCCTAAGCCCCGTAAAATTTGTTCAAGGCTTTGGGAACTACAAAAGATTTCATGGTGCTGGGAGTTACTTCTCTTAGAGAAACAAAAATCGTTATCTATTAGTTAAGGAGGCGCCAAGCTTCTTCAGGTCTGAAAGAGTTTGTTAATGTCATAGTTGTAAGAGCAAAATTAGATTGTCGGTAACATCTATGTTGTTTTTTAACGTATTTAGCTACTAAATTTTTTGACCCAGCAGGGTAGCCCCCCGTTAGCCCAGTGGTTACATCTTTCCTGCTTTGCGGGTCAGATGTTGGGCCGGCGTTCGACGCTTGTCGGCGCGGGGGGCTACATTTTTTTATTTTTTTTTTCTCTCAGAATTAAATGGATACTTTTTTTGATAATCTTGTTTTGTTCCGTTGAAAGTAAGATTGGTGAAAAAATTCTTTTAAAGAAAGGATATCAACCCTAAGCCCCGTAAATTTTGTTCAAGGCTTTGGGAACAACAAAAGATTTTATGGTGCTGGGAGTTACTTCTCTCAGAAAAACAAAAATCGTTATCTATTAGTTAAGGAGGCGCCAAGCTTCTTCTGGTCTGAAAGAGTTTGTTAATGTCATAGTTGTAAGAGCAAAATTAGATTCTCGGTAACATCTATGTTGTTTTTTAACGTATTTAGCTACTAAATTTTTTGACCCAGCAGGGTAGCCCCCCGTTAGCCCAGTGGTTGCATCTTTCCTGCTTTGCGGGTCAGATGTTGGGCCGGCGTTCGACGCTTGTCGGCGCGGGGGGCTACATTTTTTTATTTTTTTTTCTCTCAGAATTAAATGGATACTTTTTTTGATAATCTTGTTTTCTCCCGTTGTAAGTAAGATTGGTGAAAAAATTCTTTTAAAGAAAGGATATCAACCCTAAGCCCCGTAAAATTTGTTCAAGGCTTTGGGAACTACAAAAGATTTCATGGTGCTGGGAGTTACTTCTCTTAGAGAAACAAAAATCGTTTTCTATTAGTTAAGGAGGCGCCAAGCTTCTTCAGGTCTGAAAGAGTTTGTTAATGTCATAGTTGTAAGAGCAAAATTAGATTGTCGGTAACATCTATGTTGTTTTTTAACGTATTTAGCTACTAAATTTTTTGACCCAGCAGGGTAGCCCCCCGTTAGCCCAGTGGTTACATCTTTCCTGCTTTGCGGGTCAGATGTTGGGCCGGCGTTCGACGCTTGTCGGCGCGGGGGGCTACATTTTTTTATTTTTTTTTCTCTCAGAATTAAATGGATACTTTTTTTGATAATCTTGTTTTCTTCCGTTGTAAGTAAGATTGGTGAAAAAATTCTTTTAAAGAAAGGATATCAACCCTAAGCCCCGTAAAATTTGTTCAAGGCTTTGGGAACTACAAAAGATTTCATGGTGCTGGGAGTTACTTCTCTCAGAAAAACAAAAATCGTTATCTATTAGTTAAGGAGGCGCCAAGCTTCTTCTGGCGGGAAGAGTTTGTTAATGTCATAGTTGTAAGAGCAAAATTAGATTCTCGGTAACATCTATGTTGTTTTTTAACGTATTTAGCTACTAAATTTTTTGACCCAGCGGGGTAGCCTCCCGTTAGCCCAGTGGTTGCATCTTTCCTGCTTTGCGGGTCAGATGTTGGGCCGGCGTTCGACGCTTGTCGGCGCGGGGGGCTACATTTTTTTATTTTTTTTTCTCTCAGAATTAAATGGATACTTTTTTTGATTATCTTGTTTTCTTCCGTTGTAAGTAAGATTGGTGAAAAAATTCTTTTAAAGAAAGGATATCAACCCTAAGCCCCGTAAAATTTGTTCAAGGCTTTGGGAACTACAAAAGATTTCATGGTGCTGGGAGTTACTTCTCTTAGAGAAACAAAAATCGTTATCTATTAGTTAAGGAGGCGCCAAGCTTCTTCAGGTCTGAAAGAGTTTGTTAATGTCATAGTTGTAAGAGCAAAATTAGATTGTCGGTAACATCTATGTTGTTTTTTAACGTATTTAGCTACTAAATTTTTTGACCCAGCAGGGTAGCCCCCCGTTAGCCCAGTGGTTACATCTTTCCTGCTTTGCGGGTCAGATGTTGGGCCGGCGTTCGACGCTTGTCGGCGCGGGGGGCTACATTTTTTTATTTTTTTTTCTCTCAGAATTAAATGGATACTTTTTTTGATAATCTTGTTTTCTTCCGTTGTAAGTAAGATTGGTGAAAAAATTCTTTTAAAGAAAGGATATCAACCCTAAGCCCCGTAAAATTTGTTCAAGGCTTTGGGAACTACAAAAGATTTCATGGTGCTGGGAGTTACTTCTCTCAGAAAAACAAAAATCGTTATCTATTAGTTAAGGAGGCGCCAAGCTTCTTCTGGTCTGAAAGAGTTTGTTAATGTCATAGTTGTAAGAGCAAAATTAGATTGTCGGTAACATCTATGTTGTTTTTTAACGTATTTAGCTACTAAATTTTTTGACCCAGCAGGGTAGCCCCCCGTTAGCCCAGTGGTTGCATCTTTCCTGCTTTGCGGGTCAGATGTTGGGCCGGCGTTCGACGCTTGTCGGCGCGGGGGGCTACATTCTTTTATTTTTTTTTTCTCTCAGAATTAAATGGATACTTTTTTTGATAATCTTGTTTTCTCCCGTTGTAAGTAAGATTGGTGAAAAAATTCTTTTAAAGAAAGGATATCAACCCTAAGCCCCGTAAAATTTGTTCAAGGCTTTGGGAACTACAAAAGATTTCATGGTGCTGGGAGTTACTTCTCTTAGAGAAACAAAAATCGTTATCTATTAGTTAAGGAGGCGCCAAGCTTCTTCAGGTCTGAAAGAGTTTGTTAATGTCATAGTTGTAAGAGCAAAATTAGATTGTCGGTAACATCTATGTTGTTTTTTAACGTATTTAGCTACTAAATTTTTTGACCCAGCAGGGTAGCCCCCTGTTAGCCCAGTGGTTGGATCTTTCCTTCTTTGCGGGTCAGATGTTGGGCCGTCGTTCGACGCTTGTCGGCGTGGGGGGCTACATTTTTTTATTTTTTTTCTCTCAGAATTAAATGGATACTTTTTTGGATAATCTTGTTTTCTCCCGTTGTAAGTAAGATTGGTGAAAAAATTCTTTTAAAGAAAGGATATCAACCCTAAGCCCCGTAAAATTTGTTCAAGGCTTTGGGAACTACAAAAGATTTCATGGTGCTGGGAGTTACTTCTCTTAGAGAAACAAAAATCGTTATCTATTAGTTAAGGAGGCGCCAAGCTTCTTCAGGTCTGAAAGAGTTTGTTAATGTCATAGTTGTAAGAGCAAAATTAGATTGTCGGTAACATCTATGTTGTTTTTTAACGTATTTAGCTACTAAATTTTTTGACCCAGCAGGGTAGCCCCCCGTTAGCCCAGTGGTTACATCTTTCCTGCTTTGCGGGTCAGATGTTGGGCCGGCGTTCGACGCTTGTCGGCGCGGGGGGCTACATTTTTTTATTTTTTTTTTCTCTCAGAATTAAATGGATACTTTTTTTGATAATCTTGTTTTCTTCCGTTGAAAGTAAGATTGGTGAAAAAATTCTTTTAAAGAAAGGATATCAACCCTAAGCCCCGTAAATTTTGTTCAAGGCTTTGGGAACAACAAAAGATTTTATGGTGCTGGGAGTTACTTCTCTCAGAAAAACAAAAATCGTTATCTATTAGTTAAGGAGGCGCCAAGCTTCTTCTGGTCTGAAAGAGTTTGTTAATGTCATAGTTGTAAGAGCAAAATTAGATTCTCGGTAACATCTATGTTGTTTTTTAACGTATTTAGCTACTAAATTTTTTGACCCAGCAGGGTAGCCCCCCGTTAGCCCAGTGGTTGCATCTTTCCTGCTTTGCGGGTCAGATGTTGGGCCGGCGTTCGACGCTTGTCGGCGCGGGGGGCTACATTTTTTTATTTTTTTTTCTCTCAGAATTAAATGGATACTTTTTTTGATAATCTTGTTTTCTCCCGTTGTAAGTAAGATTGGTGAAAAAATTCTTTTAAAGAAAGGATATCAACCCTAAGCCCCGTAAAATTTGTTCAAGGCTTTGGGAACTACAAAAGATTTCATGGTGCTGGGAGTTACTTCTCTTAGAGAAACAAAAATCGTTTTCTATTAGTTAAGGAGGCGCCAAGCTTCTTCAGGTCTGAAAGAGTTTGTTAATGTCATAGTTGTAAGAGCAAAATTAGATTGTCGGTAACATCTATGTTGTTTTTTAACGTATTTAGCTACTAAATTTTTTGACCCAGCAGGGTAGCCCCCCGTTAGCCCAGTGGTTACATCTTTCCTGCTTTGCGGGTCAGATGTTGGGCCGGCGTTCGACGCTTGTCGGCGCGGGGGGCTACATTTTTTTATTTTTTTTTCTCTCAGAATTAAATGGATACTTTTTTTGATAATCTTGTTTTCTTCCGTTGTAAGTAAGATTGGTGAAAAAATTCTTTTAAAGAAAGGATATCAACCCTAAGCCCCGTAAAATTTGTTCAAGGCTTTGGGAACTACAAAAGATTTCATGGTGCTGGGAGTTACTTCTCTCAGAAAAACAAAAATCGTTATCTATTAGTTAAGGAGGCGCCAAGCTTCTTCTGGCGGGAAGAGTTTGTTAATGTCATAGTTGTAAGAGCAAAATTAGATTCTCGGTAACATCTATGTTGTTTTTTAACGTATTTAGCTACTAAATTTTTTGACCCAGCGGGGTAGCCCCCCGTTAGCCCAGTGGTTGCATCTTTCCTGCTTTGCGGGTCAGATGTTGGGCCGGCGTTCGACGCTTGTCGGCGCGGGGGGCTACATTTTTTTATTTTTTTTTTCTCTCAGAATTAAATGGATACTTTTTTGGATAATCTTGTTTTCTCCCGTTGTAAGTAAGATTGGTGAAAAAATTCTTTTAAAGAAAGGATATCAACCGTAAGCCCCGTAAAATTTGTTCAAGGCTTTGGGAACTACAAAAGATTTCATGGTGCTGGGAGTTACTTCTCTTAGAGAAACAAAAATCGTTATCTATTAGTTAAGGAGGCGCCAAGCTTCTTCAGGTCTGAAAGAGTTTGTTAATGTCATAGTTGTAAGAGCAAAATTAGATTGTCGGTAACATCTATGTTGTTTTTTAACGTATTTAGCTACTAAATTTTTTGACCCAGCAGGGTAGCCCCCCGTTAGCCCAGTGGTTACATCTTTCCTGCTTTGCGGGTCAGATGTTGGGCCGGCGTTCGACGCTTGTCGGCGCGGGGGGCTACATTTTTTTATTTTTTTTTCTCTCAGAATTAAATGGATACTTTTTTTGATAATCTTGTTTTCTTCCGTTGTAAGTAAGATTGGTGAAAAAATTCTTTTAAAGAAAGGATATCAACCCTAAGCCCCGTAAAATTTGTTCAAGGCTTTGGGAACTACAAAAGATTTCATGGTGCTGGGAGTTACTTCTCTCAGAAAAACAAAAATCGTTATCTATTAGTTAAGGAGGCGCCAAGCTTCTTCTGGTCTGAAAGAGTTTGTTAATGTCATAGTTGTAAGAGCAAAATTAGATTGTCGGTAACATCTATGTTGTTTTTTAACGTATTTAGCTACTAAATTTTTTGACCCAGCAGGGTAGCCCCCCGTTAGCCCAGTGGTTGCATCTTTCCTGCTTTGCGGGTCAGATGTTGGGCCGGCGTTCGACGCTTGTCGGCGCGGGGGGCTACATTTTTTTATTTTTTTTTCTCTCAGAATTAAATGGATACTTTTTTTGATAATCTTGTTTTCTCCCGTTGTAAGTAAGATTGGTGAAAAAATTCTTTTAAAGAAAGGATATCAACCCTAAGCCCCGTAAAATTTGTTCAAGGCTTTGGGAACTACAAAAGATTTCATGGTGCTGGGAGTTACTTCTCTTAGAGAAACAAAAATCGTTATCTATTAGTTAAAAAGGCGCCAAGCTTCTTCAGGTCTGAAAGAGTTTGTTAATGTCATAGTTGTAAGAGCAAAATTAGATTGTCGGTAACATCTATGTTGTTTTTTAACGTATTTAGCTACTAAATTTTTTGACCCAGCAGGGTAGCCCCCTGTTAGCCCAGTGGTTGGATCTTTCCTTCTTTGCGGGTCAGATGTTGGGCCGGCGTTCGACGCTTGTCGGCGCGGGGGGCTACATTTTTTTATTTTTTTTCTCTCAGAATTAAATGGATACTTTTTTTGATAATCTCGTTTTCTTCCGTTGAAAGTAAGATTGGTGAAAAAATTCTTTTAAAGAAAGGATATCAACCCTAAGCCCCGTAAAATTTGTTTAAGGCTTTGGGAACTACAAAAGATTTCATGGTGCTGGGAGTTACTTCTCTCAGAAAAACAAAAATCGTTATCTATTAGTTAAGGAGGCGCCAAGCTTCCTCAGGTCTGAAAGAGTTTGTTAATGTCATAGTTGTAAGAGCAAAATTAGATTGTCGGTAACATCTATGTTGTTTTTTAACGTATTTAGCTACTAAATTTTTTGACCCAGCAGGGTAGCCCCCCGTTAGCCCAGTGGTTACATCTTTCCTGCTTTGCGGGTCAGATGTTGGGCCGGCGTTCGACGCTTGTCGGCGCGGGGGGGCTACATTTCTTTATTTTTTTTTTCTCTCAGAATTAAATGGATACTTTTTTTGATAATCTTGTTTTCTTCCGTTGAAAGTAAGATTGGTGAAAAAATTCTTTTAAAGAAAGGATATCAACCCTAAGCCCCGTAAATTTTGTTCAAGGCTTTGGGAACAACAAAAGATTTTATGGTGCTGGGAGTTACTTCTCTCAGAAAAACAAAAATCGTTATCTATTAGTTAAGGAGGCGCCAAGCTTCTTCTGGTCTGAAAGAGTTTGTTAATGTCATAGTTGTAAGAGCAAAATTAGATTGTCGGTAACATCTATGTTGTTTTTTAACGTATTTAGCTACTAAATTTTTTGACCCAGCAGGGTAGCCCCCCGTTAGCCCAGTGGTTGCATCTTTCCTGCTTTGCGGGTCAGATGTTGGGCCGGCGTTCGACGCTTGTCGGCGCGGGGGCTACATTTTTTTATTTTTTTTTCTCTCAGAATTAAATGGATACTTTTTTTGATAATCTTGTTTTCTCCCGTTGTAAGTAAGATTGGTGAAAAAATTCTTTTAAAGAAAGGATATCAACCCTAAGCCCCGTAAAATTTGTTCAAGGCTTTGGGAACTACAAAAGATTTCATGGTGCTGGGAGTTACTTCTCTTAGAGAAACAAAAATCGTTATCTATTAGTTAAGGAGGCGCCAAGCTTCTTCAGGTCTGAAAGAGTTTGTTAATGTCATAGTTGTAAGAGCAAAATTAGATTGTCGGTAAGATCTATGTTGTTTTTTAACGTATTTAGCTACTAAATTTTTTGACCCAGCAGGGTAGCCCCCCGTTAGCCCAGTGGTTACATCTTTCCTGCTTTGCGGGTCAGATGTTGGGCCGGCGTTCGACGCTTGTCGGCGCGGGGGGCTACATTTTTTTATTTTTTTTTCTCTCAGAATTAAATGGATACTTTTTTTGATAATCTTGTTTTCTTCCGTTGTAAGTAAGATTGGTGAAAAAATTCTTTTAAAGAAAGGATATCAACCCTAAGCCCCGTAAAATTTGTTCAAGGCTTTGGGAACTACAAAAGATTTCATGGTGCTGGGAGTTACTTCTCTCAGAAAAACAAAAATCGTTATCTATTAGTTAAGGAGGCGCCAAGCTTCTTCTGGTCTGAAAGAGTTTGTTAATGTCATAGTTGTAAGAGCAAAATTAGATTCTCGGTAACATCTATGTTGTTTTTTAACGTATTTAGCTACTAAATTTTTTGACGCAGCAGGGTAGCCCCCCGTTAGCCCAGTGGTTGCATCTTTCCTTCTTTCCGGGTCAGATGTTGGGCCGGCGTTCGACGCTTGTCGGCGCGGGGGGCTACATTTTTTTATTTTTTTTTCTCTCAGAATTAAATGGATACTTTTTTTGATAATCTATTTTTCTTCCGTTGTAAGTAAGATTGGTGAAAAAATTCTTTTAAAGAAAGGATATCAACCCTAAGCCCCGTAAATTTTGTTCAAGGCTTTGGGAACTACAAAAGATTTCATGGTGCTGGGAGTTACTTCTCTCAGAAAAACAAAAATCGTTATCTATTAGTTAAGGAGGCGCCAAGCTTCTTCTGGTCTGAAAGAGTTTGTTAATGTCATAGTTGTAAGAGCAAAATTAGATTCTCGGTAACATCTATATTGTTTTTTAACGTATTTAGCTACTAAATTTTTTGACCCAGCATGGTAGCCCCCCGTTAGCCCAGTGGTTGCATCTTTCCTGCTTTGCGGGTCAGATGTTGGGCCGGCGTTCGACGCTTGTCGGCGCGGGGGGCTACATTTTTTTATTTTTTTTTTCTCTCAGAATTAAATGGATACTTTTTTTGATAATCTTGTTTTCTCCCGTTGTAAGTAAGATTGGTGAAAAAATTCTTTTAAAGAAAGGATATCAACCCTAAGCCCCGTAAAATTTGTTCAAGGCTTTGGGAACTACAAAAGATTTCATGGTGCTGGGAGTTACTTCTCTTAGAGAAACAAAAATCGTTATCTATTAGTTAAGGAGGCGCCAAGCTTCTTCAGGTCTGAAAGAGTTTGTTAATGTCATAGTTATAAGAGCAAAATTAGATTGTCGGTAACATCTATGTTGTTTTTTAACGTATTTAGCTACTAAATTTTTTGACCCAGCAGGGTAGCCCCCCGTTAGTCCAGTGGTTACATCTTTCCTGCTTTGCGGGTGAGATGTTGGGCCGGCGTTCGACGCTTGTCGGCGCGGGGGGCTACATTTTTTTATTTTTTTTTTCTCTCAGAATTAAATGGATACTTTTTTTGATAATCTTGTTTTCTTCCGTTGAAAGTAAGATTGGTGAAAAAATTCTTTTAAAGAAAGGATATCAACCCTAAGCCCCGTAAATTTTGTTCAAGGCTTTGGGAGCTACAAAAGATTAGATGGTGCTTCGAGTTACTTCTCTCAGAAAAACAAAAATCGTTATCTATTAGTTAAAAAGGCGCCAAGCTTCTTCTGGTCTGAAAGAGTTTGTTAATGTCATAGTTGTAAGAGCAAAATTAGATTCTCGGTAACATCTATGTTGTTTTTTAACGTATTTAGCTACTAAATTTTTTGACCCAGCAGGGTAGCCCCCCGTTAACCCAGTGGTTGCATCTTTCCTGCTTTGCGGGTCAGATGTTGGGCCGGCGTTCGACGCTTGTCGGCGCGGGGGGCTACATTTTTTTATTTTTTTTTCTTTCAGAATTAAATGGATACTTTTTTTGATAATCTTGTTTTCTCCCGTTGTAAGTAAGATTGGTGAAAAAATTCTTTTAAAGAAAGGATATCAACCCTAAGCCCCGTAAAATTTGTTCAAGGCTTTGGGAACTACAAAAGATTTCATGGTGCTGGGAGTTACTTCTCTTAGAGAAACAAAAATCGTTATCTATTAGTTAAGGAGGCGCCAAGCTTCTTCAGGTCTGAAAGAGTTTGTTAATGTCATAGTTGTAAGAGCAAAATTAGATTGTCGGTAACATCTATGTTGTTTTTTAACGTATTTAGCTACTAAATTTTTTGACCCAGCAGGGTAGCCCCCCGTTAGCCCAGTGGTTACATCTTTCCTGCTTTGCGGGTCAGATGTTGGGCCGGCGTTCGACGCTTGTCGGCGCGGGGGGCTACATTTTTTTATTTTTTTTCTCTCAGAATTAAATGGATACTTTTTATGATAATCTTGTTTTCTTCCGTTGTAAGTAAGATTGGTGAAAAAATTCTTTTAAAGAAAGGATATCAACCCTAAGCCCCGTAAAATTTGTTCAAGGCTTTGGGAACTACAAAAGATTTCATGGTGCTGGGAGTTACTTCTCTCAGAAAAACAAAAATCGTTATCTATTAGTTAAGGAGGCGCCAAGCTTCTTCTGGTCTGAAAGAGTTTGTTAATGTCATAGTTGTAAGAGCAAAATTAGATTCTCGGTAACATCTATGTTGTTTTTTAACGTATTTAGCTACTAAATTTTTTGACCCAGCAGGGTAGCCCCCCGTTAGCCCAGTGGTTGCATCTTTCCTGCTTTGCGGGTCAGATGTTGGGCCGGCGTTCGACGCTTGTCGGCGCGGGGGGCTACATTTTTTTATTTTTTTTTCTCTCAGAATTAAATGGATACTTTTTTTGATTATCTTGTTTTCTTCCGTTGTAAGTAAGATTGGTGAAAAAATTCTTTTAAAGAAAGGATATCAACCCTAAGCCCCGTAAAATTTGTTCAAGGCTTTGGGAACTACAAAAGATTTCATGGTGCTGGGAGTTACTTCTCTTAGAGAAACAAAAATCGTTATCTATTAGTTAAGGAGGCGCCAAGCTTCTTCAGGTCTGAAAGAGTTTGTTAATGTCATAGTTGTAAGAGCAAAATTACATTGTCGGTAACATCTATGTTGTTTTTTAACGTATTTAGCTACTAAATTTTTTGACCCAGCAGGGTAGCCCCCCGTTAGCCCAGTGGTTACATCTTTCCTGCTTTGCGGGTCAGATGTTGGGCCGGCGTTCGACGCTTGTCGGCGCGGGGGGCTACATTTTTTTATTTTTTTTTTCTCTCAGATTTAAATGGATACTTTTTTTGATAATCTTGTTTTCTTCCGTTGAAAGTAAGATTGGTGAAAAAATTCTTTTAAAGAAAGGATATCAACCCTAAGCCCCGTAAATTTTGTTCAAGGCTTTGGGAACTACAAAAGATTTTATGGTGCTGGGAGTTACTTCTCTCAGAAAAACAAAAATCGTTATCTCTTAGTTAAGGAGGCGCCAAGCTTCTTCTGGTCTGAAAGAGTTTGTTAATGTCATAGTTGTAAGAGCAAAATTAGATTCTCGGTAACATCTATGTTGTTTTTTAACGTATTTAGCTACTAAATTTTTTGACCCAGCAGGGTAGCCCCCCGTTAGCCCAGTGGTTGCATCTTTCCTGCTTTGCGGGTCAGATGTTGGGCCGGCGTTCGACGCTTGTCGGCGCGGGGGGCTACATTTTTTTATTTTTTTTTCTCTCAGAATTAAATGGATACTTTTTTTGATAATCTTGTTTTCTCCCGTTGTAAGTAAGATTGGTGAAAAAATTCTTTTAAAGAAAGGATATCAACCCTAAGCCCCGTAAAATTTGTTCAAGGCTTTGGGAACTACAAAAGATTTCATGGTGCTGGGAGTTACTTCTCTTAGAGAAACAAAAATCGTTATCTATTAGTTAAGGAGGCGCCAAGCTTCTTCAGGTCTGAAAGAGTTTGTTAATGTCATAGTTGTAAGAGCAAAATTAGATTGTCGGTAACATCTATGTTGTTTTTTAACGTATTTAGCTACTAAATTTTTTGACCCAGCAGGGTAGCCCCCCGTTAGCCCAGTGGTTACATCTTTCCTGCTTTGCGGGTCAGATGTTGGGCCGGCGTTCGACGCTTGTCGGCGCGGGGGGCTACATTTTTTTATTTTTTTTCTCTCAGAATTAAATGGATACTTTTTATGATAATCTTGTTTTCTTCCGTTGTAAGTAAGATTGGTGAAAAAATTCTTTTAAAGAAAGGATATCAACCCTAAGCCCCGTAAAATTTGTTCAAGGCTTTGGGAACTACAAAAGATTTCATGGTGCTGGGAGTTACTTCTCTCAGAAAAACAAAAATCGTTATCTATTAGTTAAGGAGGCGCCAAGCTTCTTCTGGTCTGAAAGAGTTTGTTAATGTCATAGTTGTAAGAGCAAAATTAGATTCTCGGTAACATCTATGTTGTTTTTTAACGTATTTAGCTACTAAATTTTTTGACCCAGCAGGGTAGCCCCCCGTTAGCCCAGTGGTTGCATCTTTCCTGCTTTGCGGGTCAGATGTTGGGCCGGCGTTCGACGCTTGTCGGCGCGGGGGGCTACATTTTTTTATTTTTTTTTCTCTCAGAATTAAATGGATACTTTTTTTGATAATCTTGTTTTCTCCCGTTGTAAGTAAGATTGGTGAAAAAATTCTTTTAAAGAAAGGATATCAACCCTAAGCCCCGTAAAATTTGTTCAAGGCTTTGGGAACTACAAAAGATTTCATGGTGCTGGGAGTTACTTCTCTTAGAGAAACAAAAATCGTTATCTATTAGTTAAGGAGGCGCCAAGCTTCTTCAGGTCTGAAAGAGTTTGTTAATGTCATAGTTGTAAGAGCAAAATTACATTGTCGGTAACATCTATGTTGTTTTTTAACGTATTTAGCTACTAAATTTTTTGACCCAGCAGGGTAGCCCCCCGTTAGCCCAGTGGTTACATCTTTCCTGCTTTGCGGGTCAGATGTTGGGCCGGCGTTCGACGCTTGTCGGCGCGGGGGGCTACATTTTTTTATTTTTTTTTTTCTTTTAGATTTAAATGGATACTTTTTTTGATAATCTTGTTTTCTTCCGTTGAAAGTAAGATTGGTGAAAAAATTCTTTTAAAGAAAGGATATCAACCCTAAGCCCCGTAAATTTTGTTCAAGGCTTTGGGAACTACAAAAGATTTTATGGTGCTGGGAGTTACTTCTCTCAGAAAAACAAAAATCGTTATTTATTAGTTAAGGAGGCGCCAAGCTTCTTCTGGTCTGAAAGAGTTTGTTAATGTCATAGTTGTAAGAGCAAAATTAGATTCTCGGTAACATCTATGTTGTTTTTTAACGTATTTAGCTACTAAATTTTTTGACCCAGCAGGGTAGCCCCCCGTTAGCCCAGTGGTTGCATCTTTCCTGCTTTGCGGGTCAGATGTTGGGCCGGCGTTCGACGCTTGTCGGCGCGGGGGGCTACATTTTTTTATTTTTTTTTCTCTCAGAATTAAATGGATACTTTTTTTGATAATCTTGTTTTCTCCCGTTGTAAGTAAGATTGGTGAAAAAATTCTTTTAAAGAAAGGATATCAACCCTAAGCCCCGTAAAATTTGTTCAAGGCTTTGGGAACTACAAAAGATTTCATGGTGCTGGGAGTTACTTCTCTTAGAGAAACAAAAATCGTTATCTATTAGTTAAGGAGGCGCCAAGCTTCTTCAGGTCTGAAAGAGTTTGTTAATGTCATAGTTGTAAGAGCAAAATTAGATTCTCGGTAACATCTATGTTGTTTTTTAACGTATTTAGCTACTAAATTTTTTGACCCAGCAGGGTAGCCCCCCGTTAGCCCAGTGGTTACATCTTTCCTGCTTTGCGGGTCAGATGTTGGGCCGGCGTTCGACGCTTGTCGGCGCGGGGGGCTACATTTTTTTATTTTTTTTTCTCTCAGAATTAAATGGATACTTTTTTTGATAATCTTGTTTTCTTCCGTTGTAAGTAAGATTGGTGAAAAAATTCTTTTAAAGAAAGGATATCAACCCTAAGCCCCGTAAAATTTGTTCAAGGCTTTGGGAACTACAAAAGATTTCATGGTGCTGGGAGTTACTTCTCTCAGAAAAACAAAAATCGTTATCTATTAGTTAAGGAGGCGCCAAGCTTCTTCTGGCGGGAAGAGTTTGTTAATGTCATAGTTGTAAGAGCAAAATCAGATTCTCGGTAACATCTATGTTGTTTTTTAACGTATTTAGCTACTAAATTTTTTGACCCAGCGGGGTAGCCCCCCGTTAGCCCAGTGGTTGCATCTTTCCTGCTTTGCGGGTCAGATGTTGGGCCGGCGTTCGACGCTTGTCGGCGCGGGGGGCTACATTTTTTTATTTTTTTTTTCTCTCAGAATTAAATGGATACTTTTTCGGATAATCTTGTTTTCTTCCGTTGTAAGTAAGATTGGTGAAAAATTTCTTTTAAAGAAAGGATATCAACCCTAAGCCCCGTAAAATTTGTTCAAGGCTTTGGGAACTACAAAAGATTTCATGGTGCTGGGAGTTACTTCTCTTAGAGAAACAAAAATCGTTATCTATTAGTTAAGGAGGCGCCAAGTTTCTTCAGGTCTGAAAGAGTTTGTTAATGTCATAGTTGTAAGAGCAAAATTAGATTGTCGGTAACATCTATGTTGTTTTTTAACGTATTTAGCTACTAAATTTTTTGACCCAGCAGGGTAGCCCCCCGTTAGCCCAGTGGTTACATCTTTCCTGCTTTGCGGGTCAGATGTTGGGCCGGCGTTCGACGCTTGTCGGCGCGGGGGGCTACATTTTTTTATTTTTTTTTTTCTCTCAGAATTAAATGGATACTTTTTTTGATAATCTTGTTTTCTTCCGTTGTAAGTAAGATTGGTGAAAAAATTCTTTTAAAGAAAGGATATCAACCCTAAGCCCCGTAAATTTTGTTCAAGGCTTTGGGAACTACAAAAGATTTTATGGTGCTGGGAGTTATTTCTCTCAGAAAAAAAAAAATCGTTATCTATTAGTTAAGGAGGCGCCAAGCTTCTTCTGGTCTGAAAGAGTTTGTTAATGTCATAGTTGTAAGAGCAAAATTAGATTCTCGGAAAAATCTATGTTGTTTTTTAACGTATTTAGCTACTAAATTTTTTGACCCAGCAGGGTAGCCCCCCGTTAGCCCAGTGGTTGCATCTTTCCTGCTTTGCGGGTCAGATGTTGGGCCGGCGTTCGACGCTTGTCGGCGCGGGGGGCTACATTTTTTTATTTTTTTTTTCTCTCAGAATTAAATGGATACTTTTTTTGATAATCTTGTTTTCTCCCGTTGTAAGTAAGATTGGTGAAAAAATTCTTTTAAAGAAAGGATATCAACCCTAAGCCCCGTAAAATTTGTTCAAGGCTTTGGGAACTACAAAAGATTTCATGGTGCTGGGAGTTACTTCTCTTAGAGAAACAAAAATCGTTATCTATTAGTTAAGGAGGCGCCAAGCTTCTTCAGGTCTGAAAGAGTTTGTTAATGTCATAGTTGTAAGAGCAAAATTAGATTGTCGGTAACATCTATGTTGTTTTTTAACGTATTTAGCTACTAAATTTTTTGACCCAGCAGGGTAGCCCCCCGTTAGCCCAGTGGTTACATCTTTCCTGCTTTGCGGGTCAGATGTTGGGCCGGCGTTCGACGCTTGTCGGCGCGGGGGGCTACATTTTTTTATTTTTTTTTCTCTCAGAATTAAATGGATACTTTTTTTGATAATCTTGTTTTCTTCCGTTGTAAGTAAGATTGGTGAAAAAATTCTTTTAAAGAAAGGATATCAACCCTAAGCCCCGTAAAATTTGTTCAAGGCTTTGGGAACTACAAAAGATTTCATGGTGCTGGGAGTTACTTCTCTCAGAAAAACAAAAATCGTTATCTATTAGTTAAGGAGGCGCCAAGCTTCTTCTGGTCTGAAAGAGTTTGTTAATGTCATAGTTGTAAGAGCAAAATTAGATTGTCGGTAACATCTATGTTGTTTTTTAACGTATTTAGCTACTAAATTTTTTAACCCAGCAGGGTAGCCCCCCGTTAGCCCAGTGGTTGCATCTTTCCTGCTTTGCGGGTCCGATGTTGGGCCGGCGTTCGATGCTTGTCGGCGTGGGGGGCTACATTTTTTTATTTTTTTTCTCTCAGAATTAAATGGATACTTTTTTGGATAATCTTGTTTTCTCCCGTTGTAAGTAAGATTGGTGAAAAAATTCTTTTAAAGAAAGGATATCAACCCTAAGCCCCGTAAAATTTGTTCAAGGCTTTGGGAACTACAAAAGATTTCATGGTGCTGGGAGTTACTTCTCTTAGAGAAACAAAAATCGTTATCTATTAGTTAAGGAGGCGCCAAGCTTCTTCAGGTCTGAAAGAGTTTGTTAATGTCATAGTTGTAAGAGCAAAATTAGATTCTCGGTAACATCTATGTTGTTTTTTAACGTATTTAGCTACTAAATTTTTTGACCCAGCAGGGTAGCCCCCCGTTAGCCCAGTGGTTACATCTTTCCTGCTTTGCGGGTCAGATGTTGGGCCGGCGTTCGACGCTTGTCGGCGCGGGGGGCTACATTTTTTTATTTTTTTTTTCTCTCAGAATTAAATGGATACTTTTTTTGATAATCTTGTTTTCTTCCGTTGAAAGTAAGATTGGTGAAAAAATTCTTTTAAAGAAAGGATATCAACCCTAAGCCCCGTAAATTTTGTTCAAGGCTTTGGGAACAACAAAAGATTTTATGGTGCTGGGAGTTACTTCTCTCAGAAAAACAAAAATCGTTATCTATTAGTTAAGGAGGCGCCAAGCTTCTTCTGGTCTGAAAGAGTTTGTTAATGTCATAGTTGTAAGAGCAAAATTAGATTCTCGGTAACATCTATGTTGTTTTTTAACGTATTTAGCTACTAAATTTTTTGACCCAGCAGGGTAGCCCCCCGTTAGCCCAGTGGTTGCATCTTTCCTGCTTTGCGGGTCAGATGTTGGGCCGGCGTTCGACGCTTGTCGGCGCGGGGGGCTACATTTTTTTATTTTTTTTTCTCTCAGAATTAAATGGATACTTTTTTTGATAATCTTGTTTTCTCCCGTTGTAAGTAAGATTGGTGAAAAAATTCTTTTAAAGAAAGGATATCAACCCTAAGCCCCGTAAAATTTGTTCAAGGCTTTGGGAACTACAAAAGATTTCATGGTGCTGGGAGTTACTTCTCTTAGAGAAACAAAAATCGTTTTCTATTAGTTAAGGAGGCGCCAAGCTTCTTCAGGTCTGAAAGAGTTTGTTAATGTCATAGTTGTAAGAGCAAAATTAGATTGTCGGTAACATCTATGTTGTTTTTTAACGTATTTAGCTACTAAATTTTTTGACCCAGCAGGGTAGCCCCCCGTTAGCCCAGTGGTTACATCTTTCCTGCTTTGCGGGTCAGATGTTGGGCCGGCGTTCGACGCTTGTCGGCGCGGGGGGCTACATTTTTTTATTTTTTTTTCTCTCAGAATTAAATGGATACTTTTTTTGATAATCTTGTTTTCTTCCGTTGTAAGTAAGATTGGTGAAAAAATTCTTTTAAAGAAAGGATATCAACCCTAAGCCCCGTAAAATTTGTTCAAGGCTTTGGGAACTACAAAAGATTTCATGGTGCTGGGAGTTACTTCTCTCAGAAAAACAAAAATCGTTATCTATTAGTTAAGGAGGCGCCAAGCTTCTTCTGGTCTGAAAGAGTTTGTTAATGTCATAGTTGTAAGAGCAAAATTAGATTCTCGGTAACATCTATGTTGTTTTTTAACGTATTTAGCTACTAAATTTTTTGACCCAGCGGGGTAGCCCCCCGTTAGCCCAGTGGTTCCATCTTTCCTGCTTTGCGGGTCAGATGTTGGGCCGGCGTTCGACGCTTGTCGGCGCGGGGGGCTACATTTTTTTATTTTTTTTTTCTCTCAGAATTAAATGGATACTTTTTTGGATAATCTTGTTTTCTCCCGTTGTAAGTAAGATTGGTGAAAAATTTCTTTTAAAGAAAGGATATCAACCCTAAGCCCCGTAAAATTTGTTCAAGGCTTTGGGAACTACAAAAGATTTCATGGTGCTGGGAGTTACTTCTCTTAGAGAAACAAAAATCGTTATCTATTAGTTAAGGAGGCGCCAAGCTTCTTCAGGTCTGAAAGAGTTTGTTAATGTCATAGTTGTAAGAGCAAAATTAGATTGTCGGTAACATCTATGTTGTTTTTTAACGTATTTAGCTACTAAATTTTTTGACCCAGCAGGGTAGCCCCCCGTTAGCCCAGTGGTTACATCTTTCCTGCTTTGCGGGTCAGATGTTGGGCCGGCGTTCGACGCTTGTCGGCGCGGGGGGCTCCTTTTTTTTTATTTTTTTTTTCTCTCAGAATTAAATGGATACTTTTTTTGATAATCTTGTTTTCTTCCGTTGAAAGTTAGATTGGTGAAAAAATTCTTTTAAAGAAAGGATATCAACCCTAAGCCCCGTAAATTTTGTTCAAGGCTTTGGGAACTACAAAAGATTTTATGGTGCTGGGAGTTACTTCTCTCAGAAAAACAAAAATCGTTATCTATTAGTTAAGGAGGCGCCAAGCTTCTTCTGGTCTTAAAGAGTTTGTTAATGTCATAGTTGTAAGAGCAAAATTAGATTGTCGGTAACATCTATGTTGTTTTTTAACGTATTTAGCTACTAAATTTTTTGACCCAGCAGGGTAGCCCCCCGTTAGCCCAGTGGTTGCATCTTTCCTGCTTTGCGGGTCAGATGTTGGGCCGGCGTTCGACGCTTGTCGGCGCGGGGGGCTACATTTTTTTATTTTTTTTTCTCTCAGAATTAAATGGATACTTTTTTTGATAATCTTGTTTTCTCCCGTTGTAAGTAAGATTGGTGAAAAAATTCTTTTAAAGAAAGGATATCAACCCTAAGCCCCGTAAAATTTGTTCAAGGCTTTGGGAACTACAAAAGATTTCATGGTGCTGGGAGTTACTTCTCTTAGAGAAACAAAAATCGTTATCTATTAGTTAAGGAGGCGCCAAGCTTCTTCAGGTCTGAAAGAGTTTGTTAATGTCATAGTTGTAAGAGCAAAATTAGATTGTCGGTAACATCTATGTTTTTTCTTAACGTATTTAGCTACTAAATTTTTTGACCCAGCAGGGTAGCCCCCCGTTAGCCCAGTGGTTACATCTTTTCTGCTTTGCGGGTCAGATGTTGGGCCGGCGTTCGACGCTTGTCGGCGCGGGGGGCTACATTTTTTTATTTTTTTTTCTCTCAGAATTAAATGGATACTTTTTTTGATAATCTTGTTTTCTTCCGTTGTAAGTAAGATTGGTGAAAAAATTCTTTTAAAGAAAGGATATCAACCCTAAGCCCCGTAAAATTTGTTCAAGGCTTTGGGAACTACAAAAGATTTCATGGTGCTGGGAGTTACTTCTCTCAGAAAAACAAAAATCGTTATCTATTAGTTAAGGAGGCGCCAAGCTTCTTCTGGTCTGAAAGAGTTTGTTAATGTCATAGTTGTAAGAGCAAAATTAGATTCTCGGTAACATCTATGTTGTTTTTTAACGTATTTAGCTACTAAATTTTTTGACCCAGCAGGGTAGCCCCCCGTTAGCCCAGTGGTTGCATCTTTCCTGCTTTGCGGGTCAGATGTTGGGCCGGCGTTCGACGCTTGTCGGCGCGGGGGGCTACATTTTTTTATTTTTTTTTTCTCTCAGAATTAAATGGATACTTTTTTGGATAATCTTGTTTTCTCCCGTTGTAAGTAAGATTGGTGAAAAAATTCTTTTAAAGAAAGGATATCAACCCTAAGCCCCGTAAAATTTGTTCAAGGCTTTGGGAACTACAAAAGATTTCATGGTGCTGGGAGTTACTTCTCTTAGAGAAACAAAAATCGTTATCTATTAGTTAAGGAGGCGCCAAGCTTCTTCAGGTCTGAAAGAGTTTGTTAATGTCATAGTTGTAAGAGCAAAATTAGATTCTCGGTAACATCTATGTTGTTTTTTAACGTATTTAGCTACTAAATTTTTTGACCCAGCAGGGGTAGCCCCCTGTTAGCCCAGTGGTTGCATCTTTCCTTCTTTGCGGGTCAGATGTTGGGCCGGCGTTCGACGCTTGTCGGCGCGGGGGGCTACATTTTTTTATTTTTTTTTTCTCTCAGAATTAAATGGATACTTTTTTTGATAATCTTGTTTTCTTCCGTTGAAAGTAAGATTGGTGAAAAAATTATTTTAAAGAAAGGATATCAACCCTAAGCCCCGAAAATTTGTTCAAGGCTTTGGGAACTACAAAAGATTTCATGGTGCTGGGAGTTACTTCTCTCAGAAAAACAAAAATCGTTATCTATTAGTTAAGGAGGCGCCAAGCTTCTTCTGGTCTGAAAGAGTTTGTTAATGTCATAGTTGTAAGAGCAAAATTAGATTGTCGGTAACATCTATGTTGTTTTTTAACGTATTTAGCTACTAAATTTTTTAACCCAGCAGGGTAGCCCCCCGTTAGCCCAGTGGTTGCATCTTTCCTGCTTTGCGGGTCAGATGTTGGGCCGGCGTTCGACGCTTGTCGGCGTGGGGGGCTACATTTTTTTATTTTTTTTCTCTCAGAATTAAATGGATACTTTTTTGGATAATCTTGTTTTCTCCCGTTGTAAGTAAGATTGGTGAAAAAATTCTTTTAAAGAAAGGATATCAACCCTAAGCCCCGTAAAATTTGTTCAAGGCTTTGGGAACTACAAAAGATTTCATGGTGCTGGGAGTTACTTCTCTCAGAAAAACAAAAATCGTTATCTATTAGTTAAGGAGGCGCCAAGCTTCTTCAGGTCTGAAAGTGTTTGTTAATGTCATAGTTGTAAGAGCAAAATTAGATTGTCGGTAACATCTATGTTGTTTTTTAACGTATTTAGCTACTAAATTTTTTGACCCAGCAGGGTAGCCCCCCGTTAGCCCAGTGGTTACATCTTTCCTGCTTTGCGGGTCAGATGTTGGGCCGGCGTTCGACGCTTGTCGGCGCGGGGGGCTACATTTTTTTATTTTTTTTTTCTCTCAGAATTAAATGGATACTTTTTTTGATAATCTTCTTTTCTTCCGTTGAAAGTAAGATTGGTGAAAAAATTCTTTTAAAGAAAGGATATCAACCCTAAGCCCCGTAAAATTTGTTCAAGGCTTTGGGAACTACAAAAGATTTCATGGTGCTGGGAGTTACTTCTCTTAGAGAAACAAAAATCGTTATCTATTAGTTAAGGAGGCGCCAAGCTTCTTCAGGTCTGAAAGAGTTTGTTAATGTCATAGTTGTAAGAGCAAAATTAGATTGTCGGTAACATCTATGTTGTTTTTTAACGTATTTAGCTACTAAATTTTTTGACCCAGCAGGGTAGCCCCCCGTTAGCCCAGTGGTTACATCTTTCCTGCTTTGCGGGTCAGATGTTGGGCCGGCGTTCGACGCTTGTCGGCGCGGGGGGCTCCTTTTTTTTTATTTTTTTTTTCTCTCAGAATTAAATGGATACTTTTTTTGATAATCTTGTTTTCTTCCGTTGAAAGTTAGATTGGTGAAAAAATTCTTTTAAAGAAAGGATATCAACCCTAAGCCCCGTAAATTTTGTTCAAGGCTTTGGGAACTACAAAAGATTTTATGGTGCTGGGAGTTACTTCTCTCAGAAAAACAAAAATCGTTATCTATTAGTTAAGGAGGCGCCAAGCTTCTTCTGGTCTTAAAGAGTTTGTTAATGTCATAGTTGTAAGAGCAAAATTAGATTGTCGGTAACATCTATGTTGTTTTTTAACGTATTTAGCTACTAAATTTTTTGACCCAGCAGGGTAGCCCCCCGTTAGCCCAGTGGTTGCATCTTTCCTGCTTTGCGGGTCAGATGTTGGGCCGGCGTTCGACGCTTGTCGGCGCGGGGGGCTACATTTTTTTATTTTTTTTTCTCTCAGAATTAAATGGATACTTTTTTTGATAATCTTGTTTTCTCCCGTTGTAAGTAAGATTGGTGAAAAAATTCTTTTAAAGAAAGGATATCAACCCTAAGCCCCGTAAAATTTGTTCAAGGCTTTGGGAACTACAAAAGATTTCATGGTGCTGGGAGTTACTTCTCTTAGAGAAACAAAAATCGTTATCTATTAGTTAAGGAGGCGCCAAGCTTCTTCAGGTCTGAAAGAGTTTGTTAATGTCATAGTTGTAAGAGCAAAATTAGATTGTCGGTAACATCTATGTTTTTTCTTAACGTATTTAGCTACTAAATTTTTTGACCCAGCAGGGTAGCCCCCCGTTAGCCCAGTGGTTACATCTTTCCTGCTTTGCGGGTCAGATGTTGGGCCGGCGTTCGACGCTTGTCGGCGCGGGGGGCTACATTTTTTTATTTTTTTTTCTCTCAGAATTAAATGGATACTTTTTTTGATAATCTTGTTTTCTTCCGTTGTAAGTAAGATTGGTGAAAAAATTCTTTTAAAGAAAGGATATCAACCCTAAGCCCCGTAAAATTTGTTCAAGGCTTTGGGAACTACAAAAGATTTCATGGTGCTGGGAGTTACTTCTCTCAGAAAAACAAAAATCGTTATCTATTAGTTAAGGAGGCGCCAAGCTTCTTCTGGTCTGAAAGAGTTTGTTAATGTCATAGTTGTAAGAGCAAAATTAGATTCTCGGTAACATCTATGTTGTTTTTTAACGTATTTAGCTACTAAATTTTTTGACCCAGCAGGGTAGCCCCCCGTTAGCCCAGTGGTTGCATCTTTCCTGCTTTGCGGGTCAGATGTTGGGCCGGCGTTCGACGCTTGTCGGCGCGGGGGGCTACATTTTTTTATTTTTTTTTTCTCTCAGAATTAAATGGATACTTTTTTGGATAATCTTGTTTTCTCCCGTTGTAAGTAAGATTGGTGAAAAAATTCTTTTAAAGAAAGGATATCAACCCTAAGCCCCGTAAAATTTGTTCAAGGCTTTGGGAACTACAAAAGATTTCATGGTGCTGGGAGTTACTTCTCTTAGAGAAACAAAAATCGTTATCTATTAGTTAAGGAGGCGCCAAGCTTCTTCAGGTCTGAAAGAGTTTGTTAATGTCATAGTTGTAAGAGCAAAATTAGATTCTCGGTAACATCTATGTTGTTTTTTAACGTATTTAGCTACTAAATTTTTTGACCCAGCAGGGGTAGCCCCCTGTTAGCCCAGTGGTTGCATCTTTCCTTCTTTGCGGGTCAGATGTTGGGCCGGCGTTCGACGCTTGTCGGCGCGGGGGGCTACATTTTTTTATTTTTTTTTTCTCTCAGAATTAAATGGATACTTTTTTTGATAATCTTGTTTTCTTCCGTTGAAAGTAAGATTGGTGAAAAAATTATTTTAAAGAAAGGATATCAACCCTAAGCCCCGAAAATTTGTTCAAGGCTTTGGGAACTACAAAAGATTTCATGGTGCTGGGAGTTACTTCTCTCAGAAAAACAAAAATCGTTATCTATTAGTTAAGGAGGCGCCAAGCTTCTTCTGGTCTGAAAGAGTTTGTTAATGTCATAGTTGTAAGAGCAAAATTAGATTGTCGGTAACATCTATGTTGTTTTTTAACGTATTTAGCTACTAAATTTTTTAACCCAGCAGGGTAGCCCCCCGTTAGCCCAGTGGTTGCATCTTTCCTGCTTTGCGGGTCAGATGTTGGGCCGGCGTTCGACGCTTGTCGGCGTGGGGGGCTACATTTTTTTATTTTTTTTCTCTCAGAATTAAATGGATACTTTTTTGGATAATCTTGTTTTCTCCCGTTGTAAGTAAGATTGGTGAAAAAATTCTTTTAAAGAAAGGATATCAACCCTAAGCCCCGTAAAATTTGTTCAAGGCTTTGGGAACTACAAAAGATTTCATGGTGCTGGGAGTTACTTCTCTCAGAAAAACAAAAATCGTTATCTATTAGTTAAGGAGGCGCCAAGCTTCTTCAGGTCTGAAAGTGTTTGTTAATGTCATAGTTGTAAGAGCAAAATTAGATTGTCGGTAACATCTATGTTGTTTTTTAACGTATTTAGCTACTAAATTTTTTGACCCAGCAGGGTAGCCCCCCGTTAGCCCAGTGGTTACATCTTTCCTGCTTTGCGGGTCAGATGTTGGGCCGGCGTTCGACGCTTGTCGGCGCGGGGGGCTACATTTTTTTATTTTTTTTTTCTCTCAGAATTAAATGGATACTTTTTTTGATAATCTTCTTTTCTTCCGTTGAAAGTAAGATTGGTGAAAAAATTCTTTTAAAGAAAGGATATCAACCCTAAGCCCCGTAAAATTTGTTTAAGGCTTTGGGAACTACAAAAGATTTCATGGTGCTGGGAGTTACTTCTCTTAGAGAAACAAAAATCGTTATCTATTAGTTAAGGAGGCGCCAAGCTTCTTCAGGTCTGAAAGAGTTTGTTAATGTCATAGTTGTAAGAGCAAAATTAGATTCTCGGTAACATCTATGTTGTTTTTTAACGTATTTAGCTACTAAATTTTTTGACCCAGCAGGGTAGCCCCCTGTTAGCCCAGTGGTTGGATCTTTCCTTCTTTGCGGGTCAGATGTTGGGCCGGCGTTCGACGCTTGTCGGCGCGGGGGGCTACATTTTTTTATTTTTTTTTCTCTCAGAATTAAATGGATACTTTTTTTGATAATCTTGTTTTCTTCCGTTGAAAGTAAGATTGGTGAAAAAATTCTTTTAAAGAAAGGATATCAACCCTAAGCCCCGAAAATTTGTTCAAGGCTTTGGGAACTACAAAAGATTTCATGGTGCTGGGAGTTACTTCTCTCAGAAAAACAAAAATCGTTATCTATTAGTTAAGGAGGCGCCAAGCTTCTTCTGGTCTGAAAGAGTTTGTTAATGTCATAGTTGTAAGAGCAAAATTAGATTGTCGGTAACATCTATGTTGTTTTTTAACGTATTTAGCTACTAAATTTTTTAACCCAGCAGGGTAGCCCCCCGTTACCCAGTGGTTGCATCTTTCCTGCTTTGCGGGTCAGATGTTGGGCCGGCGTTCGACGCTTGTCGGCGTGGGGGGCTACATTTTTTTATTTTTTTTCTCTCAGAATTAAATGGATACTTTTTTGGATAATCTTGTTTTCTCCCGTTGTAAGTAAGATTGGTGAAAAAATTCTTTTAAAGAAAGGATATCAACCCTAAGCCCCGTAAAATTTGTTCAAGGCTTTGGGAACTACAAAAGATTTCATGGTGCTGGGAGTTACTTCTCTTAGAGAAACAAAAATCGTTATCTATTAGTTAAGGAGGCGCCAAGCTTCTTCAGGTCTGAAAGTGTTTGTTAATGTCATAGTTGTAAGAGCAAAATTAGATTGTCGGTAACATCTATGTTGTTTTTTAACGTATTTAGCTACTAAATTTTTTGACCCAGCAGGGTAGCCCCCCGTTAGCCCAGTGGTTACATCTTTCCTGCTTTGCGGGTCAGATGTTGGGCCGGCGTTCGACGCTTGTCGGCGCGGGGGGCTACATTTTTTTATTTTTTTTTTCTCTCAGAATTAAATGGATACTTTTTTTGATAATCTTCTTTTCTTCCGTTGAAAGTAAGATTGGTGAAAAAATTCTTTTAAAGAAAGGATATCAACCCTAAGCCCCGTAAAATTTGTTCAAGGCTTTGGGAACTACAAAAGATTTCATGGTGCTGGGAGTTACTTCTCTTAGAGAAACAAAAATCGTTATCTATTAGTTAAGGAGGCGCCAAGCTTCTTCAGGTCTGAAAGAGTTTGTTAATGTCATAGTTGTAAGAGCAAAATTAGATTCTCGGTAACATCTATGTTGTTTTTTAACGTATTTAGCTACTAAATTTTTTGACCCAGCAGGGTAGCCCCCTGTTAGCCCAGTGGTTGGATCTTTCCTTCTTTGCGGGTCAGATGTTGGGCCGGCGTTCGACGCTTGTCGGCGCGGGGGGCTACATTTTTTTATTTTTTTTTCTCTCAGAATTAAATGGATACTTTTTTTGATAATCTTGTTTTCTTCCGTTGAAAGTAAGATTGGTGAAAAAATTCTTTTAAAGAAAGGATATCAACCCTAAGCCCCGAAAATTTGTTCAAGGCTTTGGGAACTACAAAAGATTTCATGGTGCTGGGAGTTACTTCTCTCAGAAAAACAAAAATCGTTATCTATTAGTTAAGGAGGCGCCAAGCTTCTTCTGGTCTGAAAGAGTTTGTTAATGTCATAGTTGTAAGAGCAAAATTAGATTGTCGGTAACATCTATGTTGTTTTTTAACGTATTTAGCTACTAAATTTTTTAACCCAGCAGGGTAGCCCCCCGTTACCCAGTGGTTGCATCTTTCCTGCTTTGCGGGTCAGATGTTGGGCCGGCGTTCGACGCTTGTCGGCGTGGGGGGCTACATTTTTTTATTTTTTTTTCTCTCAGAATTAAATGGATACTTTTTTGGATAATCTTGTTTTCTCCCGTTGTAAGTAAGATTGGTGAAAAAATTCTTTTAAAGAAAGGATATCAACCCTAAGCCCCGTAAAATTTGTTCAAGGCTTTGGGAACTACAAAAGATTTCATGGTGCTGGGAGTTACTTCTCTTAGAGAAACAAAAATCGTTATCTATTAGTTAAGGAGGCGCCAAGCTTCTTCAGGTCTGAAAGAGTTTGTTAATGTCATAGTTGTAAGAGCAAAATTAGATTGTCGGTAACATCTATGTTGTTTTTTAACGTATTTAGCTACTAAATTTTTTGACCCAGCAGGGTAGCCCCCCGTTAGCCCAGTGGTTACATCTTTCCTGCTTTGCGGGTCAGATGTTGGGCCGGCGTTCGACGCTTGTCGGCGCGGGGGGCTACATTTTTTTATTTTTTTTTTTCTCTCAGAATTAAATGGATACTTTTTTTGATAATCTTGTTTTCTTCCGTTGAAAGTAAGATTGGTGAAAAAATTCTTTTAAAGAAAGGATATCAACCCTAAGCCCCGTAAATTTTGTTCAAGGCTTTGGGAACAACAAAAGATTTTATGGTGCTGGGAGTTACTTCTCTCAGAAAAACAAAAATCGTTATCTATTAGTTAAGGAGGCGCCAAGCTTCTTCTGGTCTGAAAGAGTTTGTTAATGTCATAGTTGTAAAAGCAAAATTAGATTCTCGGTAACATCTATGTTGTTTTTTAACGTATTTAGCTACTAAATTTTTTGACCCAGCAGGGTAGCCCCCCGTTAGCCCAGTGGTTGCATCTTTCCTGCTTTGCGGGTCAGATGTTGGGCCGGCGTTCGACGCTTGTCGGCGCGGGGGGCTACATTTTTTTATTTTTTTTTCTCTCAGAATTAAATGGATACTTTTTTTGATAATCTTGTTTTCTCCCGTTGTAAGTAAGATTGGTGAAAAAATTCTTTTAAAGAAAGGATATCAACCCTAAGCCCCGTCAAATTTGTTCAAGGCTTTGGGAACTACAAAAGATTTCATGGTGCTGGGAGTTACTTCTCTTAGAGAAACAAAAATCGTTATCTATTAGTTAAGGAGGCGCCAAGCTTCTTCAGGTCTGAAAGAGTTTGTTAATGTCATAGTTGTAAGAGCAAAATTAGATTCTCGGTAACATCTATGTTGTTTTTTAACGTATTTAGCTACTAAATTTTTTGACCCAGCAGGGTAGCCCCCCGTTAGCCCAGTGGTTACATCTTTTCTGCTTTGCGGGTCAGATGTTGGGCCGGCGTTCGACGCTTGTCGGCGCGGGGGGCTACATTTTTTTATTTTTTTTTCTCTCAGAATTAAATGGATACTTTTTTTGATAATCTTGTTTTCTTCCGTTGTAAGTAAGATTGGTGAAAAAATTCTTTTAAAGAAAGGATATCAACCCTAAGCCCCGTAAAATTTGTTCAAGGCTTTGGGAACTACAAAAGATTTCATGGTGCTGGGAGTTACTTCTCTCAGAAAAACAAAAATCGTTATCTATTAGTTAAGGAGGCGCCAAGCTTCTTCTGGTCTGAAAGAGTTTGTTAATGTCATAGTTGTAAGAGCAAAATTAGATTCTCGGTAACATCTATGTTGTTTTTTAACGTATTTAGCTACTAAATTTTTTGACCCAGCAGGGTAGCCCCCCGTTAGCCCAGTGGTTACATCTTTCCTGCTTTGCGGGTCAGATGTTGGGCCGGCGTTCGACGCTTCTCGGCGCGGGGGGCTACATTTTTTTATTTTTTTTTTCTCTCAGAATTAAATGGATACTTTTTTTGATAATCTTGTTTTCTTCCGTTGAAAGTAAGATTGGTGAAAAAATTCTTTTAAAGAAAGGATATCAACCCTAAGCCCCGTAAATTTTGTTCAAGGCTTTGGGAACTACAAAAGATTTGATGGTGCTTGGAGTTACTTCTCTCAGAAAAACAAAAATCGTTATCTATTAGTTAAGGAGGCGCCAAGCTTCTTCTGGTCTGAAAGAGTTTGTTAATGTCATAGTTGTAAGAGCCAAATTAGATTCTCGGTAACATCTATGTTGTTTTTTAACGTATTTAGCTACTAAATTTTTTGACCCAGCAGGGTAGCCCCCCGTTAGCCCAGTGGTTGCATCTTTCCTGCTTTTCGGGTCAGATGTTGGGCCGGCGTTCGACGCTTGTCGGCGCGGGGGGCTCCTTTTTTTTATTTTTTTTTCTCTCAGAATTAAATGGATACTTTTTTTGATAATCTTGTTTTCTCCCGTTGTAAGTAAGATTGGTGAAAAAATTCTTTTAAAGAAAGGATATCAACCCTAAGCCCCGTAAAATTTGTTCAAGGCTTTGGGAACTACAAAAGATTTCATGGTGCTGGGAGTTACTTCTCTTAGAGAAACAAAAATCGTTATCTATTAGTTAAGGAGGCGCCAAGCTTCTTCAGGTCTGAAAGAGTTTGTTAATGTCATAGTTGTAAGAGCAAAATTAGATTGTCGGTAACATCTATGTTGTTTTTTAACGTATTTAGCTACTAAATTTTTTGACCCAGCAGGGTAGCCCCCCGTTAGCCCAGTGGTTACATCTTTCCTGCTTTGCGGGTCAGATGTTGGGCCGGCGTTCGACGCTTGTCGGCGCGGGGGGCTACATTTTTTTATTTTTTTTTCTCTCAGAATTAAATGGATACTTTTTTTGATAATCTTGTTTTCTTCCGTTGTAAGTAAGATTGGTGAAAAAATTCTTTTAAAGGAAGGATATCAACCCTAAGCCCCGTAAAATTTGTTCAAGGCTTTGGGAACTACAAAAGATTTCATGGTGCTGGGAGTTACTTCTCTCAGAAAAACAAAAATCGTTATCTATTAGTTAAGGAGGCGCCAAGCTTCTTCTGGTCTGAAAGAGTTTGTTAATGTCATAGTTGTAAGAGCAAAATTAGATTGTCGGTAACATCTATGTTGTTTTTTAACGTATTTAGCTACTAAATTTTTTGACCCAGCAGGGTAGCCCCCCGTTAGCCCTGTGGTTGCATCTTTCCTGCTTTGCGGGTCAGATGTTGGGCCGGCGTTCGACGCTTGTCGGCGCGGGGGGCTACATTTTTTTATTTTTTTTCTCTCAGAATTAAATGGATACTTTTTTTGATAATCTTGTTTTCTCCCGTTGTAAGTAAGATTGGTGAAAAAATTCTTTTAAAGAAAGGATATCAACCCTATGCCCCGTAAAATTTGTTCAAGGCTTTGGGAACTACAAAAGATTTCATGGTGCTGGGAGTTACTTCTCTTAGAGAAACAAAAATCGTTATCTATTAGTTAAGGAGGCGCCAAGCTTCTTCAGGTCTGAAAGAGTTTGTTAATGTCATAGTTGTAAGAGCAAAATTAGATTGTCGGTAACATCTATGTTGTTTTTTAACGTATTTAGCTACTAAATTTTTTGACCCAGCAGGGTAGCCCCCCGTTAGCCCAGTGGTTACATCTTTCCTGCTTTGCGGGTCAGATGTTGGGCCGGCGTTCGACGCTTGTCGGCGCGGGGGGCTACATTTTTTCATTTTTTTTTCTCTCAGAATTAAATGGATACTTTTTTTGATAATCTTGTTTTCTCCCGTTGTAAGTAAGATTGGTGAAAAAATTCTTTTAAAGAAAGGATATCAACCCTAAGCCCCGTAAAATTTGTTCAAGGCTTTGGGAACTACAAAAGATTTCATGGTGCTGGGAGTTACTTCTCTTAGAGAAACGAAAATCGTTATCTATTAGTTAAGGAGGCGCCAAGCTTCTTCAGGTCTGAAAGAGTTTGTTAATGTCATAGTTGTAAGAGCAAAATTAGATTGTCGGTAACATCTATGTTGTTTTTTAACGTATTTAGCTACTAAATTTTTTGACCCAGCAGGGTAGCCCCCCGTTAGCCCAGTGGTTGCATCTTTCCTGCTTTGCGGGTCAGATGTTGGGCCGGCGTTCGACGCTTGTCGGCGCGGGGGGCTACATTTTTTTATTTTTTTTTTCTCTCAGAATTAAATGGATACTTTTTTTGATAATCTTGTTTTCTCCCGTTGTAAGTAAGATTGGTGAAAAAATTCTTTTAAAGAAAGGATATCAACCCTAAGCCCCGTAAAATTTGTTCAAGGCTTTGGGAACTACAAAAGATTTCATGGTGCTGGGAGTTACTTCTCTTAGAGAAACAAAAATCGTTATCTATTAGTTAAGGAGGCGCCAAGCTTCTTCAGGTCTGAAAGAGTTTGTTAATGTCATATTTGTAAGAGCAAAATTAGATTGTCGGTAACATCTATGTTGTTTTTTAACGTATTTAGCTACTAAATTTTTTGACCCAGCAGGGTAGCCCCCCGTTAGCCCAGTGGTTACATCTTTCCTGCTTTGCGGGTCAGATGTTGGGCCGGCGTTCGACGCTTGTCGGCGCGGGGGGCTACATTTTTTTATTTTTTTTTCTCTCAGAATTAAATGGATACTTTTTTTGATAATCTTGTTTTCTTCCGTTGTAAGTAAGATTGGTGAAAAAATTCTTTTAAAGAAAGGATATCAACCCTAAGCCCCGTAAAATTTGTTCAAGGCTTTGGGAACTACAAAAGATTTCATGGTGCTGGGAGTTACTTCTCTTAGAGAAACAAAAATCGTTATCTATTAGTTAAGGAGGCGCCAAGCTTCTTCTGGTCTGAAAGAGTTTGTTAATGTCATAGTTGTAAGAGCAAAATTAGATTGTCGGTAACATCTATGTTGTTTTTTAACGTATTTAGCTACTAAATTTTTTGACCCAGCAGGGTAGCCCCCCGTTAGCCCAGTGGTTACATCTTTCCTGCTTTGCGGGTCAGATGTTGGGCCGGCGTTCGACGCTTGTCGGCGCGGGGGGCTCCTTTTTTTTATTTTTTTTTTCTTTCAGAATTAAATGGATACTTTTTTTGATAATCTTGTTTTCTTCCGTTGTAAGTAAGATTGGTGAAAAAATTCTTTTAAAGAAAGAGTATCCATCCTAAGCCCCGTAAAATTTCCTACTTGTCATTCCTTTTTTCTTTTTAAGCGCTACAAAATTACAACCCATCCTTTATGGCGATAGAGAAAATGAACACCAAGTGTTGTAAATATATGATTTATAACCACATACAATAAAAAGTATTTTTGAAGATGACAAGTTGTTTAAAATAATCTTTCATGCTGGTTTTGTTTGAATTCTTTGGGAGTTCTGCACAGAACCAAAATTTGGCAAAGGCTTTGGCAGCTACAAAAGTTTTCCTGGGTCTGCTAGTTACTATTGTGAGAAAAACGTAAATCTTCACCTATAAGTTAAGGATACGGAAATCTCCTTGAGGTCTGAAAATGTTTTGTTAATGGCACATTTGTAAGAGCAAAATTAGCTTGTCAATAACACCCATATTGTGTTTTAACGTATTTAGCTATTAACTTTTCTAACCCATCAACGGAGCCCTCCGTTTGCCCAAGTGGTTACATCTGCGCCTGCTGTGCGGGTCAGATGTTGGGCCGGCGTTCGACGCTTGTCGGCGCGGAGGGCTCCTTTTTTTTATTTTTTCCTCTCTCGTTTTAAACTGAATAGATACATTTTTGTATAATCTCGTTTTCTTCCGTTGAAAATAAGTTTGATGAGAAATTATTTTAAAGAAAGGGTATCCATCCTAAGCCCCGTAAAATCTATCTAGCGCTTTTTGAGCGCTAAAATTAACCACCCGTCCATTTTGGCGATAGAGAAAATAAACACCGAAATAGGCGTTGTCGATTGCTAGAATCTATGACGTGTTTGTTGCTGATTGGTCCTTTCCCAATTTCCATATTAACAGATCCAAGTTTTGGTGTTGTTTGTCATTCAGAGAAAAGTCGCGGGCTGGATAATATGCGAAGAGCCGATATTGAAGACAAAGTACCGAAGTCGTTTGGGAAAATGAAATCAGCCTATACCAGTTTTAGCCCATGGTTAGTATCAATTTCTTGATATTTTACTGATGAGCGAGGGTAATGTTCTTTTAAACTTACTACCTTGTACACGGCGCTCTTCCTGACTCGGAGTACGTTTCGTGTCGAAGCTCGAATTAACGCCCGGCGCTACTTAACAACGACCAAAACTAACCCAGGAACTATTCGAGACGCTAATCGTTTGAGCATTTTCAACGGGCTCTTGCCTTGCTTTTACTGAAACGGTCACCGTCAAACTTTGAGTTGTGCGAGTCGATGCACATTCATGTTAAGGTGTTTAAAAAATCATTGGGAACAGTAAATTCATTAGTGAATAGTTTACATTCTTGGTTCGTTTCTTACGTAATTTCTATCCTTTAGTTTCAGAGATAAAGGCCTTAAGACAGCAAAGTCAGAAAGAAACGAGATGGAAAGAACTCGAGCAAGAAAATATCAGTCTTAACTTGGTGGAGGAAGAGATAAGATTATCATTTAAGAAATATTGTTTGTTTGAAATCTCTCCGATAAGAAATGGTAGATCTGTTAGGATATTTAGGCTCAAAATTTCAGTATAGACTAAAACAGTTTGACTTGTTTAATTGCATTCGAGCGGGAGAAAACATTTTGTAAATTTATTCTGCCATATTTGTCGGAAAGGTTTAGAGAACTGTTATTAATTTTTGTTTAAAACAGTTTTCAAATTGTTTGGAATTTTATTCTTGAGCGTTCAGTACACACTTCGTGAATAAAATTTCATTTGTCGGTATTTGGCATGCTTTATTTTCTTGCAAATTTTTTTTCGGTTTTATTTTTTGTCATTGAAACGGCATTTTAGAAATACAAACGCTCAAGGCTCCGAAATGATTTGAAAAAATTGCACACGGAATACATCGTGTAGTTATTTTAAGGTGGCACTGCACGTTGAAATCAAGTCGTGATATTAATAATTGTCTTTTGGAACTATTGTAATCGTGATCATGTCAATCAAAACAAATATTGTTGTGCCAAAATACACTTTTGTAAGAAAGTCAAAGCCCTTGCCCAAAAAAAATTCAAGAACAGTATGGAATTGATGTGATTTAACCTGGAAACTTACCATACTTACATAAGATTGGCCTCTACGGTTAAATATGGCACTTTTTATTCCTTAGGGAAAACGTTGACTAACATTTGTAAGATTGAGATAACTGGTAAATTATTAAAAAATTCCAAAAAAAAATGGTGCTTTTTCGCTCATGAATTTCATCTTGATCGTGTAAATGGTGCTTGGTGGAGGTCAACGATCTTGCAGCAACGAATTTTTCAGAAATAATGGGAAAACGTTGAAGATGAATGATGTTTTTTAGAATTTAAACAATGATATAAATTAGATTTTCACCAAGACAAATCTGAACATTTATTGACATGATCACAATACATTGTACGCTTTCTTTTTAGCTCGTCTGTTTATTTTTAGAACATCGAGGCCTCGCGGAAATTATTATAAAAATTGGTATAGCACTGAACTGTGCAGTGAACATGAAGTGCCACGTTAACTTAACAACACGTTAACTGTTGGGTTTCTGAAAGGATCTTCGTTTACTAAAAACTTGATAAGTTATCTGTCGGTATTTGTTGCATTTGGGTATGTCGATACGGACGACGTTCGGTTTTTCGGTTATTTTTGGGAGGGTATTATGAATCGAAAATCATTCAGAAACCTGTATATTCTCTTGTTAATTTTAGTGAGGCTATAATGAATTATGTCTCGGCTGATTGGAACAAAGGCTAGTAAAATCGATTGATTTTTAAAAAAAAGATCCAATTTTTGATGCTTTCGAGTTATTATTGAAATCGTTCGTAACTGGCAATGCAACAATTTTTACCGGAGTTATTTTTTTAGTCTGTTTGCTTTTGAAAGATGTTCAACTGAAAATATCATTCCTATCATTACCAGGTGACAAATAATTTTTTACCTAGACCCGTCTTTAAAGTGCACCTAACCCCAAAATATTTTTTCGCTACAATAAACCTTTGCACCAGTTCGAAACGCGTTACACCTTTCGTTTCTCTTTTTTACTAAATGCGAACTATTTATAGCATTTAAAAGTTACGAAAATCTCTACGTTATTTGGTTCACGAGCGAGTCAGAAGGGGCGTGGGTCTATTCCTGGGTTGACGTCACAAACTGATGTACAAAGACTTGATGCCATGCAAATCAGTTTGTGACGTCGGCCCAGGAATAGACCAACGCCCCTTCTTACTCGGTCGTGAACCAAATAACGTACAGTTTTTCGTAACGTTTTAATGCTATAAATAGTCAGCATTTGGTAAAAAGGAGAAACGAAAGGTGTAACGCGTTTCGAAGTGGTGCAAAGGTTTCTTGTAGCAAAAAAATATTTTGGGGTTTGGTGCACTTTAAGTTTTGAAAGATGTTGCTTCAATTGTGACTGATTTTCCAAAATATTATTGCTATCGTTGGCAACATTTCTTTTCTGAGACACTCACTTAAGATCTATTACTTTTCACAAATTTATCTACAATTGTCTATCCTTGTAAAACATTACTGTTATCGTTCTCAATTGGCAAACAATTTTCTTTTCTCTCTTCCAAATTATTGTTGTTATCGTTTGCAGTTGACAAACATTTTTACTGAAAACTATTCACGGAGTTTATAGAATATATAATACAAAATTTTGATAGCCAGATATAAATATTTATAGCCTCACTGAGTGTATCAGAGCTCTCTTCAATACCACGTTCTGAATGCTGCACAGGATTTAGCGCAAATTTTTAATTATAAAAATGTTTTCAGCTTTTGTTTTGTTTGAAACTATCCAAAACGTTTTATTTTTATGAAATGGTTTTCACTAAATCGGGCCGTAGATTTTTTCGATTTTGCGTTGATATTTAGGCTTCGTCTTGCTTGTTCTGTGTAGCAAACCGAAACGAATGGTCTTGAAATTGCTCGATTTCATTTCTAGACGGTAACATGGCAAACCATAAACAGTTCGTTTCAATTGGCTCCCATTTTTTTCGGGTTATTTTTAATTGATTTCTGACTCGGCTAAAAAAGGAAATAACAAAACACAAGATTGTTTCGCGGAAGATTTTCTAGAAAACTTTTCGAGTTTATGGTTTGCCTTTGCTATCTTCTTGAAATGCATTGCATGATGATATCGCGTTAAATAGTTAAGCCTTGAACGACGGGCAGCTAGAAATCTATTTAGAGAAATGAGACGAACAAATTAAAATGACGACAAATGCAAAGTTTTAGCACACTTGTTTGAACATTGTGGTGATGGGATCATTTTAAAATCGCTATATTTAAGAGAGTTTATAAGGTTGGGTGCCAAGATACCCGAATATGTAAACTTTCTTTAATATTTTGATTTTGAAATGTTTACACCATCTCAATGTTGTGCAAAAACGTTGCAGTTGAACAAATTTTAATTTGCTCTTCCATTTTTGTAAGTAGCTTTCTAGCTGCTTTTTGTTTTAGTGCAAACAAAATAACAAGATATCATCATGGTATACACCATCTTGTACACAACTCTCTTTTCCTACGATGAAATCTTATCTTTTCTGCACAAGTTTGTGTACAAGATGACGTATAATTTTATTTTTTGGCGGGAAAATTTAAGGGTAACCTCGTTTAAATTTTTTGTCAGAAAAGTTGTCAGGGGAAACGCTGTGCAAATTTTTCCAAATTTTCCCGCCAAAAGACTTAGTATATATAGGAGGAATTTTTTCTTGACACCTTTGTAATTGATAAATTGAATTTCAATGAACTAATTAAAGAATTCATATGATTTATTGTTCTTTTATTAAAGTTAATGGCTATCAATAAAGAAATGAAAAAGACAACAATGTGTGGATGAAATACTTTAATTATTAAGAATAGACATATTATACATAATAAACGGAGACTACGACTTATATTTATTTTTTATTGCTATTAAATAGTTCAAAAAATTAAAAAAAAAACGGCGCATGCGTATTTTAGGCGCCCGTATTTTTCTAAGTCTTTTGGCGGGAAAATTAAAAAAATTCAAACAGAGTACATGAAGTATATAAAGATTCCTTTTTTAAAAAAAAATTGGCGCATGCGTATTTTGAGCGCCCGTATTTTTCTAAGTCTTTTGGCGGGAAAATTAAAAAATTTCAAACAGAGTACATGAAGTATCCTTTTTTAAAAAAATTGGCGCATGCGTATTTTGAGCGCCCGTATTTTTCTAAGTCTTTTGGCGGGAAAATTAAAAAATTTCAAACAGAGTACATGAACTATATAAAGATTCCTTTTTTAAAAAATTGACGGTGTTACCCCATGATAGCAAATTTACAAAGTTTATTTTGAACGACACTAACTCGAAGGAAAACGCAATACTTTACAAAAACGTGCTAACGAGTAAAAGCAACTTTCTGCAACTTGAAGTGTTTTAGAAATCATTTTGACAAAAAGACAATTTAGGAAAATATCCGAGAAAAACAAGCATCATTCTAAACACGAAGGTGCACTATAAAATTTACTTCTCTGGGAAGTTCACAATACAAAAACTCGGTGTATCGTGCGATAGAAATATACGTGACTCTTGAGAAACAGCGATGTTGCGTTACACTGCGATCATCGAGAATATGTTAATACAGTTTTGCCTGGGATTTATTAAATCCAGGAAATGTCGCATTTTCTAAACTGCTTAAATCAGAAAAATCAAAAATACAAAACAACTTTTGGTACTCTTTCTTGTCTGAACAAGTATCAAAATTAATGGTTGAATTTCCAATTGGAATATCGTGTATTTTTAAAATCACCACACAAAGCCTTATTAACATATTGTAAACGATCAACAGTGTAACGCAACACCTCTGATTCTCAAAAGTCACGTACGCCTCAGTCACAAAATCCACCAAGTTCTCGTACCGTGAACAAACAAAAACTACAAAAATTAGATTGAAATTTGTAAGGCGATGCTAGCAAAACTGACAAAACATCCCGTTACAAAATTAAACTGCAAATTATCTGGTTCTGGTGTTGGTGTTGGTGTTGGTGTTGGTCTCAGTCCCTTTCATAGTGCACCTGTTGAATCCAGTTTGGAATAATCGCCTTCGCAGCCGTATTAGGCCCTATCTTAAGTCCTATTTTTTTGGCTGAAATAAACTTTCTCAATCTGTCTTACTTTTGCTCCCTAATGTAGTATTATCTCCAATGCCTTGTCTGCACTGTCCCCTTTTCCCACTGTCTTCAATTTGTCCTTTGCCTGTCTTGATCGTGATGCCCAAAATCCTGAAGAAATAAAAGAGCGTTTGGTTACAATTACAATAAAGTTGCTTCCTGGTGTGGAAATTCTCAATTAAGAGAATTAAAGATCCCGGTCAAAAAGCTCTTTCAGAATTCATAGTTATGTTTTAGCACCCATAAAGCTCACGAAACACATATTAAAAGCTCTAATTTTAGCACGATCGCGGAAAAATAAATTTATAATATCAATCCCAAGCTCTACACGCTGTTATTCTTTATTTTCAGGCTTTTGTACAGATGTCAAGGAGCTAAAGGATTCATTTTCAAATAATTGTGTTAATTATGTGTCAAGTTTCCTTATCTCCCCTGCACCATGAATACAGAATTCATTTTCTTGTTTTTTGTTGACGGTTTTTCTTTATTCTCGTCACCTGTTTGCTTTCAAACTATTAACAAGAAAAGGAGAAACTGGATTCTGATCACTCTTAGAACGTAATGAATTAGAAAACCCTATTTTTGGCATCGTAGGTTGTCAGTTGTCAATAAGGATTTTCAGATCGAAATGATTTTTCAAATGGCATTTCAAGATGCTGTGTTTGACAGATGATTTGTCAGTTAACACTTGAAGTCATCTGTCAGTTGTCAGAAAGGATGACGAGATCAAAATGCAACTGGCTGTCAGCTGACATTTTAGCCATATGTGTGATCTGTCAGCTGTTAAAATGCTAAGATCGAAACATGATTTTCAGTTAAAAATTCAAGCTATCTGTCAGTCGCCAGAATGTTGAGATCAAAACATGATTTGTCAAATACAATTTTGAAGCTGTCAACATCGATCATCATCATCAGGATTGGTCAGCTACAATTGGTGGTTTTCATTCCACGCAAGTTTCACGCACGCAAGAAATAAAATCGCTTACCATTCAATAAATTGAGTCAAGAAATTGAAATATCGTGGAAGAGTAATAAATAAACAACGTGCCAAAGTTTCGGGGGTGTACGATATTCCGAACTCGAGTTATTCGGCAAAGTGTATCACTGAAAATTATAGTGTTTAGTATGGAAACGCCATGTTGGAGCCCCTCTGAGGGACTCCAACATGGCGGCCGGAAACCAGTGGAAACATCTGGAGTTTACTTTGGCTCTTTCAAAACGTTTCTTCTCTTTGTTAAACTTGAAAACATTCGCATAGACACTTCCCTCAACATATCGGTTACTCAAAACTCGAAAACATAAGGCGAATCGATATTTTCGCGCACGTAACATGTTACCCAGAAACAATGCCGATGTCACGCATCTGAAATTCAAACGGTTCTATTTTCAAAACAAAGCTATCTACCGAGCTGAAAACAGGGCAGCAGATATATGTTTAAAAATGACTTTTGCCTGATGGAGTTGAAAACTCAATTTGTTTTCTGACGTCACGTGAAAACCAAGAATAAGATAATTGTTTGTTTTCAAACATCGTTTTTTGTTATTTAAATTGCCAACAAGTTAAACAAAAGAGTTCTTTGTTTCACCGGCCAATAGTTTTCTGGTTTGCGTATTAATAAGAATGGGTGATATCACTGATATCTTCCCTATATTTCAATCCATTTGCTGGATAAAATTCCAAGCGATGTGTCAATTGTCATTAAGGATGTGGAGTTCAAAAAATTGTTTTGTCAGTTAAAATTTCAAGGCATGTGTCAGAACGTTATCAGCAAGGACGTCGAGATCAAAACACAACTTTTCAGTTAAAATTTGAAGCCATCTATCATCAGTTGTCAGCAAGAATGTTGGAGATCAAAACATGATTAGTTGTCAGAAAAGCTGTTGAGATCAAAACACGATTTGTCTTTTTAAACTTCAAGCCTCCTATCAGTTCTTGCAAATAAGGAAGTTCAAATCGAAACACAATTTGTCTTTCAAAACTTCCAATCATCTCTAAGTTTTCAGTAAGTATGTTCGAGATCGAAACATGATTTGTCAGATAAAATTTCAAGCAACCAATCAGCTCTCAGTAAGGTTGTTGAGATCGAAATATGATTTGTCAGTTCAAGCCGTCTGTCAGTTGTCAGTAAGAATGTTGGAGATCGAAACATCATGTCAGTTAAAATTTCAGTTGTCAATAATGATGTTGGAAATCGAAACATGATTTGTCAATAAGCGGGTTGCCGTTCGAAACATGATTTATCAGTTAAAATTTCAAGCCATCTTTCAGGTATCAGTAAGAATGTTAAAAAATTGAAATCGAAACGTGATTTAATGTCAGTTAAAATTTTAAGCCATCTGCCAGTTGTCAGTAAGAATGTTAATAACTTGAGATCGAAACATCATTTAATGTCAGTTAAAATTTCAAGCCATCTGTCAGTTGTCAATAAGGATGTTGAAAATCGAAACTCGATTTCTCAGATGTTGATATCGAAACATTTGGAGCCATTTATCAGATTCCAGAAACATGATTAAACAGTTTTGTCATAGCACTTATAAAATTAAATAATTAGAAAAATCCATGAAAAGAAATGCACTTTTCTGTGTAATCGCCATTAATCAAAGGCCGTTACATTAATCCTACTCTTGAATGATCAGGAACGTGTTGACTATGAGGTGATCATGAGAATAAAGAAATCTTGCCAGATAATCAAAACAAACATCTGAGAAATAGCAATAACTGGAGAGAAGTGAGGTTTTAATCTCGGAAGGTTGAGCTTTTTGACCTGGGAAATGGATATAATTGGGCTAAACCTAGAGCATTATTCGTGCATTTAGTTTACGTGTATGCTTAGTTCGCAATTTAACGGTTTTATTTATTTTTCGTTGTTTTCCTTATTACTTTTTCTTGTCAGTAACTGTGCTCACATCGTGGGTGGCTCCACCTGAAATGTTCCGCAATTGGTATAGGATTTAATGGAGCCGAAACCAATTGTGGAATTACAAGCATTTTAGGCATCCTACTGATGAACGGTTATGGCAATTAGATATTTTTTTACAGGAGCCAACATTGAGATTGTGGTCTGTCGCCTTTGAATCTGAATACACAATGAAGAAAAGGCGTCTCGTCACTTTTACTTTGGAAATCGAAAAAGGACGAGCGTTTCCAAATAACCTTGACGACGAACTATGTTATTTAACACGAAAATTTTAACCAATAATGTAAGCTATTCTCCAAACTGAATACACAGGTACACTTATTAACTACATATGAAATAAAATAATAAATCGTGACTGACCTGTTATGACAAAGATGTATATTTGACTCCGCCCATTGATCTTTGACTGGCCTGGTGACGTCACTTTATGGCTACTCAGTGTCTGCCTAAAACTGAAATGACAAAGTCATAAGTAAATTAATGAGTTGCTCCTATATTGTTTATCTTCATTTTAGCTAATGAACTATTAACGTTCTGCGTTTTCTTGCATTATTTAATCTGTCCACTAGTAACCCTTCTGAAACCCTCGGAAATTCATGTTGCCGATAAGAGCAGTATTGGAGATCGATAATTTCAAAGAAAAATGGAAATAAACCAGTCAATCAAAACCTTTGATTGCATCCAGGTTAATTTTACTCATGATGTAGAAGGCTAAAAACGCCGTGAGCTTCGGAAATTTTCATCAAAAGTAATTGCAATAGTTTCGCTTACAAAGAGGTACCTTTGTTACTTGTGCCATTCAAGATAGCTACTACAAAAAACATTGTCTAACCTGTTGTATCTGACTGTTAAAACTGATCCTTTAGTGCTTCGTTGTGGTCCTTTGCGGGTTTTGCCTGAAAACAAATAACAATTTTCAGATGAGTGATGCTGTTGGGTTTTGCAGGAAGAATTATGCAACCGTAACCCCTCCACAAGGATCATAAATTTCATTTAAAGTTACACCAGTCGGGAGAACAAGTCAGCCAGTCTTGGCAATTCTTCATTGAAGCACTCGAGGACATTCCCACTTATTTTATCCAATCAAAAACTAGCACGAGAACACCGAAAGTAATCGTACAAGCAAATTCATTGTGTTGCTTAGAAACGTCAGGCACACCGAACACCGTGGGCTCAATCCTGTCTCGGAGAAGAGATTTTGTCATCAACTTGTTCCCCCGGCCCGACTGTACACTGGATTATTTAAAATCCCTAGAGACAAAAGGTTTCCACACCGAATTTCACGTTGCTAAAGATCACCGTATTGAAGATGATAATATGTCGGGGAAGAAATCGTAAAATTTAAAAATAAACCTGCTTGAAGATTAGACCGTCTACTCTGGGTTATTTGCTCTTCATCGAGCCTCAAGAAAACCATCATAAATTTGTTTCTGGTACAAGTCTTAAACGAGCAATAATAAAGTGTGCATGTACATATAACCCATTGAACGTATTTAAGTAGTTACTGTTTGATATTATTCTTGGAATGTTGCCTTGGTGTTTTTTCATAAATTAAAAACACTTGTTCGTTGCAAAAGAAGACGTTCTTTTATACAAGAATTACCTTGCCCCAGTTTTGAATTGTTCGAGTTGTACTTCAAACAATATCTACTTAGCTCGACTAGATCAGTAAATAACTCAAAACATTTACTGGAAAGCACAATGCTTAGATTACATACCAAAAGCAGTTCAAATGGACGCTTCAAATCTTCAAACTGCGCGGTAATGCTCCAAAGATCCACGTATGGGCAAATTTCGTTCCACAAGGTTTCACCAACACGAAATTTCTGTCCAGGACAGGTTGGGCAACGGTTTCTCCAACGTAGAAACGGTATTAAGCGAATTTTGAAGAAAGAAGGCCAAGAAGCCGAACTTCCAAGTGACTCGTGCAAAGGTGGCGAAGAACATGAATAGTCAATGAGTGTAAAAATATTTGCAATGCAAATACAAATCAATGTTTACCTTGAGTGCTGATGAAGGAGACTGAGATCAACAACTCAGCATTCAGTGTTTTAAAAAGTTTATGATCTTATTTTCTCATTCGGATGTTATCGACGGAAAGGACAAAAAAGACGATGCCCTAACATCGTCAAGAAAAATATAGACTTAAAATTACTTACCATGCAATTTGGAAAGGGGGAAGAGTGCGGATGGTTGGGGTGGGTGGGTGGGGGGCTAATTGAAAAAAGAAGTTCCATGTGCAGGTGTGTCATAAGAGAGCCAGGAAGCTTTATATAAGAAAACAACTGAATGAACGCAGATAACGAAGAAAACATAGGAAAAAAAAGAAATGCAAGCTTTCATTTCAGTTATCCAGGTGTCGTACTACAAAATAGCTGAAAGACTCATTTTCCATTGGAATCCAGATATTATTTTAAATTCCCATTTTATTACACTAATAATCAATTTATTGTATTAATACACGTTTGAAATAACGTAAAACAACTAATTATGAGGAAAGAAAATTGCGATGAAACGAAATAAAAATCACTAGACTTATGCAGGCAAACAGTTTTAACAAAAAATCTACATTTATGGCTTTGAAAAAGTAAGAAATTGCTGATAAGGAATTTCTTAAGTTTGCTTCAGAACGATGCTTTCGCTAAAAGATCAGTAATCTGTGGAGGAAGAGAACCAAAAAACTTTTGACCTTAACGAAAAAAAAAAACAGAAAATTGTCAACAGCGAGCGGCGTGGTGTAGTGGTTAAGGCAATTCACTTAAGAGCGGAAGGTCGCAGGTTCAAGTCCACATAGGGTACACAATAAAAAAAATGGAAAAAACCTTCAAGAAAAAGGGATTCTGGGTGATGCAGGGAGCACAAATAAGGGGATTATAAGAACTAGGAGGGGGGAGGAAAACGGATGGCAAATGGGGGAGAACTAGGGGAGGAAGGACGCAGAGAGAATGGGGGTAGGCAAATAGGAACTAAGAGGAGGTGGGATACTAGGGGAGTCGTAGGAAAAGGGGGAGAATAAGGGGGTTTGGGACGCAGACAGAATAGGAGTAAGCAAAAAGGATACAAGAGGATAAGGACATAAGAGAACAAGGTAGGCTAAGTTAAAGGGGAGAGAGAAGTAGTTAGGGTTAGGGTAGTGTAAGAAAGGGTGGAGTTGGTGGTGCTATCAAAGAGGGCGGGGAAGAGAGGGGTGAGAGGAAATGGGGAGGCGACTACGGGTCGGGATGGTGTACGGCACAATATGGCAGTATTCGACAGGGACAAATTATGCTATCCTTTATGAAGAACTTTATATTTAGTAAAAACAAAATGAATACTGCGGCAATAACCATGACAACGCATGTAACCGTTACTACTGCAGATGCATGTTGCGGCATGATGGAAGACTGGAAACATTTTCTACAACATACGTTGTTTTTTTTTTTTTTTTCATGTCTATTACCGCAGTATGCATTTTATTTTTATTAAAGTTAAAATGACCGAAGAATAGGAGTGTTTATAACTTTATATTTTTACAGAAACAGGAACTAATGACTGGGAGAGTCCAACTTTCGTAATAAGCCTACATCCTGGCATTTTACGGACCAGTCTATTTTTAGACTATCTTTCCCAGCGAAAAAGGCCTGACAGTACAGTAAGTCTTACATGACGTGACTGAGCACTACACCTTATCAAGAGGAGTCAGGCAAGGATGCCCTTGTCGGGTCTGCTCTTTGTGGCATGTACTAAAACCAGGGACACTGGAACACCCCGGAACACCAGAAATTTATTGACATTTTATGGTATTTCTGGTGTTCCGGGGTTCCTGGTTTTAGTACATGCCCCTCTTTGTTATTGGTATTGAAATTTTTAGCAATGCAATCAGACAGTTAAGTACAATAAAAGGTATTGAAACTGCATCCGGAAAACGGCGAAACTCCCACAATCTTCCGATGACACCACCAAATTTTGTACGAGATGATTAATCGATAATTAATCTGTTTACGGTGGGATTCTACCTGAAAGCCGTTTTTCCTTCATTTAAAGTGGGTTTAAATCACATATCTCGTTTGCGTTTTAAGGAATGCCAAAACCCTTCCTTCATCTCATCAGTGAATGTTTTGTAAATTTTTGGATGATTTTGGGGTATCATGATTTGGGAGGAGGGAGTTTTTCTTAAAGGAGGTGGAAAATTTGGAGAAATATGAAATAGTGAAGATTTAATGGAGTTTAAAAATTAGAATTTGAAGTTTAAACTTAGAATATGCACATCCAAACAGTCCCTCTACCAAGCTGGTTGCTCTTGGGTGGGGGTCAACTGTCTGTGGGTGTTTCAAAACTAATTTTCTTCCTTTTATACCTACTCTAAACCTCTCAAAATTTCATTCAATTCAGGTAGACCCCGCCTTAATCTTCTCGATAAATTCGAATGTGTTTCTGGCCTTCATATATAAACCAGTTCAAATCGGACTTATTATATGGAGAGGGTAAGTTTCTAAAAAAACTGTGGTGCTGCGTCGGGGGGAAGTATAACAATATAATTTGGTTTTATCAACTGGGTTGATAATGTCAATTGGCCACCGTAAAGAGATTCAAGAGCTGACGTTTCGAGCGTTAGCCCTTCGTCGGAGCGAATATGGCTAGGGTCACCCCGTCTGCGCAAGGATTGAATATTAAACCTCAGACTCAGACAAACCGATATATGCTCTAAGAATATATTTTTCTTAAAACGTCGAAATAGCTAACAAAAAAGCTTTTAATGTTAAACTTGGGACCTTAACCCTCGAAGACATCACTGTCGAACATTACTGTCCTTCATTACTGTCCTTCAGCCCGTTTACCCTCAGTTTACACACGTAGTAAATTTTATAATTAGTCTGTAGATATCACTGGATGCAAGGAGAGGAATCGACAATTTTGTATCAAAAACAATTTTCCCAGTAACAAATTAGGCAAATACCATTTGACCACTTCAGCCCTCAGTATATAGTTACAAGAAGATCTCGAGTTTTTTGTTTTGTAAATAATGTGTTCCATAAAAGTGGGCGAGCGGTTGAATCTTTTAAAGGGGAACTATCGAGGCAGCTCAAAATAGCTTAAGAAATGTTGATTTACCTCTCGAGCAGATCCATCTTCAAAGTGTGCGTGTTAGCGGCCATCAAAGTTCAGTTCAAGGTGATACATTCACGCTCTCTTGCTCAAGCCTGCGAGCAAAGGACGTTTTCACTGACACAATGGACAATTTCTGAGGCCAATAACGTTGACTCGACAGTCTCCTTTCCTGTAGATTAACTACAAAACGCTATTCCAATGTAGCGTCTATCGCTTTCTCTTTCCTCGTGACAGCGAAGGATGAATAACCGAATGATTAATGTAATAGGTATTTGCAATTCAAATGAATTTCCTTTCCAAGAAAAAATAAACCCCAGAATTTTAGTCTCAAAAGTGCTATTGATAGTAAGTCCTCCAGGCTTATATAACCTCACACTAACTAGAGTACTAGCCCTGAAGAAGACTAACTCTGCCAGTTGAAATATTGGCCAATAATTTTTGCCCTTTTGCCGTAGTACCAGCCTTGCAATCAATTTGGTTTTATACACACTTAGAGTGATGTCTGATACGAGCATTTCTTGATCAGGAGATGATCCGGCAATAATCAAGCCAAGTAGCTCGTTGCATTAAAACGTTTTACAGGTGATACGGGTGGAAGGTCCGGTGTGAGCGAAAATCCCCCCGGGGGTTACTCCCTTATATGAGCTATACAGGGACGTGCCGCTGCACAGGGTATAGTTATAATTTAAGGGTATTCATCCTAGACAGGGAACGGCTTGAAGCTTTCGTCGAGTTTTAAGCATATGCGAAATCAGAAACGTTCATCAGTGCATATTTAGCCGTAATCAGTAAACATTGCATCATTTTCAGGACTAGATATTAGCGCTATAGCATAAAAAACGTCCCTTTGTCCTAAACAGGGTAGGTGTTTGACGCTATTTTTGTCCTAAACAGGGTCAAGATTCAAACGTACAGCGGCACCCCTACCCAAACATGGGTCAATTCCCACCCACCCCCACCTCCCAACTGGAAAAAATTGGAATGATAGATGGTCAAACTCAGCTATAAATAAGGTATGGAGACCATTGAGAAAGAAATTGTTTTACATGACACAGTAGAAAAGGTTCTAGAAGCGGCTAAAGTATGTACTTATGTCCCTCGGAAATTTCTCATTTAGCAACGCCGGACACACAACAATCGGCTCACTATCAACCAAAACTATCATTAGGGGATTAAATTTGGCCAGAATACTTTGATATTTAATTTGATTGAATGTTTTCTAGCTTTGTTAGCTTTCAAAGCTATTCCATTAGTGTCTGAGCTATGGTTACATTTTAATAATACACTTTACAACTTTTATCAGTACAGAAAAAGAATATTCTTTCAGTATCTGCCCATGTTGCCGTGGTATGGCCGATGCATCCTTTGCAGCTGTTAATTAAATATCGGTACCAAACGCAAAACAAAGGAAATTCTAGGTCCCTCTGATAAAGCGACGGAAGACTAAGCTGTCATAAAAGATTTCTGTTCGTGATAAATTCGAGCACCAATTGTCAATTAAAAACAAAGAAAAGATTGTTTTAATTAGCATATTATACTGACCAGCTGCAACGTAGTCACCAATTTAAAAGCTTATAATATCGCTCCTGAAGTATTTTTATAAATCCTTAAGTATTCTAGATTCAAGCGGATGTTCTGGATGAGACCTGGATCGCTTCTGCAACCACAACATTTCATTACGATTTGGGGAGATTTCTCTCACGTTCAGGACAAAAAGGTAAAAATGTCTCGTTACAGTACATCTTGTTCTTGAAACACTCCCTTACGAATAGGAACAAAGGACTTTGCTTATCTTCAAAATAACATATTTAGCATTCATTTATACTGTTTTGGAAGAAGAAAAGCGATTTGGGTAACAGAAAAGCTTTGAAAAGACACCAAAGCATTATTTTGTATTTCCTAAAAGAGGATAGTTAGTGTAAGAACGACTATAGAGTTACACTCTTATTGGGAAAATTGAGTATGAAATTAAGGCAGCTCAGTCTTAGCTCAGATTGCATGGCGGATACGTCAAGGAAAAATTAAACAAAACTGAAAGTGATATTCATCAAGCACCAAATAATATTTTTGCTGTCAAAAGTGATTTTCGGCGATAACGGATTTAGAAGTTAGTGGAAAGTAGGAGTAAAGATTATTGTAGTGAAATTATATCGTCCAAAAATATTCTGTTAGTTTTCAACGTGTTGGTAGTAGAACGAAATTACTTATAACGCAGAAATTTTATTGACAAATCTTAGGTTAAATTTACTTTCCGTGCAAATACGACTTTTTGCAATGGTAATATCAAATTATATTCAAATATACCGCTGAGTTTGTGCAATAAACACTGGTGTTTGGCAAAACTTATCGCAGATCTCCAGCTGAAAAACCACAATGTTCAGATACATTTATATGTAAAAGGTTTTCTTAGTTAGAGTTATTCGTCGATTGTTTTTACTGCTGTAAGTAACTCACAAAAGCTTGCAATTGAGCAGGTCACCAGCACCAGTAGCTAGCTACGAGAAAAGAATACTTTTGATGGAAATATTCAAGCCTGCTCTAAACCCTTTCCTAAATTAGATTTTATACAAATCAAAAAGTCGTATACTTACTGTATAATTACTAATTTCGTAGACTGGAGTGGACAGTGTGAAGGTCTATTCACAGATTTAGGCAAAAGAGAAAGAGACCGATATTTTTTACCAGTTTGTTGAAAATTGACGTGTAATAAATACACACAAATTATCTTCTCCTTCGTAATTTCCAGCAAATCTTCTCTGGAAAGCCTAGTGTTATAATATTTCAATTTTAATCACACAATCGCTTGCCAATCAACTGTTGTTTGCTCCATTCACAGTTTTTAGTTTCTTAATCGTTATTGTGTAAACCGTAATTCATTCAAAGTCTTTAAAATGCCAAACTTTCTTTAAAAGGTGGGATTGCATTTCACTGGCAATATGTCTACGGAAAGAGAACATGCTGAGTAGAGAAATACGAAGCACGTATAAGGCTTGAATCTTATACAATAAGCAAAATTTAGAACTATTCTGTTTTTCCCGTTCATATTTGTACTTTTAGAACCTACTAGTTGGTTTTATACATGAAGACGTTTTTGATTCAAACACTCAAAAAGCCATGATATTTTAATAACAGGTTTATCTGTTTTAATCTTTTGCCTTCAATTCCGATGAAAGATACGATACCTTAAATACTTGTATAAACTCATTTAGTCGAAAATGAGCAACTACTAACATACCAAGAAGTGCATTAATAATTTCCTATTTCAAAACCGTAAAATTGTAATGACAAGTAGAGAAAAAAGTACTGAACAATTCAGGCCCCATGGATTCTTGTAAACTGTCATTAGTCACTATGCTGGTGTTCCAAACAACATTTGGCGGAATTGTTAAGATGAAACCAAATGATCAATATTCATTTGCTTTGTATCGTTATGAAGGCGAGGGTTTACAAATTTCAACCGTTTAACTTTCGATTCTATTCTGCACTATCACCGATTTTAATTGTGATAAAAAGGAAAAAGTGGTTAAGATTTTATTTCCTTTTTGTTTTTCCCCAACATAAATCACTCCATTGATCAGTAGAAACTTCGAAAAATTAAGGTTGCTGTCTTTACAACGTCATTGCCAAGTATGCGCATGCGCCAAATGTGGTGAGAATCGTTAACAAAAGATCGAAACTAGAAGATCTTTCATTATCAAATAGGAAACAATGCCAAGAAGGTCCATAAAATGATCGGAATTTATAATAAACTTAATGTAAAACAATCAATTAAGAATCCCTGCTTGAAAGGGTTAGGAATTTAAAGATTGGAGGAAACTTTTCTATATTAAGCTTATTCAAATTGAATTTGGATAAGCTCATTGAAACGTATTCAAAAATACAGACGTTTCAAACAGACAAATCCACATTAGAAAGAAAAAGACACATTAGTTTTCCCTTGGATTTGCAGGATCCCTCGAGTTCTCATTATAAACGTGGTCTCAATTTTGAGTTTTAGCAGTAGCCACGAGCATTACTCATTTCGAGCGTCGTGTACATTTATGAAATGCACAAAGAAGCGCCGACAGTGAAGGTTGATTCAGAGAAATTAAAATGTGTCTGCCTTTTGACATCTTGCATTAACAATGCTGCTCTTTTAATATGTTTCTGACGTATGCAGACTGTATGTATTCTATTCTGCACTATCACCGATTTTAATTGTGATAAAAAGGAAAAAGTGGTTAAGATTTTATTTCCTTTTTGTTTTTCCCCAACATAAATCACTCCATTGATCAGTAGAAACTTCGAAAAATTAAGGTTGCTGTCTTTACAACGTCATTGCCAAGTATGCGCATGCGCCAAATGTGGTGAGAATCGTTAACAAAAGATCGAAACTAGAAGATATTTCATTATCAAATAGGAAACAATGCCAAGAAGGTCCATAAAATGATCGGAATTTATAATAAACTTAATGTAAAACAATCAATTAAGAATCCCTGCTTGAAAGGGTTAGGAATTTAAAGATTGGAAGAAACTTTTCTATATTAAGCTTATTCAAATTGAATTTGGATAAGCTCATTGAAACGTATTCAAAAATACAGACGTTTCAAACAGACAAATCCACATTAGAAAGAAAAAGACACATTAGTTTTCCCTTGGATTTGCAGGATCCCTCGAGTTCTCATTATAAACGTGGTCTCAATTTTGAGTTTTAGCAGTAGCCACGAGCATTACTCATTTCGAGCGTCGTGTACATTTATGAAATGCACAAAGAAGCGCCGACAGTGAAGGTTGATTCAGAGAAATTAAAATGTGTCTGCCTTTTGACATCTTGCATTAACAATGCTGCTCTTTTAATATGTTTCTGACGTATGCAGACTGTATGTATTTGCTTATTATTGACTGTTCTGTACGGTCCCATCACTCCGAAAGAAAAATGATATTATCTTTTTACTTCAAATTAGCAAAATCGAACAGTTGTGATAAAATATACTTGACAAATATTTCAAAATGAAACAATAATTTTGTTTTTGTCCTTCTTGATTTCAAAACTGTGCTAGGACAGTTCTTTCGCCTTCGGGCATTTGGAATAATAAAGGATTTTCTGTGTTTAGAATGCACATGTCCAAATCTGCTTATTACTGTTTTCAAGTAAATTACTCAGCTGAAGAAATTTTTCCTGGTTTCATTTCCGCGGATAAAAATAGTTTGAAAAATCACACAAAAGCAATTAAAATTCGTCCGATTCGGAGAGGGTTAAGTGTTTTCAAGAAGCATTGAGACTAGCTAAGCGAGCCAAAATGTCCGTATGCTGTTATTTCAGTGCTGGTAAATTTGAAAGTTAACCGGGTCAGTATACTCATTAGCCAATATAAATCATATACAGCCTTTCCTATTCATTGTTATATAGGAAATGTTTCTAACGCCCCATTTATATGGTCTCGGGTACCCGAGCCAGCCCCTCCCCCGAGTTACCGTGGGCGAGCTAACGTTTCACTAAAACTTTAACTCAGCTGATAGGTACAACTTTTTGTCATATAAACGCTCGGTAAAGTTGTCTCAGGCACCCGAGACCATATAACTGAGGTCTAAATTGACACTTTTATCTGCTTTTAAAACATGGGGTTTGTTGATAAATTTTGCTCAGTGTTTAATATCGATCATTTAACAACCGAGAATATAATTTATTTGTTACTATGATGGTTCGTTTTCAAAGGAGCTTCTTAGCCAAAAATTTTCATGTTTGTCGTAATTTCGCTCCTCATCTGTCTAAGAAACAATTTCTGATCTCAGCCGCCGTCTTCGTTCTCTTGCGATTTGTTAATGCTATCTTAATGCGTCTTTATCTTATTCATGAGATTTATTTCGTTTCAATTCGTAAAATGCCGTGCCTTTGTCAAAATGTTTCGGCTAACGCTATACGAATTAACAGCTTTACATAGCCCGGAGACAAGCCACTTAGATAAGATATAATGCAAGATTTGACCAAAAAAGATTAAAGGATCGCATCAAATGTGATAATATAAATGAACTGTTTGCACCTACTGACTCGCAATACTATCAAGCCCTGTGTTAATTCTACAGTTTTTACCTAAGTTAGAAGTAAAGTGATTCAAATGGCATAGGACATGACAAGGGTTTGATGTTTATAGCAGAAAATCAACGTTGATCACATGACCAGTGTGATTGTCTTTATTTTAGTTTTTCGGACGCTAAAATGATCAAGATTTCGTAAGTATTGACGCGAGAAGGAGCAGAATTTTAACTGGCAAGTTATTCAACATTTTGAATGAAAAATCGTGTTTTGACCTCCATATATTTGTTGACATATCTGAAAAACGGCCAAGTTTTGAACTAACTTAACAATTGACAAACGACCAAGCATGTAACTGGCAACTGGCAAACAATCGATCGAGGAAACATTGTTTCCGAAATATCGTTGCCGGTTGCGGAAACAGTTTCTTCTAAATGTCTCCCGTTTGCGCGCACTAAAATGCAACATATTTCTTGCAGAAACTAATTTTGTTTCTAAGAGACCAAATATATCTTTTTTTAAGACATTTTTTTAATTTTGGTTTCGTAGCAAATGTTCCACGATTTGCGCGCCAAAGGAAGGAATTACGTGAAACCATTTTTTCCACCAAAATTTCTTGATTTATTTTACAAGGGCTTTAAAGTGTCTATACGGGCAAAAGCGATTGTTTTGGATTTGGTATCTCTAGAATGCGTAGAAAACTATTAACAGTGAAATGAACTGACAGAAAGATTTGACGCTTCCTGACTTGGCGTCACGGTCCGTTCTAGAACCAGGACTCTTTTTTTGAAGCAACTCCCGGTCATCTTCATTGGGCGTGGCCGACGCGGGAACTTTAACGCTCTTTTTTGTGGCAAAAAAGTTGCGGAATCCAAAAAATAAAATTGGAATACTTGCTTATGCAATATAAAACCCTGTAGGCCATGTAGACACTTTAACTGACTTCAATAGCACCTCGCCATTATGACAAATCAGTGTCAAGCTCTGAACACTAGAAACAGTGGGAAAACAGCAAGACTACCAAAGGTCAAACTGGACTTTGCGCGCCGTAGTTTTTATTTTTTAGGTACCTCGATTTTTAACTCATTGCCGCTAAGTTTAAGAAACTTTCATTCTAGAGTTTTATTTAGGAATGTCTTGGACGATTATTACTTGTAATTTTTATTGTAGTTTTTATTGTAGTTTTTAATGGTTTTTTAACTTAGTGCATTTTTTCGCTTTAATATGTATTTATTTTATTACTAGTTTTTAATTCTTAGTCAGCAGGACCCCGTTGATAACAGTACTTTGTACTGAAGGGTTTTCCTGGTTAAATATTCAATTTGTTATTATTAGTTGTTTTTACCTTCAGAGATGCAGCAGCTTTATCTGGTTTCAGTTGCTTTATTTGCAATCAATCAGCAACACCCGCTGTTCCGAGTCCAAGGAGGTTGTCCGGCAAATGAAAAGAACGGAAACAAGGACTGGAGTTTTGCTGTGTTCGAACGTAAGGAAAAAGGTAAATTAATGGCTCTAGCATTACCCGGAGACGCGGTGACCTGGTTGCGCGCAATGCATGATTTCCAAGAGCAATGTCTTGTCGATTCGCCTTTATCGACTCAGCAAGAAATTGAGAAATTGCTTGAAGATAAAGATTCGGAAAATACTAAAAGATCGACAAAAGTAGCAAAGGAACTGTTCTACGAATACCTTAAAATAGAAAAACATTCATGAGCCACAAGACAAAAAAGAATTAGTGTTGAAATCTTTTTATGTGGAAGCGCGAAAAAAGGATGGATCGTTTTACTCCATGGGAAGCCTGAAAACAATGTATAATAAAACAATTATTAGATACGGTTTTTGTGATATCAGGAATAATCAAGGACTCGGTTAGTGTTATCAGCCTCAGCCTTCGGCTACGGCTAATAAGGGCGATGTAGCAGCTTTCTAATAACACTCACCTAGACCTTGATTATTCCGGATATCACAAAAACCTCATCCAATAATTGTTTAGAATTTGTACGATGGACATGATAAAATTCAAAAAGTTTGAAAACATTTCAGTATCCACTGATTATATTTTTTGTTTTACTTTTTCGGTCGTTAGTTATTGCTTTACCAATTATGCCTCAGTTGAACTTTAGGTCTTTTAGTCGTTTATCATCAGCCAGTCACTCAACTTTATAGCAAAGGCCCGGACACAATGTTTGATATCACTCGATACAATCTGTCCACCAAAATTTTAACATGTCATAAAAACTCCTGACCCTACTTCATTATTATGCGTAGAAACTATTGTATCCAACCTTAAAGGGACGAGTGTCCCGACTAATTAATGAAATTTGAAACGCCTCTTTCCTGATTTCCAAATCATATTGCCAAATCCCACCAAATGTACTGAATTTAAAAACAGTCAGGTATATCAGCCGAGACAATGTCTCTTTAAGGGTGCACTCAGCGCACGGTACTTGAAAACTGCGCGGTGTTCGGGTCTTTGCACCCTCAATTTTTTCTTTTTCGATCGATTCCTTAGATTCCTTATTTATCTACCTCTCATAACCTGCTATGTTGCCAACCTCAATTAATTACATAGCTGTTTCTGTAGACTCATTCTGTTTCCGTATGCAATTTTTATTTATTTTCATTCTTTTAGTTTGTAAAACTTTAGAGTGTATTTTTTTTCTCTGCTTATCCTGGCCCGCTTCGATTAGCACTGAGCACTACCTGCGGAGCCAGGCCATTGAAACGTTACTAAGAACGTAATAAAAATATTGTTCTATTGTTAACAGGTAAAGCGTTAAAAAATCACGTGTTCCTTTCAAAAATTGTTCGATCCGAAATGGAATGCACTATGACCTGTATGCGCAATACGCAGTGTGAATCTTTTAACTATCAAGACAGTAACGTGGGTGCACGCCATGTTTGTGAACTGAATGACCAGACAAGATTGACGCGGTCACATGACCTACTACAGCGAAATGGGTTCTCGTACTACGGCTCTGGATTGGTAAGAAATATATAATTATTTGACATGCAAATGTTAATTATTTGACATGCAAATGTATAATTATTTGACATGCACAAAGTGTAATTATTTGACATGCAAATTTATTACAAGGCAAAACATTTTTGGGCTCATTGCTATTTTCTAACGGTTAAATAATATTTTCCCCCACAAGTCAAATGCAGCAGTAGACACCTTATTCCAAAATGACTACCATCTTAATATTCTTTTGTTGGCATTCAAATTAGCCCTTGTTACCTCGATTTTAAGCTCAAAAATCACAAGAATATTTTATCTTGAACGAGGCAACAAGGGCCAATTTGTATGTGCATAAATCAGCAGCCATTTTGGAATAAGATGTATGTAGTATTAAACAATTGATGCGTGCGATGGCGGAAAAGGACATTGCATATATCTTGGTGCGGGTTTAATAAGTTGTCTTATTTTCTCAAAGTACGTATGGCACATCTTTAAATAATGGGTAGTTCCTCTTAATCCAAATGTTTAAAGTTTGTCAATTCCAATTCTTCTCAAAAATTTTCATTCCAAGCCATCCTCATGTTTACTTAGTTTATTGTTTGGTGTTTTTCAAAGATGACGTCATTCATCTTGATCAAACCCCTTTAAACACCGCGCCCAAGTTTTACTTCTCTCTAACAGTAAAGTCAATACGCTTGTTGTCATAGAAACCGTGCTTACACGAGATTTGTCAGAACGGCGGAACATGCCATCCAGTGTTTGATAGCATGGCGGATCCCTACTGCTGTCAGTGCAATGAACGTTACACCGGTCAACAGTGTCAACATCTTAAGGGTAATTAGTACGAATAATTAACGTTAATTATTTGTGAGCAATATAAAATAATTTTCCAATCGATAGTAGTAGAATATCGAATCGAGGACACTTTATGAACAATCCTGGATGAAAATCACTCTCTTACGCTACTTCCGTAATGGAGGAAGTTTCTTGAGAAATTTACCAAACTTGTTGTTTTCGATTTTTGCAGTTCGTTATTGGTCTCAAACCTCCCCAGTTTTACTATCTTTGACGTTTAAATTAGTTTATCATCATCGACATTAGTAATCTATAGTTATTGAAAAGTATTCTTTCAATTTCAAGGCAATTTTGCAATCAGAATTACAAGATTTTTATAACCAACACAATTAAAAAATGCGAGGGGGTTTTACCAACTAAATCGGAATCCTCAATACGTATGCCTCGAATCGAATCGTTATTTCCGTAATACTAGTATTGTAAATTTTTGTGTTTGTTATGTAAATAATAATAATAATAATAACAATAATAAATAAATAAATAAATACATATGCCTTTCCTTGATAGATAACTCTCAAAATCTATCCTTTATATGGCATACCATGTCCTCTTCAATAATAACGAAATTTTAAATATATTTTGTATCCTCCGGATAGGTTTCCGTTTTACCAATAGAAGCTCAGGAGATTACGCTTCAGTATCAGTCGGGGGAAACATAGTGGTGACGTCATTGACTGTTTGTGTCCGATTCAAAGCCAGCAAAGTGGGATATGGAACAAGCACGCCCATGTCGTACTTGACAGGCGACTTCACTGCTGCTTTGCAGCTCGTAAACAGGACGATTAGGATTTACATTAAAGAAATATACAGGTAATAACTGGATGGTGAGTGTGGACTTAGGCGTACGGGCATTTTATTCCTGGGGGGTGGGTAATGTGGTGAACCATTTGCCCAAAAAATTATCTCGGGCTGCCTTGCCCAAATTTCTCTTGTTGCCCAGAAAATCGGATTTGCCCAAAATTTGGGTGAGGCTGTATAACCCTTCCCCCCGGGCGTCCAATTAAACGCTCTTGTCCAACCTGCAATGGACTAGCATCCCATCCAGGGGGAGTAAAAATCCTTATGGTCACTTAATGATCTGGAACCGGACTTAGATAAAGACTTTACACTTGCCTTTTACCTCAGAACGCATTTTATATCTAGGATTTCTATCTAACTTAGCGTCAAAGAGTTGCTTTCGCAATCTTTTGGTTGTTTATATTTCAGTGATTTTCCTTACGTATCTTTACTGGACAACACATGGCATCACGTGTGTTTCACGTGGGAGGGCATCGGTGGGAATCTGTCGTTATACTTAGATGGCCTCCTGATTGGACAAAAACAGAGTGTACATCCGGGATTAACCTTTAACAGTACAGGGCTCTTGGTGATTGGACAGCTAGAGAAAATGATTGACGGGAAATTTTACTTGAATGAATCTTTTCTTGGGGAAGTTACGGACGTGAATATTTGGAAAGATGTGTTGGCTCACAGTGTCATAAAGGAACAGTCACATGTCTGTTATGGTCACATGGGGGGCTTGCTTGGTTGGTCTCCATTTTCAAATAAGTCGTTACAGTTTAGCAATGAAGCAGAAAGTATTCCTTCAGAGTGTTCAGGATTTGGTGAGTATCAATCAATCAATCAATCAATCAATCAATCAGTCATTCAGTCAGTCACTCAGACAACCAATCAATCAATCAATCAATCAGTCAGTCAGTCAACCAATCAATCAATCAATCAATCAATCAGTCAATCATTTAATCAACCATTAGAAAATGATTCCATCCATCCATCCATCTATCAAGCGGACAGTCAGTCAGTCAGCCCATCAGTCGGTCAGTCATAGTCAGTCAGTCAAACAACAATTCAACCAACCAGTATGTCAGTCACTCAGTCATATAAAAATACTTTACTTCTACCATACTTTATTTCTTCAGATCCCTCTATTAATTACGATCTAGAATTTCCAAGGAGGACTGATGAAGACTTCGTGATGGGTCCAACGCTTCCGCCTCTGTCAGCTTTCACTGTTAGTCTCTTTGTGAGCTTCACAGATGATGGAGACAAAACTTACTTCAACTACTTTGCCAAGGGTGCAATGAATGAAATCTTTATCCATGAAAGGAAGAAGCAGTTTACAGTTCGAATCAGAGGAGTAGCGAGGTAGCCTTTAAATCGTAAGATTGTAATCGCAATCATCATTGCAACTTATTATACAATACACCCTCTCTTAACGGACAGTCACCTCTGCGAGACGGACACCTCTATAAAACGGACAACTGGTGTTGGTCCCTGCGCGCCGTTTTTCAGCCATTTTCCTGTATCTAAACTTTCTATAAGCCGGACACCTCTATAAAACGGACAACTGGTGTTGGTCCCTGCGCGCCATTTTGCAGTCATTTTACTGTATCTAAACTCTCTATAAGCCGGACACCTCTATAAAACAGACAACTGGTGTTGGTCCCTGCGCGCCATTTTGCAGTCATTTTACCGTGTCTAAACTCTCTATAAGCCGGACACCTCTATAAAACGGACAACTGGTGTTGGTCCCTGCGCGCCATTTTGCAGTCATTTTACTGTATCAAAAGTCTCTATAAGAAGGAAAACTGGTACTCGTCCCTGTGTGCCATTTTTCAGTCAATTTACTTTATCTCAAAGGGACACTGTCACCATAATGATTTTTAGCATGATTTTCGAAATCTCAAAAACATACATCGATCTCAATAATGGTTTTATTTTGTAGAGCATTGCTCGACAAATGATTAAAAACATTTGAAAGTGAGGATGGCTAACGATGGCGAGGATGGAAACGGATTGTGATATGGATTTTTGAAAAAGCGTCAGGATGTCAGTTTTTCAAAGGTTCAAGTTTGGCTCGAAAATCGTTGAAATTTTGCCAAAATGTTGCTGCAGTGTGGACATTTAGTTAGAGCTTATTAAGTTCTTGTTACATAAATTTAGGGACCATTTCGTGAATTTACAACAGGTTTAGGCAAATATATCGTGACCGTGTCCCTTTCACTTTCTCTTAGCCGGACAACTGATGTTGGTCTCTGCGCACCATTCTTCGGTTATCTAAACTCGAGCTCTGTTAAGTATTCTAATTCAGGGGGCATTTCATTGGATTACAACCTTTAGGGAAAATCTTAACTAAAAGTTCACAAAAATCAAAGACACAAGAGACAGCGAACACTTAACCTCCGAATCCATCACCACTCGCATCCTTCTGCACAGGTTATATGGTAGACATTACTATGGATTTTTGGCGAGAGAGTTGAATTGTTAACACATTGCATTGCAGGCAGGAAAACTTTCGTATTTCACCTGACGGACTTTGGAACCATGTTGCTGTGACTTGGGAGAATGTTAATGGAACGTATGAGGTATTCGTGAATGGACAGAGAAAGGCGGGAGGAGAGGGACTGGAAAATGGAACTACCATCACAGCTGGTGGAAACGTTGTTCTTGGGAACGACAGAGATAGTTTTGGTTATCAAGTTCGAGATGCTTTTGTCGGGAACATTTCACAAGTGAATCTCTGGGACTATGTTCTTCAGAGGGAAACTATAGCGTTACTTTCTCAGCGGTGTGGAAAAGAAAATGGCGAGATTGTGGCTTGGAGAAACTTCAGGGCGAGGCCGTTTCATGGTATGGTCAACATCCGAGAGCCTTCGTCATGTAAAAGACAACAGTAAGATAACAGACACTTCTCTGGACTCAGCGTCGACGGAAATTGAATTTGAATTGAAATCTACCAGTACCCAAGGAAGCGATGTGTCTTCTCCAGAAAATGTAACGCAAACTGAATATAGCGCAAATAGGGTTCATGCACGACAAGTCGATAGTTTTCCGTTGAACGATTTAGCTACACAAGTTCTAAATTCGTGAAAGAGAAAATTACTTTATTTTGACAGTGAATGTGAAAACCGCTACATATACTTATCACCTCTGTCTGCTTTACTTTCCGGCTGTCAGAATGCAAGTATTCCTTACCCCCGGGGGTGTACTCCCATATATGGGCTATATAGGTATGTGCCGCGGGATAGGGTATGGTTTTAGGAGGTTCTCGATCCTTTTGGCATTATTCCTGGTGTGATCCTTGGATATGGTATCGAAATTTTATCGTCTAAGAAGGCTCCAGACCCTGATTAGGGCAGACTCGCTTCAAATTATACAACGAACTTCATAATGCAAAGGCTGATCAAACATGCAGGTGGAAACTGATGGTATTTTTAATTAGGTCCAATATTTCGGATGGACAAAACCAACCTTCATCAGGGGCATTTAATTATATACCCTGTTTAGGACTGAGGGGTCAAAAATGACACCCTATCCAGCGGCACGTCCCCGTGCAGCCCATATAGGGGAGATCCCCCGGACTCAGAGAGGTTGGCGCAAGTCCAAGAACTAGTCGAAGATAGAAGCAAAAGAATCAGCGTTAAATTTACAGATCTAAAAGTAATAATACTTTAATTAAATGTCAATAGAGTGTTTGCACATGGTATTCCAAATGTCCGGCCATGCAGTGTGCCTTTTGAGGTATGAGACGGAGATGAGGAGCGACATTTCAAATCGTAATGGTTTGAGCTCATCATGTCAAGATGGTAACAATAAAAAAAATTACTGCGGTGAACGAATAATTTGAAACTTTAACACATAGAGAAACTTATGAATAAATCAAAAGAGACGCAGAAAAAAGCTTGCTAGATATGAAGCTTTTCCATTAAAACCTCCATTTTAAGAGATTTGAGCGATTCGAGTTTTCCGGCGACATTTTGTGAGTTGTAAGGGTGGCCCGAAGTTCGCATGAAACGTTACTAAAACGCGTTCAAAACACCCCCACACGATTTTTCGAAAGAACACTTTGAAAGTTTGGAGTAGGCTAGTTTCCCGGCGCCAATTTCTTAGGGCTTGTATGGACCGGGTCAAAGTCCACCATGAAAGTTGGGTAATTAAAACGCGTTCAAAACTCCTCCAAATTGGGGCGAATCGAAAGAACAACCTCAAACCGAAAGGCATGAAGTGCGAGGCAGAGATTTAGAGACGTACAAATATAAAGCATATGATCTGAGTTTGGTGACACTTTACTTGGGTTGCACTGCTTTTGTGCCTCCCGCTTCCTGAACTTACTAAGTTGCGTTACATTGCGTTACATTACGTGCGTGTTGCTAAGTGACGTCACTGAACTGGTGGTTGCTATGGGCCACGTGCGAGGAGACAAGGTGCGTTTGTGTTTGAGCGAGTGTAGGGTTTTCGTTCAAGACGTGTTGCGTGTGCTCAATGGAGCGTTCTGAGTTGAGAATAAAGCTGTGTAACGACGAACCCGCTGTGTTTTATCGTCGCTTCGTGACAGCTTTGCCATTACACTTGAGCTCGTTTAACGAAGCTAGTTTTGTGATGGTGTGGCAACCAATTGAAACATATTACATTTTTGATCAAGTACCCCTTTTAATCAAATATTTTTTAAACACATCAACTAACACAGTACTCTTTTTATTGAGCGTTTTTATGGAATTTGTCGTCATGGTAACGCACACCTCTCAGATTTTTAGTGATGCAGCCATGGCCTTGATGGCAGCAAAGGTTTCCAATCCAGTTGGCATGATCTGATTGGCTGGCAGAGCGAATCCATATCGGCCTGTGTCTCTCAGCTCCAGAGCAAAGGCGTACCTCACTCCCAGGACTTTGTAGGCCCAATCCTTTGTGGATCCTGAATTGGCGTCTAAAAACATAAATCATTACAAGTTACGATAATGTATTGTGTTATTCAAGATGTATAATTTTAAGAAGATGACCGCGAACCAACTGGTATATCGTGTTCGTAAGTATGGCCGGAAGCTGGTTATGAACTTGCTTTATTATGTTGAAATTATAAGAAACACCAAAATTGCTGAATGCTAAGAAATATCAGTTATCAAAAAACTATTATTAAAGGATTCAATGATCTTACCAGAGTGGAACTTAATTCTATTTCTTGGCAACCTGTCACAAATTCAAATCCGATTAACTAACCTCCCAACATGTAATCCTGCACTTCTGCTCCAAAATACTCGTTCTACTTTAATTTTGTCTGTAGAATCTTGTTATCCAATTTATTTGTATATTTGGTGGCACTGGGCAAATGAATATAATTTGAAAATTAGGAAAGAGGAATTTCTATAATAGTCACCGGCGGATTACTGTCCGTTTAACGACCGCGCGCACCAGCTAGTTTACAGGTGCGCCACGTAACAAAATAACAACATAAAAATGTACATTTGGGAATAAATATTTAAACTAAACTAGCTCAGATTATTTAACTACTATAAAAAATATAAAAATGTTATTTGAATCCCACAAGACTGTGGGGCCACGTCTTGTTAGCGCTCCTTCCTGGACACCCGAAGGAACTACCTTATCGTTTGTATACACTTTGAAAAAATTTAGCTTCAATCCGTTTCATTCTTCTCCATCCTCAGCCATCCTTGTTCCTTTTCGGTATACTATCACTCCTTCAACATTTTTCTTCCTTAGCAAATCATTATTTTTAGGTTTCCTTCATTTTAAGGGTAATTTAGGTTGTTGAAGAAATAACTCAGAATATCGTGACGTAGCTCCCTTAAACTCTGCAAGTTAAACCCCTATGGCGACGGGGAGCATTGTCATCCTGATCACATAACAGTCCCCCCTCCCCTCCACCTGTGCCGCGATAACAAATTTTGTTATAACTTTCTTGCTACTCACAGATAATAATAGATGAAGGTCCAACTCTGTACCGAGTTTCGTATCCTGCATCTCCCAACGCTTTCACAGCTATATCGGAGACACGTTTCTAATATAATAAAATAAAATTAAAATGTGGTATTATCGCTAACTGGTCAGTGTTTAACACTGACGAGAACTGTTTGCTTCCGTGCGAAACATACGAAAATTATTAACCTCTTACTAACCAAACGCGAGGGCCGTACTGATGAATATTAGCCAGAGGTCGTAGAACCAACCAGAATGCTCGGATTTATGTCAAGACTACACGTTACGGTGTAAGCCCTTTGAATTCTGGAGCAATTCTAGCTATAGTGGTTAGAAGAACTTTTAAATAAGCACTATCCGAGTGCCATATAATAAACTGCTTACTAATCCAGATTGCTCGCGCCGTACTATTGTTCCTCTGTCGTTTTTGTACGCACCTCGCTGAGCTCAGACTGTACTGCCAACACCTCGTGCCAATATTGCCCAGAACAGCCTTCTTGCTCGTCTAGCAAAAGGTTAGTGTTCGTTAGCTCTCCTGCTCAGCGGATTTTGTATCAAGTGACCGCATAGGCTTACGAGCCGGGGGGCACAGAGGGATCTGCATCCCCCCAGCCAAAAATCAAAAAACATTTGCGACGGGATTCGCGGATTATTACTAGAACATGACTGAACTACTTCTGTGTAAGTGACACGAGGAGTCCACCTGCAGAGTTAACTGTTTGTAAGACATTTTAAGACGGAATCCATCAGGAAGTCGAGTAATATTTATTTAAGTTGTACATAAATCGAGTACAATTTGAACCATATTGCGTTATTTTCTACCCTCAATAAAAGGTAAAGATTTCAGTAATTATCCGTAACCCTGGCGGATTCCGTCTTAAAAACTGGCTTACTAGCTCGGCGTAGTCTTTTGGATATTCCTTTTTATAACCCCATGGTGTCATCCATAACTGACTATATGCATGAATATCCATGTAGCCAATCAGGTTTTGCCGGTTTATGTAAAGATACCGGGCAACGTTCCTGACTTCGATTTCAGAAAATGGGCGACTGCCGTAATAAGTGTCACTGCACGGATTGCTGCTGGCACCAGGTGCTGAGGAAAATAAAAACATATATATTTTAATGGTAAAAGGTAAAGCCTTTTAAAGGAACACTGTCTCGGTATTTTGGCGTCATTTTAAAATGCTGAAATATGTTCTTGCATCAATGGAAACCCAAAAATAATGGTGTAGTTTTGTTACCTAGGACTATATCACTACACTGAAACCGTTTATTGCCGCCCATCACTTAGCATGGCAAGGATGGAAGTGGATTGAAAAAATTCTAGAGCCATTCCTTGAAAATATCGCCAGAAGTTCATTATGGTTACAATTCGTTTGATATCTTCCAGTTGGTCAAAAGTGCCAGGTGATGATTTTAGCAATGAATGAAACTGAACTTATTTTCAGTTATAAGCAAAGAACAGAAATTCAAACCGCCCAAAAGACGCGCCTCCTCTGACCAAACATGTCAACTAAGGAAAATGATGACGTGGAAACGATTATCATGATTATAGGAGCGGTACGTTGTTGCATACAGATGGTTAATTAGTTGGTTCTGTGGATATATTATTCATAATTATAGAAGCGGTACGTTGTTGCATACAGATGGTTAATTAGTTGGATCTGTGGATATATTATGTAGTAGATAAAATATGAGCGGGAGATCTGTATGGGCATTTACAATTGCGAGCCGATAGGCGAGCAATTGTAAAGCCCATACAGATCGGACGCGAATATTTTATCGTACTTGTGAAATGAAAACAATAAATTGAATGCAAAGTATTGTTATTCGATTCCATTGTGCTTTGCATTTTAATCAGTAAAGATCTGTATCAAAAGTTAATAAATACTAATTAGATGAGCAGGAGTTTTTATCAAAAGTTAATTCTACTCTTGATTTGTATTGGGGTTTACAGAGCATTCATGTGACCTAAATAGTACCTTTGCATTGGATCTACTCCTTATGAATTATTAATGAATTTTACAATCATAATTATAGAAGCGGTACGTTGTTGCATACAGATGGTTAATTAGTTGGATCTGTGGATATTTATCGGTTGCCAAATTGGAATATTAGACGGAAAATGCCGGATTCTTCTCTCTTTTACATCATTAGTTTTCGGTTTCGAAAAGTAATAAATATAACAAAGATGTTTTTTTTTTACTTTTTCATAGGCCCTGACTGCGACATACCCCTTTAAAGATGGTATTTGGCCCTCAACAGACTGGAAAAATTTATCCTGAAGAGGTTACACACCACTTTAAATTTTCAACAGTTGTAGGTTGCTGTAAAGCTGCCCCAGGAAAAGAATTTAACTTCGAACAGGTTATACTGTTGCCATTGTAGCTAGGAAAACCACAACTTGTTGCCAATAATTATAATTTGGCATTTGTTTGATACCATTGTCGTAGCAGCAACTAATTAAGATTTGCAGTTCTGACCCATCAATGTGAAAGAGCTGGAAAGTGTTGAAAACTGGTGCTAGCCACCTTAAAGTAAGCTAGTTTTGATAACAAACGTAAACACAGGGGTCTGTAACAGTCTGGTATCGAGATGTCTCTCACTTTGTTGCTATGGTTACCTGCCCAGGCGGCGTTCCAGTTCCGGTTAGGGTCTGTTCCAATGCAGTTGGAACCTGGATTTGGAGATCTCGTCTTCCTCCACATTCGATACTATGATTACATATACAACAAAATCTATCAATGACACTATTAAAACTTTTGCAGAAATAAAATACACAAGTAAGTCTTTGAAATCTGCGTTTTTGCAACATGCATTGTTAATTTGTGAGAGAAAATCAAACTATGACTGACCCTTGTATGCGTGTACTCATATCCGTCGACATTAAACACCGGCATGATTACCCAGTCCAACTTATCCACCATGGCCGTAACAGATGCATCCTTGCCGTACTTGCTAAGCATCTGGTCGTTGAAAGTAAAGAATAAACGAGAGTTGTAAGCGTAACTAATACCCAGTTCACACCAAAGCTTAAACACGTTTAAAAGCTGTTTAGTTAATAAGTTGGACTGATTACCCAGTCCAACTTATCCACCATGGCCGTAACAGATGCATCCTTGCCGTACTTGCTAAGCATCTGGTCGTTGAAAGTAAAGAATAAACTAGAGTTGTAAGCGTAACTAATACACACCAAAGCTTAAACACGTTTAAAAGCTGTTTAGTTAAACACGGTTTAAAATTGCTTTGTTCATAAAAGTTACCAGCTGATGATTGTTGGCTTCAAATTTGGCACAATGAAAGAGCACATTAGAACTTACTTGAATCCTATGTAAAATTAAGTCTTTCAGTCTTCTGTTGCTTATTTTCATTTTGTCTAACCTGATTTAACTAAACAAGTTTTGTTGGTGTGAATGGGGTATAAGAATAAAAAAATTAACAGTTAAATAGAAACAGAGAACAAGTTCGTGTTAAAGGATGGATGACACTTAAGCCAACTTTTTTCAATTTCGTCAATTACAATCCTTAATTATTACAGCCTTTGGAAAACCGTTAATTCAACGTTTCCTTTGATTAGAAGGAAATTTTGATTTATGCGATTGTAATTTATGCATTAATTATATAGCTACATCGAAATCCATTATTGTCAACAGATGCATTTTTTATGAATTTTTGCCAGCTGTCCAAATTTAAAATAAATTGGACAGTTTTTGCTCAAACTGTCCAATTTAAGAAAAATCTGGATAGCTTCCATAAACCAATCAATTGTCAAGAAAAACTAGTTTGGAGGGCGAAACATGCGATGTTCATATATTCTCGGTATTTTTTCTCATCCAATTATTTTCAAATCGGACAGCATGTAGTCCTATTACATATACTAACCGAAAAAGATGACTTCATTCATGGTCACTTAAGGGAGCTACGTCATTGTTAGCGCACTTTGAAAAATTTAGGCTAAATTAATCCGTTTGAATTTTGTCTATCCTCAGCCATCCTTATTCCTTTTTGGTTTAGTATCACTCCTTTGGTATTTTTTGTCGTTAGCAAAGTTTTATTTTTTAAGGTTTAACAAAGAAAAAGCATGTTTATGAGTTAAAACCTTGTTCCTTTATAGAACAAACCTGTTTTAACAGAGAATAAGCCTATTTTATGGGAGAACAAACCTGTTTTAACAGAGAATAAGCCTATTTTATGGGAGAACAAACCTGTTCTAACAGAGAATAAGCCTATTTTATGGGAGAACAAACCTGTTTTAACAGAGAATAAGCCTATTTTATGGGAGAACAAACCTGTTTTAACAGAGAACAAACCTGTTTTATCATGATCATGCAAGTAGCAGGTGTTACCCACTCTCGAGCGTGAATTCCACAATTGATGAAAAATGTTTTCTTTCCAGCCCCTGGTCTCGATGAGATCTGTTTTTATCAGAGAATATAAACCGTGGTTACTTTTATAAGAACATACATAAGTTTCGATAAGTTTACAGACATTATTTGACTCTCACGTTGTTTTTTATCTGAAGCATTGACACATAAGCTGGCTGATAACTTGAGTTTCGGGAACCAAATTTACACCTCGACGGCAGTTCTGTTGAGCTAACTGTCGCAAATTATTATGCGTTTGCAAAGAGCCCCGATTGAGGTCATATGACATGATGTAACCAATCGGAGCAAACATGCTCCATTTTCAGCCAATCAGAGACAAAACCAAAAAGGTTCAAGTGTTCCATTTTCCCGCACTTGGCATAAGTTGCATGCTTTTCACAGCTTGGTACCATATACATGTTTTCCCGCGCTTGGCACCGGTTGCGTTTTTTCCCCCGCTTGGCACTTGTACTGCATATGTCTACCCGCGCTTGGCACTATTGCTTGAGAGGTTTTCCCGGTGTTTGATATACGTTACATGTTTTCCCGTGAATGGTACCAGTTGCATGGAGTGCAACCTCATTCCCAGGGTCGCTCAAAACGGGAAGATGAGAAACCCTGGGAATGAGGTTGCATGTAGTGCTTTGAGATCTGTATAATTTGGTTTTATCAACTGGGTTGATAATGTGAATTGGCCACCGTAAAGAGATTCGAGAGCTGACGTTTCGAGCGTTAGCCCTTGTCGGAGCGAATCAAGGAATTGTGGGCCGTGTGTTGTCTATATACAGAAAGATGGAGCTTCGCTATTGGTTGGTGCATGGTAACGTGAAAACAACGGAATAAATTAGTTCAATGAAAAATAAATTTTTGTTCTAGAGTTTTGCGCCTTTTCGTGCTTCCTTGGTGAAGGGAAAGGCTTCAGACTGCCATATGTTGCTTAGAATGATTTGGGAGATTTAAGTGTCTTTGAGATCTGTGTTTGGTATGGTCTTATTACAAATTTTCAGAAAACCGCTCTGGTGTTACAGGCTGCTGTGCTTGAATACCTTTATAGCGTGAATTATTCTTCCCTCGTATGACTTTCCAAACTCTGTCACCATGGTCGCCAGGTTTGGATAAGAAGCTGCTAGGCTCTTCAGTTCGGATTCAATCTACAAGCAACATAGGCCCGTGATACATACAAAGGAAGAACTTCTTGATGATGAAACAGGAGAAGGGAACGGCAATTTCCGCCTCTAAATAAACGCTAGTTTATTAGTGTCTAAAGAAATTGTTGTGCTATACGCGCGGAGGCGGATGAGTGAAAGATCTAGCTAATTATCGACAGTGGTTCGAGCGTTTGCCCTTTGTTTGAGCGATGTGTTAGAAACTTGAAATACTTCCCATATTATTAAAGGCAGATCAATTTTTAATATGTGGTTGTAACAATAACGGCGTAACACTACTCCAGCAAAAAATAAAATGTGGCTATCATCCGGAAATTAACTAATTGCTTTGAGTCTTTGGTACTGCCAAACTGCTTTTGGAGAGAGTGGGAGTGGGGAAAGAAACCTACTATCCGGGGAGAGGGGAGGGGTGGAAGGAAATCTCCTAGTCATATTATACTTGACCGGAGTCAAGCTCTTTCATAAATAAGCTCTCTGGCTCTCGTGATTCTAAGAAATCTTTTTATTGCTATCGATTAAACCTTACCGGTGTCAAACGGTTATAGCGAGCATAGTCAAATCCTCTCGCCGTACGGGCAGGGGGTGGGTTTTCATTGTCCAACAAACCCTGTACATCCGGGATCAGAATCGTGAAAACAACCCCTTGAGCTTGTAGGAGCTTAGCAACACGTGGATATTGCACAGCTGTCACGCGGATATCGACGGAGCCCCCAGGGTGAGAGGGGTGCGTCCAAAAGTCCAGCTCCAACTAAAAACGTGAAATAATGTAAGATTGTAAAGAAAAAAACTGACAGGACTAAGTTATTATAGTTTACAAGTAAAAGGTAGGATTTATATTCTAATAATGTCTGTTGTTTTTTGGTGACTTATTTTAATAACTAAAAAATGGGCAATAACAATCTCACACTCTTTCAATACCTCCACAGTCATAATGGTCTTCAACGGCGCCTTTTTCTGTCAGTTGCTGCACATGTTTTACGACCTGGTTCTTCGGCGGTTTGTTCATCAGCAAGAGTTGGGGTTGAAGAGAAACAAAAAAGGTTGCCCCAACCCACACCACTAAACCTATTTTATCATAATAAGAAATAACACGCAAACTGCGGAAATAAACATTAGGAGAAAACGCATCTCTTGGAAAAATTAAATATTTTTACTTGACATTTCGTATGTTTCATCTTCAGAACTAATATGATATGTACGCATACGGTGCTCACTGTTGTGTCAATTCTGACGTCATACCAAAATAAAATAACATCGTCAATTAAAAATTCGCCATTTCGAATATTTTACCAAAACACAGAAAAATCTTAACATTTACGTAAAAGCTCAAACATTTAAGATAGCATAAGACACCGTAAAGGCTAAAAAGTCAAAATCTGGGAAGCCACAGCCTTTCAAATATGGTTGCTATGACAACGTTATGGCAGATTAACATAAACTTGACACACAAGACATTTTCAAATACATTTTAGGAAAACCCACCAAGTTGCATTGGTCAGTATCGTTTAGTCCTAATTTCCCAGCCGGGGTGAAATAAATGCAGTGTACCGACCGACCAGGCGATATATGCTATAAGTACATTACATTTAAATACTAGGTACTCACATCACCAGTTTCTTCAAGATTTGCAAGAAAATTTACTTGAGCTTCATTTGATGGAGTAGCGCGGATCACACGGTCCCTAAAGCGAGAAAAAAGCAACTCAAAAATCCGACGACAGGCTAATCCATGTGTTACCGTGCTTATATTTGTAGTACGAAATGCAAAATAAACTTCAGTATTAAATTAAATTTAAGTATTAAATATAAGCAAACGTAATGCATTAAAAGGTTATGGAAGATTTGTGGAACTCTTACATGATTTGGAGCCTGTGAAAAGTTATATGAAAATTGTACGCAGTTAAGGCGCAAAAAATACTGAACTCTACTTTAAAACTGAGGCCGTAAGGTGCCAAAGACGATACTCGGCGCAGATGAAACATGAACTCCCGAGATATTTCATCGGCTACATGGACTTAGCAGATATGCATTTTTGAGCAGAAAGTAAATAAACGTAAATCAAATGATTTCTGTAGGGTTAGCTAATTTATTCAAAGGTTGGAAACAGTGGAAAGGGTCTCGATTTCATAATTAACAACCTAACTGGGGCTGACTTAAGAAAACCCTTCACGCTCGTAATGTTTTATGGGAATTTGTTCACGATTGGTTCAGACATGCACAATCGGCCGCAATGCATGGAGATATCAAGCTGTATAAATAAGTTTTCTGTAGTTGAGCAATTCAATTTATGTCTTCGCGATAGAAGTTTGTGACTGAATTATATTTCGGAATAATAATCGATTCATAGACCGATCTGCGTGGTAAAATTCACTTGTAGATTCAAGGTATTCAATTGAATCTGAAATTACACTTGATCAATATAGATCTATAGCTATGTGAGGGCATCATAAGCATGTTTTTATCCTAAATCAAATCAACTTAAGTTAAATTTCTGAGGAACCTGCAGTGTCAAGAGAAACAAGCCAGGAGATAGCAGACTCGTAACCTCTTAGTTTTTCTCTTTGCGAGTACGTTATGCATCGACTTTTTGTGGTGTGGCTTGAAATGACGTTTATTCTTTTCCTAAATACTGGATTTGATTTCATCATGTGACTTACCCTTTGAAATTGGCAGGTCCTTCGCAAAGACAGTTCCCAAGAAGGCTGAACAAAAAACCAAAAACCAAGACGCGCCGCATTTTAAATACAGATTCAAAACGCAACTTCCCTTCTGCAACGAACTGAAAGAGTGGCAAATTCTCGCCTCAATTGAAGCCAAAAAGAGCATTTTTTTCCCTTTCAATCACGTGCAGCTGAGGGCAAACAAACGCTAGAAACATACTTTAATTTCTTTTGTTTTAGAAAGTTTCCATTAACAATGTAGGAGTAGATGTCAAATCATATTTGCAACTAAACAACGTCAAACGTTTTCTTTTGAATACGCACGAATCAAAAAGTGTTTGTTCATTGGTGGAGATCCTGGTGCGGTTCAATAAAATCGAATTCTTGTTGTTTTACTAGCTGCTACGTTCCAGCCTGCACCTTTTTAAATATGTTTTAATGGCCCCTTTCTTTTAAAATTTATTCTACCCTAGAAAACTTAATGGGTTCACTAAATTACTATAATACATTTTGTATGCTTTTTCGTCATATATATTTCTCCAAATAACCATTAAATTGAACGTTATCAGTTTAAAAATATAACCACTTAACAATTATGATGCAAACGGGAAGTTTGAAGACCACAAAACGGAACGTAAGAGTTGCTCGAGGCAACTCTAGCTTCTTCAATGCGCTCCAAATTTCCCAGGTACACTATAACACATTATAAAATATTGAAGGTAATACACACGCTCTCATTGGTCAATAGGTGTGTTTAGATGAGAGTATGTAAGCACGGTTGTGACGTCATTCAAACTGGTGTGAAATATTCAAAACAGAAACAAATTTGAATAACGATTGATATTGGAGAGGTGGGGTGTTTTGAGGCAGTGTGTTTGTGGAGGCAGCGTGGCCTAGTGGTTTTAGAGCGTAAGCCATTCTCGGTAGCCCTGAGTTTTTTGCCTCCTGCCAGTTGGGATTCTTAATCCTGTTATGTTTATTTGAAATATTTGTTTCTTTACATTGGCCCTGAAAAGCCTCATAGGGGAGTTGTCAATTAAATAATTATTTATTTATTTATTTATTTATTTTCAGTTTCGTAGCTGAATGGTCTAAAGTAATGAGTGGATTCCAGTCTTCAAGAAAGGAAAACTCGCATATTGCGGCGTTAAGACTGAGTATCTTGTCTGGCGCATGCAGGATTCTGTTGTTATGTTAGTATAAACTTCTGCTTGCAAGCTACATGTCACGGTATCCAAGGGATGGAAGTAAAGGTCGTACGCAGTGTGTAACGCAATCCTTAATGACAACCGGATAACCTCTCAGAGCTCTGAGCCTGCCTCGATCCCAGACGCCTCTCTTTTTTCGAGGAAGATGGGCGCGCAAGGAAGCATTTCTTTCTCCTTCCCGTCGTAACTCCCGCTTCGCGGTCGTCACCAGTCGCTCGCGCTTTGTGTTCGCCTTTGTTCGGGACCAAAATCGAAGCGCCTGAGGAGGAGGCTGGCTCTGGGCCGTGTGGACGACTTTTGCCCGAGTACTCGATAATTTTCCAAACATCCCTCTTCCGAAAAAATGCTGCGTTTGTGGACAAAACGCAGAATACTGGAATATAAATAATTCGCTGCAGTGGTCCTTTCGCTCCAAAGTGCTATCAATTCTACAAGTCTTTACTTGTCTTCTGTGCAACTGCAAGGAGATATCTTGGCTTCAGCCAGCGTCGTCACGCAACGCGAGATGGACCACGCGAGCGTACTCGACCCGCGCGCGATGACCTCCAGTTTCAAAATCATCACACACGATGCAGAGATATCTGTTACATACAAAGTCAATAACCCATTGTATTAACTCGACTTATTAACCACTCCGCATGATATTTCTAATTCATTACCACGTCAGGAAACAAGATGTTACAGCGTAAATATTTTAAAACTTTCTGTCAAATCTTCGTTTTTGTTGCCTTTTGGGGCTTCGTGGATTCCGCCCAGACAAGTCGGGAAAAGCGACGTACATATAATGGGTAAGTAATAATTAGAAAATTTCTTCCACGCAGAAACAATTACAACACTGCCTTTCTCTTTCCGTCGATCATAAATTCTAGATCTTTCTCAAGAGTTTAAATATTCCAGTAACACTTACTCCCGGAGAATGATTCTTCCGGAAAACTTTAGGAAACTTAAGGGTGTAAAAATTTCGGGAAGGATTGAAACGGGTCCTTCTTATTTCAAAAGATGTGCCGTCACGTCCACATAAAAGAAGCTCGAACGTGATATTTTTAATTCGTCTTCATCCTTCATCGGATCATATCATGTTATACGATAGGTATTTTACTCCCTCGAGGTCTTTATCTGGTCGATATTTAACGAGTAGTTTTAGTCCGTTTGGATGAAAAGATGGGTCGCTCAAAAACTTTACAACTCATTGACAATTTCTCAAATCGAGGAGGACTCTTTTACAGTTTTAGAGAAGAATTTATCGATCTATCATCACACACTGACTGAGTGATTTCCACGCGCGTGATGTGTTATGTGAGAAATCCCGGAGTCGTTTTGTGTTGAAGACGGTAAAAGGTTAAATCTACTAATCCAGAGTTAATCTACCAGATCTCAAGTTGCCTAGCGCCTCGCTCGACCTACGACACGTTTTATTTGTAGTAAAAAAAGCTAAATCCTTCCTCTTAAACTCTACTTAGCTTTTTTTACTGAAGTTCATCTGTAGAAGTAGGAACTGAGTAACAGTTCGCGCGCTAATAACACATATTATAGAATAATGTTGGAATATTTTCTTATTACCAAGAAGAGGGCGGATGTTAGTTCTCGCAAGGATCAGCCGTTCAAGGATGGACAAGATATTTCCCGAAAGAATGTCATAAGTGTTCTCCTCGACAAGACTGAAAAATTGACGTTCAATTTTTCAAACTTTTTCCCATTCTCGTCCCCAGAGGCTGCGATCCTTTTGGTCAACACCAAGAACCGCGACCTCTGGTCGTAACCAAATTGTGAGCATGCGTAGAAAACAGGTTTTGTAGCTTTCAGCCAATCAGATTTGTCAGATTTGACTTTGTGCATGTGCAGAGTAACGGGAAGTCCGTGATTCGCAGACTTCCGGTGTTGGACCTTCCCAGAGGTCTCTATTGTTGGTGCTGACCAAACGAATCGCGGCCTCTGGGACGAGAATGACTTTTTCGTAACCGCACACGCACGCGCAATCGTGACCCAGCTCCTTTAATCCCACGTTACTCCATCCCCTTCCCTTCCCCTCCCCCGTGGTGCTGCTTTTCCTTTTAACTTTCGTCACGTTTCTCCAAGATGTTCAAATGGGGGATCTTGATCGCAGTTTAGGTGTGTTTCAAGCAAATACCTTTGAAAGGTTTCACTTCAATTTTCTTTCAGAGACCAAGTTTTACAAGTTACTCCTGGAACAGAAAAAGACGTAAAATATTTGGACGATTTGTTTCTAAACAAAAACAACTTTGAGGTGATGTAAACATATTTTTATGTAATAATTGTAAGTGTCTACGAAGGAGAGAACAAAGAAAGAAGGAAGGACGACTTTTGCTGACGAGGCTGGGCGGGCAGATTAGCATGAACACAAAAGAATAACAAATGCGTGAGAAAGGTCTATTTGGGCCAATGGACACTTTGCATTGCTTACATAGAGTACTTATTAGTTTGCATTAAGATGGCTTTTCAGGCCAACAGTAAAAATATAATTACAATCAATCTTCTCTAAAATAGTGTGAATTCTTCTGGAATTTAAATGACGAAGTTTTTATTTTTATTTTTGCAGTTAGACTTTTGGACGTACCCCAGTACTCCTCGCAAGCCAGTGGATATTCATGTATCGTACAGCACAATGCGGCAATTTAAGCACGCCCTTAAAAGAAAATCCATATCATTCCGTGTGAAGATTAGAAATTTGCAGCGCGTTATCAATAAGGAGAGAATGAGACCTCGCTCTGTTCCATTCAATGGGAAATTCCACACATATTCCCAGGTTAGTTGATAAATCACAGAATAACTGAAAAAGTATTACAGTAAAGAGTTAGCAGCTGGAAGTCAGGAAATTTCTATATTTCTCCCAAACAGCGCGGAATGAGCTTGCGATTATCGAACTTTAAGTACCGTAACTATAATTTGATTAATTATCGTGTGCGCAACACGGAGTGAGCGCTCGCTTGTTTTTAAGTCTTTAGATTGATTCCCACTCCCCTAACAGACTGAAGTTTTTGTTTGACGTAGTCTCCCTTAAGTTCCCTTGTTCTTTTCAAAACCAAACGTAAGAAATAATCCATCAGCCGTTCCAAGCTAAGGGACGGTCGCACTGAAAGTCTTCCTTAGTCTTCTATACGGACTGTGGTGAATTTTTTCCTCGCTGACGAAAGGTGGCACGTCGAACCCTTGTAGGCTAGGTTTCAGAAAACGACGTTTCCGGCCGACACGAACAATAAAAAATTCAACAGAACTGAGATGAAAACGGTTTAAAGCGTTTTTATGATGAAATGGGGTACATTGTTCTTTGTGAGAAGCACTTAAAGGAGAGGAGTGCACAACACGAAAAGAAAAGTGACTGGGTGGAGTTCACTCAATCACGGCCTGTGCAGTTGCTACGTGAACTCTTTTACTGCTCCGCGTTCATGTTTTCGCTGTTTTGACGCGGAACATACGAGTTATAGCTAAACATACAAGCTTCAGTTGACTCAGTGTCTTTTCACTCACTTTTCATAGATTGTCCATGAAATGAAGCGACTAGCAGGTCTTCACGGAAGCCTTGCGAAAGTTTTTAGCTTGGGGAAGACATACGAGAATAGAACAATGTACGCCATAAAGGTAAGCATTGTTATGGATTTTTTTTACCTTGCATTATTATTACCTTTTCAACTTTTATCGTGTTTATATCTAATTTCGATAGTAGGATTTTTACATTTTTAAACTTCTTTGTATTGTATATTTTAATGTCGAGGGCCTCATGTTTATTAGCTACGCTATTAAGAGCCACCCTCGTTAAATAAAGATTTTACTTACCTACAATTGTAGCGGGTTTGAGTTTACTACTTATTTGATATTTTGTATGTTGTTATAATTATTGACAGAAGGGAATCCGATACAGCACGGTGAATATCTTGCCTACTATTCACTAAATTGAAATAGTGCACAGAAAAGTCCTTGTTAAGAAATATATTTTTTGTTTATCCAATTTTAGCTAGAAAGTTTTAAAGTATTTCGTCGCACGCAACAATAGGCTCGATTTCCGCCGCTCTTTCGAGTCCCAGCGCGGGCTCCGGTTCCCGAACAGCAGCTGGCAATCGAGCCTACCGCAGCAATGGAACATGGAGGGTTGAGAGGTTTGAGAACATGGGAAATAACGTTACCAGAACACAAAAACGCTCACAGCTTACATCTTTCTCAAATGAAACCAAAGCCATTGGATAGAGTGCATTCAGATGCAAAATCTGTCGTATTGATTTTTTGAAATTCACAATGCTGTAAAAGGTTTGACGTCACAAACATTTTATGACGTCATAGCTTTTCAACTAATGGGAATCTGTATAAATCAATACGACAGATTTAGCATCTGAATGCACTCTATCCATTGGTTTTGGTTTCATCCCATAAAGATGAAAGCTGTGCGCGTTTTAAGCGTTTAGGTGTTCTGGTCACGTGACTTTCTAAATATGGTCAAAACTGCCAAAAGTGAAGTGAGCCTCCAATAGAACAAGCATGGCAAAAACCTAATCCCAGGATTTAAAGGGAACCCAAGATATGATGGTTAGAAGTCATCTGTAGCAACCATTTTGTAGTTAGAATAATTGAGAAAGTGAAAGACTTTAATAGAAGCTGAAAGTCGGGCAGTTTCTATATTTCTTCCAAATAGCGCGGAATGAGCATTCTCGTCCCCAAAGCCGCTTTTCCCTCTTAGCCGGCTGGGCCTGTGCCGAGGAACAAGTGGCTCTGGGGACTTGGCTAGAATCTAACAAAGGTAGTCCAATCACAGCACACACTTTAAAATCCCAACTTGTTCCCAGTGCACAGGCCCAGCCGGCTAAGAGGGACGGGCGGATCTGGAGACCAGAATACAACCGACGTTGAGTGCTTCTAAGCTAATTTGTATTCAGACAAACCGTGATTCAACCGTTTCGTGACCTCATGATAAATCCTATTGTAGATCTCATCAAATATCTCCACTTCAAATAAGTCAGTGATGTTCATTAATTGTGGTATACACGCCCGGGAGTGGATATCGACTTCTTCGTGCGTATATGTTGCAAGAGAGGTATGTCAATAGCACAAATCGCAGTTAGGATGACATTTTGAAATCTTGGATTAAGTACAAATTGGCGTACTTGAATAGATTCAGAATGTCAAAGTCAGTAAAAACGCAGAGTTTCTTGGAGATCTGAATCAAACTCGACGAAATATAAAAATTCAAAAATTGACATTTTTTCACCAAGAAATGTATGGCGTGCGGGTAAGCACCCCATACGTTTCTTTGTAAAAATCATGAAATTCAAACTTCTATATTTCAGGATGAATCAGAACTCTTCGAAACTTCGCACTATTGCTAAACGTATTATGGTAATTCTATTCGTGAACCTGGTTTTCCATTTAACGGAATCTTTAAAAATATGACGGTAACCACGAATAAAAGGGACACTGTCACCATTTTAAGCATGATTTTAGAAATCTCAAAAACATACCTTGATCTTTGGAAGCGGAACAATAATGGTTTTATTTTGTAAAGCAGTACTCGACGAATGATTAGAAACCATTAGGAAGTGACGATGGCTAACGATGGCGAGGATGGAAACGGATTGTGATATGGATTTTTGAAAAAGCGTCAGGATGTCAGTTTTTGAAAGGTTCAAGTTTTGTTAACGGTTTTAGGTAACTATATCGTGACAGTGTTCCTTTCAGGGCGATTTTAACACCCAGCTAGTTACCGGAAAACAGCATGGCCATAAAAAGCCGTATTAACTTTTTATTAAGTCGCACTAGCTTAGGATTGTACTGGGAGGTAGAGTATCACGTTCGTTCTTTCTTGCGCCGAACTCGCTTCGCTCGGTCCGTGGCAGATACACCTCGGGTCAACTCGGCATGCAGCCTCGTCGGCTAAGTATCAGGCGATATTCTGCGCGATTTCGTAGGATAATTGTTAATTGTTCCTCGTCCAATACTGAACCCTTTCTGTTTTTATTTTTCCAGCTTCTGCTAAAGTACACAACAGACACATCTGTGAAGCATTTGGTAGACAAGTTGGAGTGGATAATAGTTCCTGTAGTGAACGTTGATGGATATATCTACACTCATACAACGGTAAGTAAAGCTTCATGAGTTCACGACAGACACCTCCATATATAGGACTAACAAATGGTGTTATTCTCTGCGCGTCGTTTTTCAGTCACTTTACTGTATCTAAACTTTCTATAAGCCGGAGATCTCTATAATACGGAAAACTGGTGGTCGATCCCTCCACGCCGTTTTTCAGTCATTTTACTGTATATCTTAACTCTCCATAAGCCGTGCATCTGTACAAGATGGACAATTGGTGTTGGTCCCTGTGCGCCGTTTTTCAGTCATTTTACTGTATCTAAACTCTCTATAAGCCGGACACCTCTATAAGACGGACAACTGGTGTTGGTCCCAGTACGCTGAAAATAGCCTACTCGCGAATATGATAGCGCGCGCCCTAATACAAAATGTCTATCTCTTCTTGCATTGTAAATTTTCGGTATTAGACAATAAACAGCGCTAGACAATACTATGCATGACTAAGTGTTTTCATTATAATGTTGTTCCTTTTATTTTACAGGAGCGGCTTTGGAGGAAAAACAGAAGACCTAACTCAACTGACTGTGTTGGAACGGACCTTAATAGAAATTTCAACTTCAGATGGGCAAGTAAGTACTTCTACAGTCTAGGCTCAATTTCCGCCACGCCCTCTCGAGTTTTCGCGAGTCTGGTCTTTGTACTAGCGCGGGTTCACTTTCCGAGCATAGACAGACGGGTAATAAAGAGAGCGGCAGGTCATCTGTCAGGAGGGAGTGCGCACCCCTGCATCCCCCCCTCTAGATCCGCCCCAGCTCCTCGGTCACTGTTCTGGTCACACAGAAACTACATGCGTCCATTGAATGATACTTTAAGCTTAAGCACAGCAAAATATTAGCTTTGAAATGACAAATATAACTCATCCTCACTTTATAACTTGGGAATTCGTACGTTTTCCCGCAATTCCTTGTTCTGCAAGTTTCCCGAGCGTGACGTAGGTGGTGTAATGATTTTAACGCGTTTGGCACCAGTTAGATTAATTCCCACGCTTGGCACAGATTTCACTACATGATTTACCGCGCTTGGCACCGATGTTGCAACATGATTTACCACGCTTGGTACGGGTGTCACGGGTGTGGCAACGGGATTTCCCGCGCTTAGCACTGGTTTGGTTACATGATTTCCCCCTTCTTACACCGGTGTGGGTACATGATTTCCCCCAGTTGACGGTTTTAGTTCAAGCTCTAATTTGTTTATTGTGTTATTTTCATTTCCTGCAATTGACAATTACGTTTTACGACAGTAAGCTAGTATGCAACTGTATGTCGTGTTTTAACCACCAGCCGTTGGAGCGCACTACGGTGAACCCTGCAGTGACATTTATCCCGGAGAGAGGCCGTTTTCTGAACCAGAAGCTCTCAACTTGGCAAGATATATGTACTCAATAAGACGGAGAATAAAGGGCTATGTAGACTTTCACTCATACGGTCAGCTTTGGATGTCTCCCTGGGGATTTACCAGATATCCTCCACCAACGTTTCTGAAGCATGTAAGTATTGTTGTTCTATTTTTCACAATGGTCCCTTTGTCTGTCTGTCTGCCGGTCGGTCTATTTGTCTGTCTGCCTTAAGTTTCTAAAAGGTAAAGGTAACAGAAGTCTGCGTATGAGCCTAGTGGCCCAACAGACCGGAATTGAGCCCGGTTTCCTTAGCATGAAGTGACTTGGAGTAATTCTTATGCTCCTGAATGGAGTGGTAGAGGATGAGAGTTGATAGAGTTCAAATTCAGCCTTTTGTTTGACCCGAAACTCTCACGCACGCTTATTGACTCTCGTGCGCTTTCGTCCACTTTCAATACGCTCAAATTGTTTCGTTTGTTTGAAATTACGCGTCCCTCTTGAAGAACTCTTGACGACTCTATTGATCGTTTGGCCAGAGTTAATGATAGCCAATGAGAGTTGGCGAACTGAAATTCTCGTGAGAGTCAACTTTCATCCCCGGTGGGCCCAGGCTTAAAACGTCAATAGATTCCGTGTTGCCGTGCGTCTGTTCAGTAATAGATCATTGATGACGTCAAAATGTGGTAAGAACAAAAAAGCGGAACATGAGGCGGTAGCCGAGTGTTTCACTAATGTTCATGCCACATTTTGACGTCAGTCTGTGATCTATTAATGTCTGGCACGGCAACATGGAATCCCTCTGTTTTATATAATAAAGAAAGAAAATTTTATCGTCATCAGTGCGTGTGTATTTCAATAGATCATAGGTAGGAACCAATCAAAATGCGAGCATAATTGGGCTTATTAAGATGCGTTCTTCTTTTTACAGGTGACTGCAATGAGACGCATTGTTCGAGCTATATACTACTCGAATGGTACCATATTTGCCTATGGCCCTGCAGCTGTTGCTATCTGTAAGTAATTCATGTTACTCAGTGACGTGTCTTTCCTTCACTCCAGCGGGGTGGTGGGGGTACTGCCTTAAATTTCGGATAGGCGTGTGCCGCGGCGGGTCTTTAACCCTGACCCTATTTAAGGATAAAGAAAACTGAATTTCATTCCCCATTTAAGGCCCAAACCCGAAAAATGATACCCTATTCAAAGAAAAAACGAGACCTAAGAAAGGTATGAACCGGTCAACCTTATTTCATATAGCGTATATTTCAGCTTAATGCACTTTCACTTTTCACTTTTTTTTCACTTTCTTTTTAACAGCTTAATGCACTTTCATATTTCATATAGCTTAATATAATTGTTTGTATTGTAATATATTCTTTCACCTTTTTTACTTTATCGAGCAACTTTATCATGAGCTGTTGGCTCAGGAGAATGGGCAACCACACCCTGTGATACGACTTTAAAAAAATTATTGTAATTGAAATTTCGTTCCTGTAGAGTTAATACTCTTTACGGATTGTTCAGACCGTTTGTGTTTCGTCAGCTTTCCGTTTACGCACTGCAATTTTAGACCATACAATTTAGGTACCCTGTCTAAAGTTCACACCAGGAATAATGGCCAAAGGAGACACAAGAAGACGCATTTACTTTCATCATCTTTCCACCAGGGCTTGCGTGCACTTGTGTTGATTAGCGATAACTTGCGACACTTTGGTCGAGATCAAATTTGTTCACACAATTTCCGTTCGGGCCACCCAACGGAAGTCAAGTTGTGAATCAAGTCACGTGACAAGCGCGTCTCTGAAGTCCATTCAAACGTAACACTTAGCTACGATTTGATTGACAGATAAAACTTCAGGAGACGCGACAGACTGGGTTTACGGCGTGTTGGGTGTCACGCATTCCTACGGAGTTGAGCTGCGTCCAACAATCTTCACTGAAAACGGATTCGTTCTTCCTCCTTCTTACATTGAGCCGGTTGGCAAGGAGATCTTTGCCGGCTTGGAGACTCTAGCTACCTTTATAAGATGAGATACATTAATGGAGGACTATTTGTGATGTCTATATGAAGCAGAGTGGATCTCATATAACGTGGAAAATTAAGACTTTAAAGTAACCTTCGGGAATTTTTTTAATAATTATTCTTTCTTTGGGCAGAGACCAGCAATCCCGATACTTTCCTTTCATGTGCCATTATTGTTATTATTGCTTACAAAGCAGACAAGTTTACAATACTAGCATTACGTAAATTAAGTGTGAGATCAGCACATTCCCGAACAAAAGATTTGCAATTGGCTGTTGACTCCCCTCATGCAATGTTCACCAGAACCTTTTGTTTATACTTGTGTTTGTTTTGGAGGCACGATGGCGTGATGGTTAGGGTGCTGGATTCCGTATCGGACGGCCCGAGTTAGAGCCCTTGCCAGGGCACTGCATTTTGTTGTTGGGCAAGACACTTTAGCCTCACAGTGCCTCTTTCCAGGTGTATAAATGGGTACGTGCGAACCCGATGCTGGGGTAACCCCATAGGCATACGAGCCGAGGAGGGGGGGAGGAGAGCTGCGGTCCCCCAAGTTTCGAAAATTGTTAACATTTTTCGGAAAAAAACGCTCAGGATTCGGGCAACAGCATTTGCAACTTTTATGTCGTTTAATAACGGTTTAATGCTAACACTATCCGAAATTGTGCTTTTTTTTGGACATGCACAGGAAGCCCTCCTCAACCCCCGCCGAAGTCCGTAGGTGCCCGTATGCATATGGGTGACCCTGCGGTATAATTGCGAAAGTTTCTGTCTACTTAATGTAAATTGCCCAAAATTTATTTTACACTTGTATTCTTGTAAAAAAAGGTTATTATTAAAATGGATGTTAAACGAGACGGGACGTTTTTTCAACGGCGATGTTTAATCCATGTTACACGAGACAACTTTTAACGCAACATCGTGGTAACGATGTGCGGCAACGGTACCGTTACACGGGACGATTTTTGAACATAAATAAAATAAATAGATTTAGCCAAGCCTAAAAGCGGAGCTTCGTATTTTTACTGGTTCTTAATAATTTCTGAAATTGCATGCTGAAATTGAGTTTATTAAAAGTACTTGCGTGCGCAACTACTCAAGAAAGATTCCACAGCTGAAATAAACAAGAATAATTTAAAAAGTCGACTCCAGTTGCAGAATTTCTGCTGAGAATGACCATGAAAAAGTAAAAAAAATCCTGCCAGAAGCAAAAAAATCGCACATGAGCCTGCGATCAATGAAAACAATACCTGGTCAGCGGATACCTTCTTTTGACAGCTGTCAATTGACCATAACATGGCAGAGATGTAAGCTTATGGTAACCTTTAAAAATGTTAACCAGGTCGAACTCTCTGGACTATGGCCGCCATATTGATATTTGGGGCGACGTCGTCGTACGTACGTACGCGCCCGCGAGTCATGCCGCTTGCCATTTGACCATGAGAAATCAAAGGCATAGTTCTCCTGTTTGTACTTCTTATGCGTGCTTGGTTCTAGGCCACACTTGCCCCCTATACGTACTGCTCGAACGCGCGCTAATATCACGCGATGTTGCATTAAAAATTGCACAAGACAAGTTACCAGGGCGACGCGGTTGTTGCACGAACCAACAACAAAATTCGGGCAACAATGTTGCAGGTTTTTGAATCGCCTTCAAATTGCTACATTTTTCCGCATCGTGTTGCGTTAAAAGTCGTCTCGTGTAAATAAATAAGGACGATAAATAACGAATGACTAACGGCGGACTTGGAAAATATTGGCCGATTTTTGCATGATGTAGCGTTGGAGGGTCTTGATCGAAGAGGGGGCGATGTCTAGGACGGTAGATGGTAAACATTTTAGGCCATTTTACGGTTGATAGCTAATTCTAGATGGCTCAATCTGACTGTTAAAATCTCTCTAGGCTCTTTGACGATTCACTTCGTTAAGAGCCTCTTTATATCGTATCATTTGCTCCTTCAGAAATGTCCTATTAGCTTAAATGATTGATAACTATTTTTAGGTCCACAGTTGTTAAGGTGAAAAGAACCCCTATGGGGTGATTAATATCCCTGGGAGATATCCCATATGAAAAAGACGAGAATTAACATTTGAATTAAACCTCTAGGGGAGCCCAATCCGGACGTGGACAAAACAATGTTTACCCTAAATTATAACATTACTTTGACAGCGTTTTATATTTCTGGATTAAAATGTTAATTTTCTGAACACCCTCGCGAAAAAGGATCGCGATAACCCGTCATTTTACAGCCCTGGGCGAGACAACGAGCTAGCATCCCCGGGCCTTTCATGCGGAAGTTTCCTCACCCGAGAAAACACCCCTTCCTACTACTGCCGAGGAATCTCTCTGTAAATCTTGCGAGGCGTCTTCAGTCATTGTTCATCTGTTCAAAGACGTTCTGCCATCAATTGTACTCTTCTAAGATTATTTGTGCCTAAAATTCACTTGCGTAAATTGCCAAAATACTTTTAATTTGTTGATGACTTTTCACGATACACTTATTCAAGGGATTTTCGACGTTTATTTAATCAGTTGTGGAACGGGCATTGTTCGAAAATGGCGGTTCTAGCTTTATGTTGAACAGTTCGTTTTAACAGTACTTAACACATAAAAGAACGCATCGCTTTGGCATATTCATATGATGTGATATTCAACTGACACAACAAAGCTGTTGCTATAATTTTGCAAGCGTAATTTGCAAAATTACTGTTTCTCATTCTGAGAGGAAATCATTCAATCATTCAGGATTCCTTCTTAGTATCTCGTTCGTTTTATACCTCAACGCATCATTCTATTCAAAATTCCGTCTCCCGGTCTGGCCTGCTGAAAGAGCTCGGTAAGCAAAATCTCAGCCAGCATCCTCGGACTGAGCGGCTGGTCCTAAAAGTGTTTGTTTGCGCGCGCGCAGGGTGGTGAAGGAACCAAGCCTTGAACACCTTCAGAGTTCTCAGAACACTTCAAGTCAACATGGGGTGCGCACGGGGCTTCGTTCTCGTCATCCTCTTTGTTTCGATTTTTGGTGAGCCTGAGTCCTACGAAGGGTAAGTAATATTTAAAATTATTTCCCCTGGCAACTGTTTTTGATTTTTTTCATGATAGTCCTGTTTTTGAATTCCAAACGTTTTGTCCGTCTGTTATGTATTTTCATCTAAATTTTCCACTGGGAAACGCTTTCGATCGCTTCCTTGTTATGGGCCCAGTTACGAGGTAAAAACCTCTCGCCATGGTAAGTTGATTCACTGCATCTTATTTGACTAAACTCAAAAAAGGCAAGTGTATCCGTAACCCAATTTCTGTATATTCATTAAATTCAAGCTCCGGGAGTGCTTGGTTGATAGTAGTTTATTTCTCAAGGACCAGTATCCCTAAACCTATTGTATATAATTGAAATTAACTGCGATGATCATTTCTCACTTTCATCTACATCCGCAGTTCATATATGAATTATTTCATATACTTTGCGTCAATACTGATTACCTCGGGGACATTTTTATCGTAAAAAGTAGGTGTGCGCTTATCTGAATATATTTTAAACCGATGAACATTGACGAGGTTTTCGCTGTGATTCATATAATTAATACATCAGTTATTCGAGAAGCAGCTGAAACTGAGCTTTCAGTAATATCACGTTTGGAACTCCTGATTTCGATTCAAAACTCAAACGTCTTTTTTTGCAGTTGTTTTTTTTTTTTTCGCGCAACCATCTGTAAGGTGTGTCAACAAAAATTTGCTAAAATCGCCAAAGCAATAAAAACTCAAAAAAATTCTCTCCTTTTCTTTTTGTTCTGAAATTGAATATAAATTTTTCATAGCTTCCAAATTTGTGCAATAATCAAAGACAATATTAATCTTCTCTCGTCTCTCCCAAGGTTTCCCAGGAAGCAAATTAATAAAATCTGTAATCTAATACATTGACATTTTATCTTGAGTAAGCAGTCTCTAATTTTTGTGTAAAATCATACCTAGCCTTTTTGTCAGTAGCTATAGCTTACAGTTTTTGTGTTGCTGTCACTTGACCCTTACCGTTTATAACTCCAAAGTTCGGTTGTTAAATGTGCGAAGGACTTTTAGCTCTGACCAAAAGGTCTTTAAAAGGCTTGTCCTTCATGTGAGCGACAATTGGAGAATATATTTGACCGAGTCTGTTATTCTCAGTAATTTTGTGATGCAATACCGGTTTCGGAAACTAAAATGGCTTCCTTCGTCAGTTGCTTTTTCACTGTGCTCAAGTGGCTGTGAGCGGGTTTGCTGCCGAGTTCGCGAACGAGCTGCTTTTATACACTGAGTTAGACTGGTTGTGTTGAAACTGACCAATTGGAAGCTAGGAAATTTGGATCCGTTACGCATGATAAGAGCGTGTTCAACGTATCGTATGCAAATTTGGATCCAAGAAAGAGCTTCGCGTCAGTTTGAACAGGTTTGTTTTGCAATTGTCAAAGTACTGAAAAATGTTTCAGTAAACTCTGTAACAACAAGATAGTAGCTAGGTCTGAACTTTAAAGGTTCAATAAAGCTTGGGTGGTGGAGTATAGTTCAAACGGTGGTAGTGTAAGGTTTAAGTCAAAGTTTTTGTGTTGCTGTCACTTGACCCTTACCGTTTATAACTCCAAAGTTCGGTTGTTAAATGTGCGAAGGACTTTTAGCTCTGACCAAAAGGTCTTTAAAAGGCTTGTCCTTCATGTGAGCGACAATTGGAGAATATATTTGACCGAGTCTGTTATTCTCAGTAATTTTGTGATGCAATACCGGTTTCGGAAACTAAAATGGCTTCCTTCGTCAGTTGCTTTTTCACTGTGCTCAAGTGGCTGTGAGCGGGTTTGCTGCCGAGTTCGCGAACGAGCTGCTTTTATACACTGAGTTAGACTGGTTGTGTTGAAACTGACCAATTGGAAGCTAGGAAATTTGGATCCGTTACGCATGATAAGAGCGTGTTCAACGTATCGTATGCAAATTTGGATCCAAGAAAGAGCTTCGCGTCAGTTTGAACAGGTTTGTTTTGCAATTGTCAAAGTACTGAAAAATGTTTCAGTAAACTCTGTAACAACAAGATAGTAGCTAGGTCTGAACTTTAAAGGTTCAATAAAGCTTGGGTGGTGGAGTATAGTTCAAACGGTGGTAGTGTAAGGTTTAAGTCAAAGTTTTTGTTTCACTTGACCCTTACCGTTTATAACTCCAAAGTTCGGTTGTTAAATGTGCGAAGGATTTTTAGCTCTGACCAAAAGGTCTTTAAAAGGCTTGTCCTTCATGTGAGCGACAATTGGAGAATATATTTGACCGAGTCTGTTATTCTCAGTAATTTTTCATAGCTTCCAAATTTGTGCAATAATCAAAGACAATATTAATCTTCTCTCGTCTCTCCCAAGGTTTCCCAGCAAGCAAATTAATAAAATCTGTAATCTAATACATTGACATTTTATCTTGAGTAAGCAGTCTCTAATTTTTGTGTAAAATCATACCTAGCCTTTTTGTCAGTAGCTATAGCTTACACGGCTATACGACGAGGGGAATTAGTTTTTAATACCACTTTTTGTTTCAAAGTTTTGAGTTACACGTTGGCGCACCGCGATTCTTTCACCGTTCGTGTCAGAGAATTTAAATTGTTTGGCGTTGAGGATCTTCTTTATGCTCCTTACTTGTCTACTTCACTACTACTAACATTCTAAGGAGAAGTTAGGTATTAATCCTAGAATCTTAATCGAGAATCAAAAAGTTAAAAAATAACCGCTTATATAGAATACTCAGCTTCAGGTAGAAGTAAAAAATGCTTAGGTTATTTAAAATTCCGAACACGCACATTTTTCCGATTACATTTTTGTTAAAATACAGCTTAATGCTGGACAAACCGGCCCGGCTTCGTCAAGATATTTGTCGACGCTTTACTTGAATACAAACCCTTAACTTCGACTTCATACTTTATTAAACAGGCATAAACTGTATCGCGTTTTCCCAAAGAATAAAGATGATGTGAAGTTTTTGGATAACCTTCTCAAGGCGGGAGAAGACGGAGTAAGTCAGCGAAGAGACATTAAAATCTAATTTTTTTGGCGTGTAAACACATAATCATCACAATCATCATCATTAGTCATCATCATTATCGTCACCATCATCAGCATCATCATTATCGTCATCGTCATCATCATCATCATTATCGTCATCACTATCATCATCATCGCGTCAAATAAAGATTGTTGTTGTGTCATCATCATCAATAGCAACCGCTGTCACGCTGTATGACACCTCTTTGGTGTCTTTAACACAGTAGACTTGACTTTCTTTGACAAAAGGCATAAAAATGTGGGATGTTGCTTGTTTTGTTTTTCTGATTTTGAACACCAGTCATACTCTGGATTCCGGTAATTCTAAATTTCAGATTGACTTCTGGACATACCCAACGGCGTCACTCGACCCTGTTGAAATTCACGTGGAACCAACTGCTGTGCAGAAACTTGAAGCACTTTTGAACGGGGCTGGCATTTCGTTTACAGTGTCACAAGAAGACATACAAAAGGCCATTCAACATGAGAAGAGTTCTGCGAGAGCTGGAGGTTTTGATGGCTCATATCACAGACTTGCAGAGGTATAACACCCCTCATGTCCCCCGGGGGGAGAAGTGTTACGTCATATGATGGACTATTGGGGTTGCTTCACCCAAAAGGGGTAAAATTTATAGGCTGGAGCTGTGTACATGCGTATAGGTCCTGGCCTGGCCCAGGAGATGTATGGTGTGACCATTGCTTATGTATACAAGGGTAGGGATTTTTTACAAGTTGAAGTATAGACAACAAATGGCCCTTCAAAAAAGTGAGCACAGGGACAAACACCAGTTGTCCGTCTTACAGGTGTCTATTTAACAAATAGATTCCATGTTTCCGTGTGTCTGTTCAGTAATAGATCACTGATGACGTTAAAATGTGGTAAGAAGTGGCACACGAGACGATAGCCGAGTGTGTCACTGATGTTCTTACCACATTTTGACGTCTTCTGTGATCTATTACTGAACAGACGCACGGCAACATGGAACCTGTCTGTTTTATATAATTAATAAAGAAACAAAATATACAGTCGTCTCTACGTGTGTCCTTTAATGACCTTTAACAGATCATAGGTAGGAACCAATCAAAATACGTCCATAATTGGGCTTGTTATGTAATAGGAGAGAGTTGTCTGTATAGACAATTTTTTTCCATTTCCCAAGTAGCGCGAGTTTTTTTCAGGCTTCCTTTATAAGTTGCAGATTTATATCACACTTGTTAAACAAAGAGCTTTGTGTGTTCTTGTCCAGATTCATTCTGAAATACGAAGACTGGCCTCGCTGCACTCTGATGTTGCTTCACTCTTCAACTTGGGAAAATCCCACGAAAGCCGTGAACAACTGGCTATTAAGGTTTGGCTTTTACAGTAAAAGATACTCCATGCATTTTGACCGTTGCTGAAATTTTGAAGTCTTTTCAAAATGATCCGTTAACTTTAAGTTGCAGTCAGGGCCTCTACATATGAGCCCGGTAACCGAGCTGGCTCTGTTGCCGGGAAGAATTTTGTCGTCTGTTCATATGGGAAATGCAGCCCGGTCAACCGGGATGAAATTCAACTGAAAAAACATGGCGCGACATTAAGTTGTGTTTTTGCGACTATCGTAGCTTTGTCGACCTTTGTGACTAAAGCTAATTCTTGGACTTCTGAGAAGAGGAAATACAAAGAAGGCAAAATTGTGCCATTTTGGCCGGCCCGTTACGAAAGTGAAGCTACTTTGTCAAAAAGGTTTCCCCTCAGTAACTGGGCTGGAGTGTTCATATGGGAAAATTTTCATCCCGGTTGCCGAGATCTGGATTGTAGAAACCGAGATCTCGGTAAGCGGACTGATCCAACATCTCATATGAACACATCAAATGGAAGTAGGAGTTAGGCGAGGTCTCGGTAACTGGGCCAGCCCGGTAAATCGGGCGATATGAAGGGTTCACGGCGATTTCTCAGCACAGAATGTCTCAGTGATATGTAATAATATATAACAAAAGAAGTTTACTTTCATTTCTTTAAATTTTTTTTTCTAGATTTTAAAGCCTGGGGGAGGTAAGAAGCCTCTTTTCTTCTTCAACTGTGGAATTCACGCCAGGGAATGGATCAGCCCGGCAACCTGCATGTACATGATACGACAGGTTTGGAAATTAAAAGCATATTTTTGCCCGGGGCAAGGTATTCCCATATATGGGCTATATAGGTCTGTGCCGCGGTATAGGGTATGGTTTTTCGAGGTTCTCGGTCCTTAAATAGGGTAGCATTTGTGCTTCTTTTGGCATTCTTCACGGTATGATCCTTAGATAGGGTACCTAAATTGTATCATTTGGTTATTTTGCAATTTGCAGTGCGTAAACAACACGCTAAATGAAAAAGAATCGGTCTGTCAAACTGAAAACGTTACGAAACGACAAAAAGTTGACTCGTTTTCAACTTTCCTAGTTTTTGTTTTTTTCCTTGTAATGAATAGGGCGTCATTTTTCGGGTTTGGTCCTTAGATAGGGTATCAAATTCCGTTGACTTTATCCTTAAATAGGGTTAGGGTTTAAGAACCTTCGCGGCACACACCTATCCGAAATTTACGAGACTCCTCCTTCCCCGGGATTTTTGGCTTTATTTTTAAAAACCAAATACATCTCAATTCGAAAAGGCAAGATTAGGCAAGTTCGCGAAGAAAAAGAGGATAGACTTCCTCGGATAGTGATATTTGCTATCTGTTAAGGATATCTAGGTCAAACACAAAAGTGCGGATGGCCTTCCCTGTTTTCCTTCCTATCAGCAATATTCATTTTAAAACCTGAAGCAACATTGAAATAATTCCGTTCCAGAGAAAGAAAATTAGAATTTTCCTGATCAGAAAAGACAGGAGACTCGTACTCCAAAGATATAAGCCTACTCAAAAATTACCCGGACCAATTTTGCGAGATAAGCGTCCTTTCTATAATACCCAGTCCCCTATTGCAGCCTTTCACACCCGCCTTGTTCACGGACTTTGATGGTACTGACGTCTTCCGCTTTGCAGACTTGTGACAAGTTTACTCCTGATAGTCTCCATCACAGCCGTTTCAGGGAATGTCACGTAACGCCTCCCCAAAGGGGAAGAGCTGCGTGACAATGTTACTGATGAAGATTTTTGTTCTACCTTAAAGATGTTGGCCACTCGTAACACCAACCAAGACGTTAAGTTCATGCTTGATAATTATGAATGGATCATTCTTCCAGTATTCAACGTGGACGGATATGAATACACTCACACTCGTGTATGTAAACTGGTCTCTAGACATTTCTTAATAATACCAGTTGGGAGAATTTGAAGATGTATTAACCATTAACTTTAACCTGATGTTACAGTCTTCCGTAAAACCGTGAACACCAGAAATGTTTATGGAATGTTATTGTGTTACAAAGAAAAAGCCAATCAGGTGTGAGAAAACTAAACCGCAAACAGCAACGGTCATTAGTTTGTGGTTTTGAGGTTTGTTCGCGTGTCCTGAACTTTGCCGCGATTGGTCACTACACAATACACATTCCAGAATTTTTTTCTGGTGTTCACGGTTTTACGGGAAAGACTGTAAGTTACAAATCCTCCTTACAGTTATCCATACATTTCTCATAGTACTAGTTGCGAGAATTTGTTGCTAGTCCATTTACTTCACAGAAAAATTTGCCGACATTGTAAGTACGATTAACTCTCTGTATATAGGACCGGTAACAAGTGCCATATTAAAGAGGTGTCCGACTTATAAAGAGTTTAGATACACAGAAAAACAGCGCACAGGGACCAACACCAGTTGTCCGTCTTATAGAGGTGTCCGGCTTATAGAGAGTTTAGATACAGTGAAAGGAACGAAAAACGGCGCACAGGGACCAACACCAGTTGTCCGACTTATAGAAATGCCCTACTTATAGCGAGTTCAAATACAGTAAAATGACGGGAAGACGGCGCACAGGGATCAACACCAGTTGTCCGTCTTAGAGAGGTGTACGGCTTATAGAGAGTTTAGATACAGTAAAATGACTGAAAAACGGCACACAGGGACCAACACCAGTTGTCCGTCTTAGAGAGGTGTACGGCTTATAGAGAGTTTTGATACAGTGAAAGGAACGAAAAACGGCGCACAGGGACCAACACCAGTTGTCCGTCTTATAGAGAGTTTAGATACAGTAAAATGACTGAAAAACGGCACACAGGGACCAACACCAGTTTTCCGACTTATACAAATGCCCTACTTATAGCGAGTTCAAATACAGTAAAATGACTGAAAAACGGCACACAGGGACCAACACCAGTTTTCCGACTTATACAAATGCCCTGCTTATAGCGAGTTCAAATACAGTAAAATGACGGGAAGACGGCGCACAGGGATCAACACCAGTTGTCCGTCTTAGAGAGGTGTACGGCTTATAGCAAGTTTAGATACAGTAAAATGAATGAATGAAAAGCGGAACGCAGGAACCATCACCAGTTGTCCGTCTTAGAGGAGTGTCCAGCTTATAAAGAGTTTAGATACAGTAAAATGACTGAAAAACGGCGCACAGGGACCAACACCAGTTGTCCGTCTTAGAGGAGTATCCAGCTTATAAAGAGTTTAGATACAGTAAAATTACTGAAAAACGGCGCGCAAGGATCAGCACCTGCTTTTGCGTGCCCGTCTTGTAGAGGTGTCTGGCTTACAGCGAGTTGATTGTAAAATACCTTGCCCATGATCACAGCGCAATAACCCAGGCTATGGTTTAAACCCGGACCACTTTACCCAGGGTTCATCGAACTAACCATTATATCAGAGAGTCTCCCACAATAACGCCTAACAATAACTTATAAGTTGTCGCCATGTTTAGACTCGATACAATTTCTCACTTTTCAGAATCGTATGTGGAGAAAGACAAGACGCCCACTTGGAGGCGGAAACTACGGTGCTGATCCCAACAGGAATTTTAATTATCATTTTGCAGGTATGTTTGTTCTTGATTTGGTGGCGTTGGCCCACTTACATCTGAAAGTCAAACAGAATAAAAATAACGCTATCTTTGCAATCGAAAGCCGTTGTGGTACTATAGCTGTTCAGTCGGGGAACAAGTTCCAGTTTTGGCAAATCTTCGTTGAAGCTTTGTTGAGGAATTCGAGGAGTTTCCGACGTATTTTATCCAGTCAAAAACTAGCGCAAGAGCTCGCAAATGCACCGAAAGTAATCGCGCGAGCAAACACGTCATGTTGCTTGGCAACTTCAGGCACGAAACCGTGGGCTCAGTCCCGCCTCGGAGGCGGGATTTCGCCATCAACTGGCACTATGTTCTTCAACCTTTACTGTGCATAGCAGCGACACGCTGTTCATCTTGTCGCAACTCTTTTTGCGCACTAAATTCTTACTCGAGCGCGCGGAAAAATTCAAGCAACAGTCAATCAGCGACACTTAAGACTGCAGTATGACGTCATCAGGATGGAATTTTTGATTTCAATTTCAAACGTTGAGGACGGGGGTGGGAAGACGTTTGTTTGCTTAGCCTAGGGTATGCTGTGTTTATTACGGATTGCTTTTCTTTTTATCATGTATTGCATGCATTTAGGAGTGGGAACCTCCAGCAGACCCTCGAGTGATATATATACCGGAGAGCGTCCATTTTCCGAGAAAGTGACCCACAACGTGGGAAAGTATCTATACCAGCGTAGGGCAGAATTGAAAGGATATATTGATTTCCATGCGTACAGCCAACTGTGGATGAGCCCGTGGGGATACACGAGTTCGTATCCTCCACATTATGATAAGCAGGTAAGGACCCCACCCCCTCCCCCTGGGAGAGTACTCCAGTAAATTTCGGATAGATGCGTGCCGCGAAATATCTTAAACCCTTACCCAATTTAACACCCACACATCCTTGTTTATAGATCTCGATTAATCAGAGCACAGTTTCGAACTTTTTATCGATCACCCACAGGTTTCGTGTTTCAAACTAAAACAAACTAAATCTCGTTTCCAGAGTCCACGTTCCCCTTGATCAGCGGTCGAGAAACGGGTAGGTGCTTGGTGTAGTTTTTACTCATTCTCCAACCAGTAAAGTCGACGTGCTAATAGGTAAAGTGCCTGCTGAACAGCCTCCTTCCTTACTAAAGTCGAATTTTAAACGGCATATGTTCCTATAGATATCCCTATCAAACCACTATATGACAACTCCATGACGAACCTTCCGCGTTCCGCTGGATAAGGGTAACGCGGACTCTGGGATCGAGATTGGGATCCATTGTGTAGTACAACCTGACACTGGCTTTATTATGTCTGTTTATTTTTTAACTTTCTCTAGTTTTGTTTGTTTGTGTTTTAGCAGAAATGACTGTTACTAACTCAGTTCTTCATTTAATTTCGTATTAAGAAAAAAGCCATGCAGGCTGCCGTTAATGCTCTTACGGCTGTGCATGGTACCCGTTACAAATATGGACCGGCTGCAATCACCATTTGTAAGTGTAGTTAACCTGTCAATACGTAGTAAACTCATTGATAAAGCAAATGCTGGGGCAACCGGCAACGCAAGATGTATGCAGCAGCGTGCAACCATTAAAGGATAATTTTGATTTATTTTTTGCAGCAAACCAAATTCGACTTAAAATGAAGGAAACGTTAAACAAATAGTTTACTGAGAAAGAAAAACACCAAAGCAATGATAGTAAAGCAAAAAGGAACGAGGACGGAGAAGATTTAGACGGATTACAAATGACGATTTTGAAAAAAATAGGCTAACTTTTTCAAAAGGCACAAAGCGTGACTTAGCTCCTTTGACTAAAAGGGATCTCTGTAAAGGGTATAGAAAGGAATCCGTTCTTCCATGGGTCATTGCTCTTAAATAGATAGTATCACTTACAGATCGATTTTCAATTGAGTGTCGTAAAACCAAACCCGAAGTAATTACTTTGGCCAATCAAAAAAGACGGAGAAAGCCAGTGAACCAATCAAGACTCGAAGTAATTGCACGAAGCCGACAGAAAGCGCGGGAAAACGTGGACGCGCGAGTCACGAAGACCATGGAACTATGTGGTCGAGTTGGTTAAGCAAACATGTCCGATGGTTTGATTACGTCAAAATAGCCGCCCTTAGTGTGTAGAATGATGTTTTTGTTATTTCGGTTTCAGATCCCACCACCGGCGACACGACTGACTGGACGTTTGGTGTCCTGGGAGTGATACATTCCTACTGCGTGGAGCTCCGCCCGAGAACCTCCAGCGAAGGGGGATTCATACTTCCCCCAGATAAGATTATCCCCGTGGGACAGGAAACGTTCGCCGGATTAAAAGCCCTCACGAGAAACATGTGATGAGCAGGAAACAGTATGAAGGAAAAGAATGGTGCAAATGAATCGTTGCAAAGGTGTTTGTAGTGTTTCCTTGGAGCTGAGAATAAAACATGCAACGAAAACAGTGTGAAATCATTTTATTTCCATAATTTAGACCTTTAAACAATATGCCAAGTAAGTATCATTTTCAGAGGTCAGTATAACTTTGGAGCCTTCCGATTGGTTAAGAAAGCTTGAGGAGGAGGGATGGCGCAGTGTTGAGAGCGCTCGCCTACCACCAATGTGGCCTGGGTTCCAGGACCCGCCGTCATTTGTTCGCTACGCTCACTCGTGAAATATTTTCATTTTCCAACACTAGAAGAGGAATTTGTATATCCGCGCGGCCATGTAAGTGCTCTCGTGATTATTTTTTTTATTTTTATGTTGCAATATTCATCTATAATCACCCCGCGAGAAGTGATTATAGCATTTCAAGGCTTGGGCACTTGACAACACCGTCTTTGTTATCCAGGCAAGTGAGGCCAGGTAAACATGGCGGACAATTGTAAACACCTGATTATGGAAAGCAAACTTTGTTGTATGTATTAAATATCATACTGACGACAAGGTTCGATTCATTTAGGTCGGGGGAATCACTACTTGATTAACAACAAGCATATTTTGTGCCGCTTTAACAGATTTCAATTACAAAGTCGACGAGAAAAGAACGCATGTGTATGTACCCAACGCTAACAGACCATTTGCGAGATGCTCTTTTTCTCTGTTTCAAGACGAGTCTTGCACAGCCAAAGCTCTAGGTCCCTCAGAGGGAGCCATGAGCGTTGAGTAATCGCGATTTTATTCCTTACTCCATGGGCACCGAGGAACAGATTACAGATCGACACATCACTGTTTTTACTTCGTGTCTTTCTGGATCCAATCCAGGAGTGTTCATAAATTAATGTACCTATCAAGCCCGAGGGGGGAGGGGAGGAAGGGGGGAAGGAGGAGGCCGGGCATAGGTGGGGGATTTGACAGCAGTTATCGTCCCGTAATGGGGACTTTTGATCGTTTTTAGTGGACTTTCTAGCAACATTTTATAGACTTTTAGTGTCCCTTTTGACCATCCAAAAATGCAGAGCATTTGAAGAGAAAATCTCAGCTCAGTTCAAATGCCACGCCTATGCCCAAAATCTTCCCTCTGTGGCTTAACATTGAGAGCGGGTGCATAATTGAAGAATTTAGACATTCTGCTACTCTTCAGCCGACGCTTGAAACATACAGAACAATAAACATTGCACGCCAACTTTTGCACTGGAAAGTGACACTGTTACAAGGTTCGGGTCGTTTTCGCGTATCAATATTGTCGTTAATACAGGAAACTGACATCTTCCGATAACATCGAGTAAGGTCAAAACTCCCCTCAGATCTGAAAACGACTCGATGAGAACGAATTCCTCGCCCTCCTCGGAAATCCACTGAAGCCGTTCTGTGAAGTGTTTATGATGTTGTTGCTGTTGTTGTTGTCCCTCCTCCTGATTTTGTTGTTGTTTCAGGTATTCTTTATGGGTGCTTCTCTTACTGGAAACGTTTTTTATGCACGAATCCTTCTCAGTACAGCTATCACTCAGAGAAATCATTTCAAATTCATCTATTCTAGGCGTTTTTTCTTTTTTATGTGTCTAAAAGGGAATGAAAATAAGTCAAGAAACTTACTGCCATGATAAAGCTAAAGTAAAACCTACGTATTAAAGAATAGTGGCAGTGCTGGTGGCCTGTTAGAGCGATTTTCAATTGAGTGCCGAAAGAAATTAACGGATTGTTTTGGTTTCGCATTACTACGCTCAGTGATTGGTTTAAAAATCTCGCGCCACTTTTACAACCAATCAGAAGTAAGATCAAACGTGCTACGTGTAATTATCTCGGGCCGGGAGCGAAGAACTGAAGGACGGTTGTAATCGCAGGCTACGAGTTTTGATTGGTTCACTGGATTTTCTCCGTCCTTTTTGATTAGCCAACGCTCCTTGCCGTTACTGGGGAGGATCGTTGCTTGACGACCCTAATAACGGCTGCGAAGGAAACTAGGTACCCACTGCATGGCCTGATTCTGAGATTATGATTAACGGGAACTAGGAAATAACTCGTTCGAACGAGAGAGTCCTACCTTTCCTTGTTTGTCGCAGTTTTCAAAGTCAATCGCTCTTCGAAGAATTTCCTTCAAGTGCTTTCTACCAATTTTTCTAAAGGGAACATACTCAGATGGGCTGAAATGGCACGCCACAAATTGACCCTCTGCGTGAAGGATGGGCCGTCCTGAGGTAAGACCTTCACTTTCACTTTTCAACATGGCGCTTGGCGTTCTAAAAAATGAAACTGTCAGGTTTTTGCTATGTACTCTTTGTTTACACCCACGTTATTACTAGATTTTCTTCCTCCTTAAAACAAGAGAAGGCTGACAAAAAATGACGCTAAAATCAAGTTGAGATAAAGAGAATTACACCGTCTGATTTCTTGACTCATTGACTTACTTTCTATATTTATTCAGTCACTCGTACTTTTTAGATTCAATGTCGTTTATATGATACAACTGAAGGGGAAAGGTCCCGTGGCGGAGATTCCGTATTCTATTTTTAAAAATCGCTAACTCAGCTGGACATTCCTGGGGCAATTCTCTTTGCCTGAGTATCAAGCCTTTCGGAGAGCAGAGGAAAGCGAAGGGGTAATCCCCCTCCCCTTATGAAGGACTGATACTCAGGTTACAATTCTCTCGGCTGTTGCAAGGCCATTGTGTTTTGCCCTATCTCTGTGGTTGGAGTACGTTTATGCCATAACGGGGACAGTGTCATCCGTACACGAGACCTAAACTGAGCTAAGCACAGCTCACACAATCGGGATTGAGCGACCCCTCAAGTCCCTACTTTAGACTTTTCCTTTCTAGTCTACAGGCCTTTAATCCTGTGCAGGTTTTTAGTCGGAGTTGAAACAGAATAATTTAGCGTGACTTGTCATTATCCTACCCGATTACCTCCACTTTACATCTATGTTTTCGAATTTTTTATTCGATATTCAATATTTGAGCCAGTATTTTATTAACCGGCTTTAACCCGCTATTCACAAGACGTGTCGCCGTTCGTGGATTAAAAATCTCGGATAAAGGAGTAAAGGTAGCTAAAATTGACTAAAGGTCAATTCTTCATGGATTAAACTTAATCGGGATGTTGGGGTCTTGCTCACCGGAAGTGACAATGGTTCTGGCATGCGTTACCAAGATATCTGCAAGTACATTTTACAATTAATCTTACATTCTACAAGACGGTGTGCGGAAAATCCTGGCAGTTGATTGATCGCCCCCCCCCCCCCCCCCCTTATTAGACAAAATTTTAAGGCCCGATGGGCCGAAAAATCCCTGCCCCTTCCTTAGAAAGAAGTCTGGACTCTTAAACTCTTATGTTATACTCTCAATACTAACAACAGCTTTCTCTCTATACCACCAGTTGATACTGCCATGACCTGACCCGACTGTACTCTACGTCTTTTTTCATCAGCTTTATTTCGATTGTAATGACTATGCAAGTTTTTGTCTGAATTGATGGGCCATCAACTGGGCTAATATCCGTAAGGGTTCCTATAATTGAAAATATACCTAAATGCTGCCTTAACTCATCAGCGACCGTGCGAAGGATTGTTTCGAAAATTCTATTTCTTCGATTCTTTTAGAGCGTATAGTTATCTTACCTCAGAATATTGCAGCTTGATTGTTCAGCTAAAATAGCTAGCCAACTATCGTGCTCGTCTTAGTTCTTATGTGATACTTGAGCAACAGTAGATTCGTGATTGTTAGAATTTTCTAGCAACAGAATAGTGCTTTTTCAAGAACGGTCCTTTAAAAAAAAAGGTAAATGAAGAAAAATTAAACTATTATGTTTCTGTCCGCCGCATGTCTACGCCTGACCGGCAAGTTACTTGCTGACTTGTTAATTTAACGCACAAATAACGCAGTTGCACAATAAAGGTCACAATGTCATTATTTTCACTTTCCTTGAATTGATGAGTCACAGTGCAAATATGGCATGGGTTTATATTATCTAGCATGGAACGCCCCATCACATGATCGCGATCACACATTTGCATAAGCTGTATGTGTTCCCGAATTACAAGTTTCAAGAAATCAGAAGTAACATAGGCAAGAGCAAAAGTCGGTGCGCCATTTTCTCGTTTGCGTAAACGGCGGAGCTCGCGCGAGGTACTCGCGCGTCAACACGCGGTGCGCACTTCAGTGCTCGCTAGCCGAGGCCGAGCTACTGAACGATAACCATAAAAATTCAAATCGCACGAGCTAAATTAAATAATACACAATAGCGATGTTAAAAGAACTCCTCTAGTTAACAGTGTTTGGTCATTAATAACATACTTTTTTTGCCCCATAGAAATACAAAAAAATTCTCACAACTGATTTTATAAGAAGTGTGTGGAAACCAGTCCACCAAAAGTGTCCGAGGTAGCGCCAGAAGATCAAACTTTTTAGTCTCGTCTGGTCATGTCATTATTTTGTTAAAAGTCTCATTTCCTTTACAAATTAAACAGCTTAAGGCTACCATGGCCAGGGAGGTAAGTTGTGCTATTGGTTTCACGCAAGTTTCACGCACGTAAGTAATAAAATCGCTTACCATTCAATAAATTGAGTCAAGAAATTGAAATATCGTAGAAGAGTAATAAATAAACAACGTGCCAAAGTTTCGGGGATGTACGATACTCGGAACTCGAGTTATTCGGCACAGTGTATACTGAAAATTATAGTGTTTAGTATGGAGAAGCCATGGCCGGAAACCAGTGGAAACATCTGGATATAATTTGGTTTTATCAACTGGGTTGATAATGTGAATTGGCCACCGTAAAGAGATTTGAGAGCTGACGTTTCGAGCGTTAGCCCTTCGTCGGAGCCCTTCATCTGGAGTTTACTTTGGTCTCTCAAAACGTTTCTTCTCTTTGTTAAACTTACTCAGAACTCGAAAACATAAGGCGAATCGATATTTTCGCGCACGTAACATGTTACCCAGAAACAATGCCGATGTCACGCATTGTGAAAAATCTGAAATTCAAACTGTTCAATTTTCAAAACAAAGCTATCTACCGAGCTGAAAACAGGGCAGCAGATATATGTTTAAAAATGACTTTTACCTGATGATAATTTTAGTTTTTTCTGACGTCACGTGAAAACCAAGAATAACCTGGAAGTGGCCCCACGTACCTTCGTTATTTGGGACAGGGGTGCCCAGCGGAAAATTTGAATAATTCAACCCCTAAAAATGGAAACCAATAGCGGCGTGGCTCAAGCTTTTTTGAGCCGTAAAAGATGCCTCTTCATAGCTGATTTGTCTAGATCATAGGCTCGAGTACCAGTCGCTGGTGGGGAACCGTAGCCCGCGCTCCTTCCTGAAGGCACGGGTCTCTTCTCGCGTAGGAATGAAGACCGGACTCGAGAAAGCGGCGATAATCGAGCCTATCTAGATCACAGCAACCTTAAAATGAGAACTGGGCGTCTATTAAAAAACAGAGATATTCTGTCCTGAACACCCTGCTACTAAGCGGGACAAAAATCCGCAATTTATACACCTAAGCAGGACAAAGAACATTCTCGTCGCATTTATACGGGAGGCCCGAGTGGACCCTAGGGATAACGTGGATAGAAATTCCGGGGTACTATTGTCTAAGGATTCAACTCCAATATTATGGACTGCCTTAATGTTTGAGGTGCTGATACCGGCCTTAACCTTCCGTGTATTGACTGCACCAGTATAGCAGCATGATGAGTCTGTGACAACGACAGATGGCGTGACAAGAATCCGTGCACTTTTACAGGACAGCAGCCTAACGCAATCTCAAAGTAACCCCGTCGATAGGTATGATTGGTGACGCCGTATATGAAGGGGTTAGTGCACGAGGTGACAAACACCAACGCCGTAGTCCAATGATATGTGGTGAAGTTCATGTCTGTCACGCCAAACATAGACAGTAGGTATAACACTTGATACGGCATCCAACATGACAGCATGGACAATAACGCAATCCTCACCATACGAGTTCTTCCTTGACGCGTTCGCAAGGCTCGGTCACTGGGCAACACGCGGTTTTTGTGTATACGTGTTTTGAAGAGCATGTGTGAATAAATTCCTATCATGAACCCTGAGGGGATAGCTATGTTCAGAAACAGATGTATGACCGCCATGAAATTCCTTTTAGTTCCTGAGAGTTTGTTCCAGGTACAGCAGAGCTGTACAGGGCTGCTGTCATCGGATACCTCAAAAAGCCTCGGTGACGTCGAAAGCAGTGCGACCACCCAGATAGCCACAGACACCCCAGCCAAGTGTCTTTTGTTGAAATTCGCGCGGTATGTTAAAGGTTTAACCACAGCGCACCAGCGTTTGTAAGTGAGGATAAGGCAGATGTAGATTGAGGCGACACTAAATGCGAATATAAGCCACCCAGACCAAACAGCACGGCAAAATATCTCACTTGGTACATCACTCACTTGTCTTGGAATAAAACCGCTTAAAATCAACGATGAAGTTATCAAAAGAACTACAGCTGTCAGTAAATCTGTTATGGATAGGATCAGAAGAAAAACATTGTATGATTTCTTCAGCAAAACTCTGTTTTTTGCAAAGAGAATACAAACCAATAGGTTTGCGCAAAACGCCAAGCTCGCTATGATAATCAAAGCCACGTTCGTGGTAAGTATCTTCTCGTCTAACGCCATATTTAAGCGAAGTCAGTAGCTTCAGTTCTTCAAAGAGATTTATCTTCTTTCTTTTTTCGTTACAAAGAAACTTTAAGTCGAGTTGGCAGATCCAAATGAACTAATCTCAATTCAATGAGGTGTGAAATGCCGGAAAACAGAGGAAGGAAAAAGAATGATAACATATCGTATGATAACATAAACTTCGTGTGACAGTATCTGAAACATATTTTATAATGAATCCTTTATCAATTTAGAGGCAGGTGTTTAATTTGATCACAGCTTTAAGAAAAGGATGTTTCTCAAAGTTAGCAATCAGCATACGTCATTGTTAATTATTTTCGAGGCAAATTTTGCGAGACTTAAATTTCTCGATTTGGCAGAAAAATCTCACTGAAAGGAATTAAATTAAAATTTAATGAACGGGCAATCTCAGAACGGAAGATTTTGCTTGGAAAGTTCGTTTAAAGGGGTTATTAGTAACTTGAACAGAACTATAGAAAACAAAGCTTAAAACAGGTTGACATGCTAAGTTTTCGACAAATCACAACGTCACATAGTGCGTACTAAATAATACGTAGTACGTACGTCACAGAATGTCTTCATTCGCCCAATTCGATCTGCTGTTTGATTCAAAAGAAAACAACCCCAACATGTAAACTGGTATTAAAATTAAATTTCGCTTCGTCAGTTTTCGCAGTAACTTTTCTCGCGGGCCTTTAATTTCGTGATTTTTTTAAAATCTGTTGTTGCGAAAACTAATTTCCGTGAAAATAAGTAACAATCAGTAGATGGTAGCCAACACCTTTGATGAGGAAAGCTAGTTTCGCGCAAGTCGCTCACTTAATTTTACAGGAGTGATATGCATATTTTGCAGAGCATATCATGAATAGATTACAAAAATTTAATAGATCAACGCTAAGATAGCATGTTCGTTAATTTATTAGTTTCATCAAAGGACGCAATTTTACACTCATAAACGTAAATGTGGTGTTATTCGATTTTAACGGGCGTAGGAGTGTAACCGATTACTATGCTTCATTAGGCACTCTAGAATATTCAAAATCTTAATAAAGGTTCTTGATTGCGAATTAATTGAACATTCAATGCAAAATATGAGTACGAAAACCTAGCCATTCGTTATAATTTAAACTTGTAAACAAATGAACAGTGGAACCCAACCATCCAAAAAAATAGTCTTAATGCTACCAACCATAAAATAAAATGAATTTTGTGCCTTATGCAAAATGTTATTGTCGGCATAACATTAGTTTTTTTGCAATGAATCGAGGGTATGATTAAAGACAGGAGTAATCTGATCAAAAGACACTTTGCTTCATTTATCTTTTAAAAGCGTGGACTTTATGCTGAGTAAAAGCCAATTTCGTATCAGCCATATCACTACATGTTTTCCTTCAGGATATTAGAAGGTTGCCGCCAAACACTTGTACTAGGGAAAATGTGCAAAAAGTAACGCATTGACGGTCATTGACGGTAAGCAGACACACGGGTTCCCGGACAATTCTTGGTTTTCACATGACGTCATAAGTTCACAAGTTTCCAGCTAGATAGTGTCCTTTGTGTTTGAAATACAGCATGTTGAATTTTCGACATTTCCGCCGTACGTGACTTTACGTTACAAAGCTGTCGTGCTCTAAGAAAAGGTCTTTTCGCAAAATTTTTGCAGTTTAAACAGTTCGAGTATTAGGAAAGATGTGTATGTGTATATACACTAGATCGTGAGGAAGGAGCAGTCGCTTTCATACCACCTATTTGATGATAATTCTGTAACCAAGAGTTTGCTAGAAAAAAAATGAATACAAATAAAATGGCTCGATCGAATTGACAATTCGCAACAACCTCGTTCCCAGGGCTGGGAACGAGGTACCCCATGATCACGTTGATGTGAAACTGAAGGGAATTTGTTTAAATCCACGAAATATTACCAATAATTTTATGCGGTTTTGCATTTCGATCTCTCTTGAGCAAGTCAGGGCGCCATGTTGGATTTTGCAGAAAAGATCACGTGACACTTTACTCAGTGGTATGAATCTACGATACATACCTCTTATTAAACCGGGTTCAAGGGCCGTACTGTAAATTACGGCTAGCGTTTTTCTCCTGACCCTAACCCTAATTAGGGCCAATTTTGCTCGATGGCCTCTATTAGGTTCATTCCTTGCTGATTAGGCTCATTTCGTGCTCATTGGAGACATTTGTCACTAATTAGGCTCAATTGATGGAAATTAGAGCAGGTTTGCATGCATTTTCTGGTTTTAATTAACGATGTCGGATGCTAATTAGGGGCAATTCGCCTCGATGGCCGCTAATTAGGCTCATTTATCGTTAATGAGGCTCAATTTATGGAAATTAGAGCTGCTTTGCATTTTCTAGTCTTAATTAATGGAGTCGGATGCTAATTAGGGCCAAATTGGCAGGATGGTCGCTAATTAGGCGCACTTGTCGCTAATTAGGCTAAATTGATGGCAGTTAGAGCTAATTTGAATTTTCTGGTCTTAATTAACGGTGTTGGGTGCTAATTAGGGCCGATTTGGCTTGGTCACTAATTAGGCTCATTTGTTGCTAATTAGGCTCAATTGATGCCAATTAGAGTTGATTTTAATTTTCTGGGCTTAATTAACGGCATCAGATACTAAATTACTAATTAGGCCAATTTGGCTCGATGGTCGCTAATTAGCCTCATTTGTCTTTAATTTGGCCTCATTGATTCCAGTTGGAGCTGATTTGCATTTTATTGTCTTAATTAACGGTGTCAGATGCTAATTGGTGCCAATTTGGCTCCATGGTCACTAATTAGCCTCATTTGTCTTTAATTCGGCCTCATTGATTCCAGTTGGAGCTGATTTGCATTTTATTGTCTTAATTAACGGTTTCGGATGCTAATTAGGGCCAATTTGGCTCGATGGTCACTAATTAGCCTCATTTGTCTTTAATTCGGCCTCATTGATTCCAGTTGGAGCTGATTTGCATTTTATTGTCTTAATTAACGGTGTCAGATGCTAATTGGTGCCAATTTGGCTCCATGGTCACTAATTAGCCTCATTTGTCTTTAATTCGGCCTCATTGATGCCAATTGGAGCTGATTTGCATTTTCCGCTCTTAGTTATGCTAGTTATGGCCAATTTGTCTCGATGGTTGCTAATTAGCTTCAGTTGTCGCTAATTAGGCTTAATTGATGCCAATTAGAGCTGAGTTTAATTTTCTGGTCTTAATTAGCGTTGTCGGATGCTAATAAGGATCAGTTTGGCTCGATGATTGCTACTTAACCTCATTTGTCGCTAATTGGGTTTAATTGATTCCAATTAGAGGTGATTTACATTTTCTGGTCTTAATTAGCATTGTCGGATGCTAATTACGGCCAATTTGTCTCGATGGTCGCTACTTAGCCTCATTTGTCACTAATTGGGCTTGATTGATGCCAATTAGAGCTGATTTGGATTTTTTGGTCTTAATTAGCGGTGTCAGATGCTAATTTATGGCCCATGCGTACCGGGAAAACGAGGTTAGTGAGATATTTATTTTATCCTTTATCGTGGAATCGAGTGCGATTTTAAATTTAGCGGGCCGTACTAAAAAATACGGCCCGTTGAATTGACCAATCACAGCATGCGTACTAACCGACATATAGTGTCGGGGAGTTGGTTGTACTTAAATCAGGGTAGGGAGACTGGGATGTTTTTATAGTTATGGTGAACCAGCTTTTCTTCTGCAAAGTCAGGCCCTCAGGAGCTGTCTTCCACTACAGTTGCCGCTATTGAACTGGTCCCAGAGGCTGAAGATCTTCAACTGAAGATTTCTGTATCTTTCCTAACCCTAAGCGATATAAAGCAAACATCAGCCAAGCACCATCCCATTATTTCACCTGCATGGAGGGGTGAAAATTAAAGGTGTGGAGAGGAAAACGAGAAAGGGGAAAGGGTCCCTATTCCTCTCTCCCCAAGCCCCTATCCTTCCCTTCCTCTCTTTCTCTCCTTTCGACCACTTCTACACAGCCAGGCTACATTTGTGTGAAAAGCTGACAATGCGTTAGTTGGCCCTCTCTCTGTCGCGCTAGGTGATGGCTAAAAGGAAAGATGTACAATTTTAGCCATCACCGTCGTCGTGCTTACGATCATACGTCACTGGTTTGCGGCTAGGAACGTGGGCTCAAGAGTGCGAGGGTTCAAAATTTCTTCAAAATGGGGCTTTCAAAATGTGGATTAGATATAAAGTTTTTCGCAGATTTGTTTTATTTTGTGTATAAAGAAGGCTTTTACGTCTTTACAGATAGGACGAGGTAGCGCGATGTTGGCTAGGTTAAGGTCTGTTAATAACACTTTCCGGGGCATTTATATAATATAAATCACAGGTACGTATATATGGACCTTTTATGTCGTGAAACCAGAGATAAGCGCCGGCCTGATGAGCCACTGAGGCTCGAGTGCAGACTTTACCTTTACTTAATAAGTAAACTACTAACATTTAAGCTAACATTTTTGGGAAAAGACTTAAATTTTGGACAAACTATGACCTGATTTACTTTTTAATGCAAGTGTTAATTGACATAAGTGATTGTATTTTTTTAAACTGAGCTGGAACACCTGGAATTCTACATGCATTACTTTTACAGTGCATTGATTTGTTAGTAGCTGTTTGGGTTATTTGTTAGGATTACTGTAGCTTTAAAGCAAGTTAAGTAGATTGTCCAGAATGGTCCAGTTCAGAGATTTCAGTACTGATCAGGTACTGAAAAATGAATTGAAAAGAACAGTTTAATCATTTGTGTGTAGAATAAAAAGGCTACACTATATGTTAATGTAAATCTATCTGGTATGGTGTAATTAAATAAAATAAATTAAAAAAATAATTTCAAGACAGTTTCAAACTTCATTTTAGTGACCACTTAATCTAAAGACATGTAATTTAGTCTCAGTGAGGAATCAACTTCTTTGATTAATAAATGAAACATCAAAAGTGAAAAAAAAAACATTGTTAACACCCCCAGCTAGCCCATATAATGATTAATAAAAAGCTCTTGGTAGAAAACATTGCTCCATAATTTGCCAAATTATCAAACAGCCAATTTATGACATTTCAGGTCATGTTGACATTGGGGAGAAATACTTAATATAAATTTGCTTTCAATTGTGTACATGAGAAGACAAAGAGGTAATGCTACTTCACCAAAAACTTGTTAGCTGTGTAAGATTTTGCTTGGACCCATATTTTCTTCTCAGTAAATGGGACGAGTATCTGATGAGAGAGAAAGAGAAATAGATAAAATATATCATTCCAGCTAAATTTTATATTTTCAAAATAATTTGGTTTTATCAACTGGGTTGATAATGTCAATTGGCCGAATCGATTCGCTCCGACGAAGGGCCAACGCTCAAAACGTCAGCTCTTGAATCTCTTTACGGTGGCCAATTGACATTATCAACCCAGTTGATAAAACCAAATTATATTGTTATACTTCCCACCGACGCAGCACCACAGTTTCTTTAGAAACTTACCCCCTCTGTATATTTTCAAAGTCAGGACTGAAAAAGGTATGGATTTTTGAGGCCAGGTCTGAAAATGGGTGTGGAGAATGGAATGCATTGGTCTGAAATAGGGTCTGGATTTGGCGACCCGGGCAGCACACCCCCACCAAAAATTACAAGAAGTACCCCCCCCCCCCCCCAGCATGATTAATTTTTGTGTATAGACAATTTCTTTAGACAGCTGCCTTCTAAGCAACAAGGGTTTTTCATATTTCACTTTCAATATTTCACATATTTCGTTATTTCATATTTATCCTTTTTCGACGCTTCGAAATCGTGCACAAAAAGCGAAAACAAAATGCTCGCAATCAGGATATTTTTTATTTGTCTAATTTCGTGTCTGTATTTATGTCTGTTATTCATGTGCTCTTCGTTTGTTGTATGTGCGTAAATGCTCATCTTCTGATTATCTATGTCCTCTTGAAAATACGTACATTGAGATCGTTTCCTCTTATTTCTTTTCATGCATCTACAACGAATATATATTCACTTATTTACGTTAGCTTATATATACTGAAATTATTTCTGCAGTCAATAGAAAGCACGGTTCATCCTTGGTCAACCCTCAATGTTTCATATTTCCATAGCTTTAATCGCGGAAAACATGAATGCATCTAACGACGTAAACTTAAAATGCCTCTCTAAACGTAAGAGGCCTAAACAAATCATTAAAACGTCGTTTGATATTTCGGTGGCTTCACAAACAAAAACAACAGTTCATCTTTCTGCAAGAATGTTATTGTACAAATTTATGCATATCTCAATAGAGAAATGAATGGGGCAGTGAGGTGTTCTTTAGTCATGGCACAAACCACACCGCCGGATCCGATGGCTCGGGCATGTCCTCAGAATGGGCCTAGATCGTATCCCCAAGACCGCCCTTAGATGGACACCACCTGGAAAAAGGAGGCGAGGGCGACCCAAGATAACTTGGAGACGTACTGTGATGGCCGAGCTGAGTGAGATGGGCTTGTCCTGGGGCGAGGCACAGCATGCAGCAAAGGACCGGTCCAGATGGAAGCAGATTATTGACGCCTTATGTCCCGCACGGGACGAAGAGGGCTAACTAACTAACTAACTAAATTGTAAAATCAAAAGAGTTATTTCCGATAAGAATGGAAGATTCATTATCCTTAAGCTTTCAGTTGATCAACAATGTATTGTTCTCGTCAATATATACGCCCCAAATGACACCAATCAGCAAACGGCATTTTTCTCAAAATTAAACCAGCTGTTACAAGAATTCGCTCAAGAAAACATAATAATAGGAGGCGATTTTAACTGCGCGCTTTCCCCAAAAGACAAAGTGGGTGGCAAACCCGTCACAAAAAAAAAACTGCCGTTATAAAGAGTGTCGAAGCGCTTTGTGAATCTTACAATTTTCGGGACATTTGGCGAAAACTAAACCCTGAACTTTCCCGCTTCACTTGGAGAAACAAATCACTAAAAATACAATGCCGCTTAGATTATTTTCTAATTTCGGATGAATTCAGCACTCTCACTAAAAAATGTGACATTTTACTTGCACCTGAAAGTGACCATTCAACAGTATCTATTCACATAAAATCAAAAGCCTTAGCCCAAGAAAAAGGTCCCGGATTTTGGAAGTTTAACACCGCTCTTCTTCAAGATGAATTTTATGTCGCTGCCTTACGTGAAAATATCCCTGAATTCATAACCAAATACCCCAAGTTAGTCGACTTCACCCTAAAGTGGGATCTTATCAAAATGGAAATTCGAGGCTTCACTGCTAAATATTCAAAACGGAAAGCCAAGATGAGGTGTTAAAATTTAAAAACTATAATTTTTTTCAAATAACTATGGTGAAAATTTTCTTGAAAACTAAAGTTAATGCAACTCTAATTTTAATAAGTTGATGTTTGTTTTTCTTTGTAGACTTTCTGGGACATTTTGCGCAGAAATTCATTTTATCCAACTGGGTAAAGCGTCGACTGAGAAATAAAACTTGGCGAACTTCCTCAAGTTTGCGCGGGAAACATCTGTCTCTTTAGAAGAAAGCGGCTCGGAATTAAAAGAAACACGTGAGAGATTTGTCGACTTCTTTATATTTGACTGTAGAAAGAGTCTTTACCTTTTGAAATTCAGGTGCTTGTTCGATTTGAACGGATGCTAAAGTTGTTTTCTGCAACATAACGAGAGAGCATGCTTCCAGCGAAGCTGCAACGTACATTTTTGCGGATCGCGAGTTAATTCTAATTCCAGAGGAAAAATCTGTAAAGAGACAAGAAAAATACAAATCAGCAATAGAGCTTTTGTTTGCAGGAAAGCTTTTACATAAAATACATTCTGGACGCTAAAGTGAAATTCTTGTTGAGCGCATTGCCACGCATTGCCATTGTTTCAATATTTTAACATTAAAGTTTGTGCATTAACAGAAATAATCTTACCTCTTTACCTTCATTTCGTCACATGTAGTAGTTCTTTAAGTGTTGCAGAAGACTGTCGAAACTTGAAGCAATTTGCAGAGAAGGAAAACGCGAGCATTTTAATTTATTTTTCGTGTGCACAATCTTGTGGCGATGTTTGTCACCTTCCCCCGAGCTGAATGAGAAGTTTGAAAATTGCGCCTCTTACCACTTCACTTCGCGGGCAAATCCTCGTCACCGATTGGTTGTCTCATTGCACGGGATTTTTTCCGCTATGCGTCATTGACGTCATTAGCTGTCATTGTCGCACAAAACGTGAATGAAATGGCATTCCAGCTGCTTTGTGTGTCAAACAGAAGTCTTTTAAAAAGAGAACTTTTTGTTAGACCTGTCAATTTGAAGTTACCTGGCCCACGTGGGTCAGCTCTGAGTTTTTGATTGGTTCCTTGAAATTGCACGGGCTTTCCTTCGTCACAAGGGGCCGAGCATTTAACTTTTGAGGGGGGGGGGGGGGGAGGTGGGTGATTTTGAAACAAAATTTCCTGCAAGCGCTCGTCAGAAGAAAAAAATTGCGTACAGCGCAAATGGAGGAAAAAAATGATTGCACGGCTCTAAGAAAGAAAAAGATGTTACATAGGGAAAAAATTATCCTGCAGAGCACTGGGAAGGAAAAAAATATCCTGCCCACCAGGTTTCTAGAAAAAAAATTCTTGCTGACCAGAAATCACCCACCCCTCGCCCCCCCTCAAAAGTCAATGGTAAGCTGCAGCCCCTAATAAGATAAGATAAGATAAGATAACTTTATTTATACACGGTATTTCCATCAGCTTATTTAGAAGTATTTATGGTAATCAACTAACTACCTATCTTCCTGGCTACAAAAAAGGTGTAAAATACAAAAGAATAAAAACTGCTTTTCACGGAGGCCGTGTTCAAAAAATACACTTAAAAATTTCGCTTAAGAATTATAATAAAAATTTACTTTAAACTGTGGCGACTCAGTTTTGTCTTAAACTCGCTTAAGGAAGTCGCTTGTCTTAATTCTGTGGGTAAATTGTTCCACAACTGAGCTCCACTGTATGAAAAACTTCTCTTCAGGTAATCAGTGCGAGGTTGTGGAAGAACTAGTTTGCTTTCGGTATTCCTCAAACGATAAGCACTCGCGTTGTCGCGATAAACGAATTTTGATCGTAAATATTCTGGTGTTATCCCATGTAAAGTCTTATACATACATTTTCTAAGCTTTGATGACAGAGTTTACGCTACCCTAATGCCCGGAACACCTCATCTAAATCACTATCGTAGCTCGCAGACATCAAAATGCGGGCAGCACGATTTTGAAGCCTTTGAAGCTTTTCAGAAAGGCCCTTTCCACATACCACATTTCGTATTCGTTTAATTGCACCAATGGCCGAAGCAATCTTTTTACAAACATTTTCAATGTGGCACTCCCAATTCAAGGTTTGATCGATGTAGACCCCAAGGGATTTAGCTGATGCTACCTGTTCTACAGCCTTGTCATTTATAATAAGAGAAGGACTTTCTGAAAACTGCGATAACTTCTGCCTTGACGCAATAAGCATAAACTCTGATTTTGAAAAGTTCAAGGTGAGCTTGTTAGCTGACAACCACGTGTACACGTTACTTAAGTCATAATTAAGGCAATCATTAAGTCGTTAATAAATAACAAGAACAAAATTGTTCCTTAAGGAACACCACATCTCAAGAATGTTGGTGTTGACTTACAGGAATTAATGTGACAAGTTTGAGTTCGATTATCAAGGTAAGAAGCAAACCATTTATAACTGAGCCGACGAATCCCATAATATTGTAATTTCCTTGACAAAATATCGTGATCAACTGTATCAAAGACCTTTTTGAGGTCTAAAAAAACGACAGCGTTGACAAAACCACGATCAATGTTCATGGCCCAACTATCAGTAGCTTCAATTAGTGCCGTCAATGTCGAATGCAAAGAACGAAAACCAGATTGATGACGAGTAAGAAAGCTATTCTTAGTTAGATACTGATATGGCTGGTCGTAGATTATCCGTTCGAAAACGGCCACCACCGGAATTACTGATATTGGTCTATAATTTGTCGGATCAGAGCGCTTCCCGGAATTTTTATACAATGGAGTGATTCTTCAAAGGAATTTAGCATTTCTGCTATATCTGTATGGTCATTAGAATTTAGCCCATTGTATTCAATTTCATTAATAACGGTTTTATACGACTTACGCGAAGTCAGTTCGTTAATAGTTTTCCATGTTTTGCGTTGATCTCCTGAGCAATTACTAAAGGCGTTTTAAAAGTAAGCCTGTTTAGCGCTGTTAATTTCTCGGTTTACTATTTTTCTAACCAATCGAAATTGGTTCCAAATAGATGGATCATTTGTTTTAATAGCTTTTCTTTTGAGGCGGTCTCTATAATTCATCCGCTTTTTTAAAGTAGTAGTAATCCAAGGTGATTTGGAACTACGTGTCCGTTTTGCCTTCATTGGTGCATGTCTTTCGCAGACAGTTAAAAATAAACATTTCCATTTCTTCCACATGTCATTGGGATCGTAGAATTGGTCATGATGTCATCCCAAGATTGCGCCCAAATCTCAGCTCGAAAATTGGCGCTATTAAAATGTTTAAACTGTCTATAACTTATTAAATTAATTCCTTTTGAGAAAGTGGGAATTGAAATCTTTCGATAAACATATATTAAGCTATGGTCACTAATGGCGACATGAGACACCCCAGAATCGTCTGTCACATACAATTGTCCATATGGGGCATAAATTAAAATATATCAAAATATAAATGTTTCGAAATTTGTTCGGTAGTTTTAGACAGGAGCCCGGTTTTAGACAACTTTTTCCGCAAGATGAAACTCCTAAAAGAGGCAAACGTTGACTTTTGCATGAGTTTTTATCTGTCTATTCTTTTATTTTTTAGATGGCTTGTCAGTCATCAACCCACTCGAGCCGTTTTCTGATTGGCTCGTTGTAGATGAGTGGTGAAGGTCGAGAAGGTCTGGATTCGAAACACTTCTCCAGATCGCGAGAAGTCTGGAAGCCATCAATTCAAGATGGCGGCCCAGCAATGTTGATCTTGCGTTTGGAATGGTCTACTAAAAGATGCTTACTCCAGTCTTTAATCTGAGCCAAGACGATGAGTTTGTTGTGGTGATCATCAAAACGCCATACGTCAAGGTATAAGTCTATAAATATTAAAGCGGGTTTGAGCATGCACGTGGAAAATAACTCTGGAACTAAATCGTCTTTTTCGAACTTGTTCTACATGTGTATTTTCATTCAGATTTATTCTTTTATAAGTGATATAGTAATACATCATGTGCTTGTATCCTTCCTGTAGATTGCCGATGTTGATTTTTACATCAGTGACACAGAATTTAAATTTTATGTCAAGCCGTACTTTCTAAGGTAAACAGTTTGACAATTAAACACCTTTTCAAGTGTTCAGGTTATGTTGCCAAGTGTAATCTGAAAAGCCCCAACATAGGCTTTAAATGATACCCGTTAATTCTTATTTAAGCAATAGACCACAAGTTACTATGGTTTATAGGCTGATAAACCACGTGGAATGTTGGTAGAGCACGCGGCTTGTGATTTACAAATTCTTTGAGTGTTCTACCAACATCCCAAGTGGTTTATCAGCCTATAAACCATAGTAACTTGTGGTCTATTGCTTTTATATAATAATTCAGAAAATGTGCGATTTTCCATGAGTTTACTGGCACAATAAACCATAGATGATTGACCAATCATAGCACGTGCATTGATTTGGTTATCATATAATATTGAGTATATATCAGTGTGCCAAAAGTAAATAATAAATAATAATCTAAATTGGAAGTTGCATTTCTACAGAATGGCTCTTCACCCACTGTTTTCAGATCAAATTAGAATTTAGAAATGTTGGTTCTTGTGGAAGAAGGAAAGCTGGAGAACTTGGAGAAGAACCCTTGTACAAGAACCAACAACAAACGTAACCTACATACTGTAGATGCCGGGTCTGGGATCAAACCCGGGACACATTGGTTGGAGGCAAGCGCTCTCAAAACTGCGCAGTCCTTGCTCCCCCAAACCATCAGCACTCACATCTTCAGGGTCCAAAATTTATTTTTTTTATGCTGGCACCAAGTTGACATTATTCATGTTTTTTCAGTCACCGGATTGAAGAAATTGGTTGCAAAAGTTTTGATTAACAGGGTATTAAAGACTGTTTCCTGTTGGAAACCACATGCAAAATTGTTCAAATTGAAATGAATTAGATTTCTTGAGAACCAGTTCAATACATTGGCAAGATGCTAAAAGTGAATTGCCTACTGGCAACTACGTGTACACTGTAGCCTTGAATTTATGGTCACTAACAATCAATTTTCAGTCGCATTGGCAACCAGTGAGTCTCAATTTTGGACCTTGTTGATCTTACAAAGGCTTTTATCAAATACCACCATAAATAATATTATGCTCCTTACCTTTGAACCCCATGCTGTCTTAATTAGCTACAAATCCATCCCTGAAGAATTTCAGTGATTTTCTGTTGCTTTTTTAAATTAGGTTGAATTTACCAAGAGAGATTATTGAGGATGGAAGGGAGTCAGCATCTTATGATGTTGATAAAGGTAATTGAAGGCTGCCTTTGAATTTTGGTTATAGTAAATGAAACCACCGGTAGTCCGTAACGTATTGAATAACTACTACTACTACGACTACTATTACGCACGAGGGTATTTACCAACACCAACTCTAGAATCACGGATGGCTGCTCTCCACAAGTCACTATAATTGTTCATAAGGGCACAGATCTTGCCAGTGTTACTAAGTTGAATAGAAACGGATAAAATGTTGTTGCTTTGTATTACTGAAGGGGCATTCACAATCAAGCTTCCGAAGCTCCATCCTGGAGAGCCTTTTGAGGATCTTGACTTGTTGACAACTCTAATGGCCCCTAAAAAGAAGTCCCCTTCAGCAGTCAAGCCCCTAATAGAAGTTGTTGGTAAGTTATTAGTGACTCGATTCATACTAGAGATGGACCATCCATCAGGACAAATGATCTGTCTTGTATAAATGCTAGGGAGAGATCATCTATCTGGGATGACTTTGGGTAAAGAATGACCAGTAGTTAACTTGATGATTTGTTTTTGTACATGTATAAAATAATAGGGGTAACAGATGGATCATCCTTCTAGACATGAAGATGAACTATTGCAGTAGTTCGCCTGGACTTATTGTTTACCCATATTAAGTTATTAAAACAGAGCAGGGGTTTCAAAACAAGCCGGCGACTGCCAGAGTTCCACCGGTTACTTGACTATTATGCTGCCGGCTACTCTAGTCATACCAATCAGCTTGTGACAAAAAAGCTCACTTACAATAGCCGCCTACTCTTCCAGTCACTAACGCCTACTGCAAAACATTTTGAAACCCCTGGTCACAGAAATGAATTTATTATCAGATGAACTACTGTTCTGTGCCCAATTTTTATCCCAGATGATCCAACTCTAACATTTAGACATATGATTTGTCTTGACGGATAATCCATCTGGGTGGACGGGTGATCCATCTCTAGTATAAATAAAAAATAGATGTTTTCAATGTCAGTACGTTTATGTAACTAAAAGTAAACAGTTCTCTCCATCTTGAGGCCAAACTGACCCACACTTCTGGTTGGTTTCTATCTTGTTTTCTGTGGCATGAAGCAACTCCAGGAGGGGTCCAGCTATTTCCCACTGAATGGTGTGCAAATCCCTAGACCATCATCGTTTTCTCCCCAGTATTTCCTTGTCTGTTTCGACAAACATTTTGCCAGACTGACTAACCATTTACAATACATGTAGTTGTCCTGAGTGAAGAAAGGCTCTGTGATTGTAAAGATCCTTGTGCAAGAACACAATGCAGCATTTGAAAAACAAAAAAAATTGATCCTGGCTAGAGCTTAAACCTGGACTATTCGTCAAAAGATTTACACTCACTTGTAATACCAGATTTGCTTTCTGTTTGATAGAGAATATATTTTTTTTATTTATTTTTTGTTTTATAATTAAATTCACACAAGTTACAGAAAGAAGAATACAAATTATAAAAAGAAATAAAAGGACATAACATACAGTGAGTTGCATAATTTAACTAATGAAGTCTAACTAACAAAAAAAAAACTTTAACTAATCTAGAACATTTATACATGTCAAGTTTCTCAATGCGGTATTTAAGATTAAGTTTGCTTTTGAATTCATTTATCCCAGGCTCTATTTGATTATAAGTTTCTGATTGTAAAGGTAATACTTTGCCAATAGCATACAATAATTTAATTTCTTTGTAAGGGGTCATAGCGCTTGACCAAAAAAAAATGGAGATTTACCAAAGAGAAGTTCTTCATCGCTTTGTGTAAACGAGGTGGCGTTTTCTTCGTTGAAATGTTGTAAGACATTGTGAAAGAATTGTTTGGACAATATTGAGACAATATTGTAATTATTTCCTTTGGCATGGTGACGAGTAATGTTTAGTGTGCCAGATTTGGTTTGAGCCCTAGGAGTATGTATGGGCACCAGCAAGTTGTTGGTGTGGCCTGACAGAATGCTGGGGAATAATGTGCGGTGGAATACATGGAGCATCTCATCCAGGGGGAGAAGATATTTACTCCTGGAAATGTAGTCCTTTGTGATACAGAAACCATGCTGGCAGCTAACAGCCACGTTTTGCTAAAAAGACTTTACTTTTGTTATTTTATTTGTATTGAAGGAAATGATGGTAGATCTGAAGACAATAATCATGAAAATGAGAGTGACAGTGACAATAACGATGACAACAACACCTTTGACTGGGAATTTGAACAACAATTAACACTGCCATACCAGGTACTCATTTTTCAAAAAAAATTCCTTTTTCATCTTAATTAGGAATGCCACATTTGAACATATGCTTGGAGGTATAAAAGATTGTTAACATATCTGTCACATATTTTTTAGGTCTTAAAAAAAATACACGAGTGAAATTTGTATTTTTTGGGGTAGGGAATTTTGATGCCAGGTATTTTTGAGTCTGAAATTTCAGACTCATGTATTTTTTTGGGTTTGCAATATGAAGCTCCGTCAGACCCCCCCCCCCCCCCCCCTCCGTCATGTGTAATGCGAGTATCCCCCTCCTGGGCCGAAAATGTAGTAATATACATTTGATGAATATTGCAAAGTACAATTGATAAATTAGACAGTAATATTACTAACTGTATCATTTTCATATTTTCCTTTTTTTGTTAGTGCATGCTGCTACGTAATACATAGCTTTATTTATAGTTTTGATCTGGTAAATAAATTAATCTTCCAGGGAAATACAGATATCAGCTTGGGCGAAACGAAATATGGATTTGCTAATCAAAAGAGTGGAGTATTTAAAGGAAGGGAAGTAAGTATTGACTAGAAAATAGAGTTTAATATGGACAAAATCACCTGGCTAATAACACGGAACAAAAAATTGGATTTGTCCAACTGTTGATTCGAGTCAAAAGTGCGACAAATGACCACGTTTGACACAATAGCCAAAGACGCATTTCGCTTTGACATACCTTTGATAAACGTCAAAAGCGCACTATCTTTGACTAAAGCCAAAGACGGCCTTTCCACCTATGGTCGTAGTGTGAAGGTTTGGCAAAAACGTCCTTTACCACCTTTACGCCTGGTTAAAGGTATGGGTTGAAGCCAAATTTTCGTGCCGTGTAACCACTTGCTAAAACAGTAATAAAAATCATAATTCCTTAAAGGGACACTGTCTCGGTATTTTGGCGTCATTTAAAAATGCTGAAATAGTCCTTGCATCAATGGAAACCCAAAAATAATGGTGTAGTTTTGTTACCTACAGGCTGTAGTAATGTACAGTACTTGTATCACTACACTGAAGCTATATAATATTGCCACCTATCACTTGGGATGGTAAGGATGGAAGTGGATTGAAATTTGAGCAAAAAAACATTCTTGAACCATTCCTTGAAAATATCACCAAAAATTCAATATGGTTTGCTCTCTGAGCCACAGTTCATTTGATATCTTCTTGTTAGTCCCCTGTGACATTGCCCCTTTAAAGCCCTAATTAAACTGTGAGGAGGTGGTACATTGTGTCAACTAACCACCAACTCGGCAATAGTTAAAAAATGTATTCAACTGCATTTTAGTATGTAAGCACGCAGGAATTTTTAGGAACATTGCCTGTCTTCAAACTGAAGGGGACAAGGTACGAGTCAACAAATTATGGGATTGGCAGCTATTGATCCACATAGTAAGAAAGAGCACACAGAGATTTACAAAATCCCCAAGTTTGGTGTTAATAGACCCAATATTAAGCGAGATACAGCCAGTTTAAAACGTCCAAATTTACAAAGAAATGTATGGCCATCCGGACGCTGCGTCCGGATGGCCATATCTCATATCTCATGGCAAAATCTCAGTCAAAACTAGCCCGATTAACACCAAACTTGGGGATTTTGTAAATCTAGGTGTGCTCTTTCTGTCTTTGTGGATCAATAGTTGCTAATCCCATAAGGTTTTGTTTAGTCCCTTTCGGTTTGAAACCAGGCAATGTGAGAGGTGCATAGAAAAGAAAAGTACTTTGGGCACTCCGTAAGCGTTCTTTAATATTCCCATTAGCAAGTGGTATTAATTAATAACCCCATAATGCAAAAGCTCTTTGTTTCTTTTATATAAATCTAAGAAAATTGTGCATGCTTGAACTAGAAAAATAAGCCAGATGCTTTATGGAACTATGGTGAACTCAACCTGACCAATCATAGCACATGTCATTCCTCAAACATTTCATATTTTTATAAAATAACTGAGATACTATGTGCACTCTCATTGGTTGATAAATGAGAGTATATAAACAGGGTTGTGACGTTTTAGTTCTGTCAGTATTTTTAAGAAATATTTTCCACAAGCAAAAGATCATTTTTTCCATGTTTACATAGCCTCATCTAAACACTTATGTGTTTAGAAGAACTCTTGAAAGTCATGCATGCACAAACTGTCTAGAATTCTCCCAATATACCCACCTTGTGTTTAGATGAGGCTACGTAAACATTGAAAATGTCCTCTATTGCTTAAATATAATTAACGACTACCCACCAAAATGGAGGTGGACTGATTCGTAGAGCGGTCACCATAACTGTATGTAATTGGCATTCATGTTTTACAACAGGCAGAACTTCATGAGATATCAGAAACAATTGATCCTGACTTGATGACGCTGAGCGATAGACGAGAAGCCAGAATTAGAGCTGAGGACACCAAGTTTGATGAGGAACATTATTTGTAAGGGTTTTTACATGTAGCTGTTCAACCTCTTCATTTCGAATAATTATTAACCTGTTATGTTAGCAGTGACTGTGACAATTTGTCTTTAGAAACAGTCAATCATAGCCAGCTTATTTCCAGATAATAAGAAATCATGTGAGCCTTTTCAGTTAGCAAACACTTAATATTTGTTGAAATTGTCTTTATTCAGGGCAGACTATTTCAATCAAGATCAAATTCGACATCTTCTGGATTACAACCCACCCTGGGATGCTCTTTATCTACAATGCAAGAAGAATCTTCCAAAAGTACCGGTATGTGTTATTTTATTGTTGCTGTCATACACAATGTACATGTACATACTAGATCAAAATAAACTAGCTGACAATGATTTGATACAGCAAAACTGCATTTTCCCAAGTTAGGCTAAACAAGTTCTTACATAAAGGGTATCTTAACAAAAATTTAGGCTACTTACATAGACCCTATGCATAAATGGCTGCCACTTTAAAATTCTTTTGTATTCATTTAAATTAGCCCTACTAACCTCGGTTTTGAGTTGGTAATTCAAAAGAAGTTTTACTCTTAAACGAGGTTAGTGAGGCTAATTTAAATACATACAAAAGAATTTTAAGTTGGCGGCCATTTATGCATAGGGTCTATGTAGGTTTTTAAATGGGCTCTTATTTGCTTAAGAAAATATTATTTATTTTTCAGTTAAGCTTTGAAATGTAGTGGTTTTCAGCCTATTCCGTATATAAAATTAGCATAAAAAGTATGCATTGATGACTTTTATTGAAAAAAAAAAAGAAGTGCTTACCACATAAATGGTCATGTGGAAGTCTTACCTTTGTACATGTATATAACATTACATGTCTTCTCAGTATTAACAGTGTATGGTCCCAAACTAGTGAATTTTTACCTATGATTCAGAAAATAAGAACCTGTTTGAAAGAGCCTATTAATTTTATCAAATGAAGCATCAATATGATGCTTATGTTGATGACTTTGTATTGAATTCTTTTGCAGCTGGAGGATAAAATGGAACATTCAAGTGGAACCGAAGAGATGTTAGGTAGTAGATAAAATATGAGCCGGAGATCTGCATGGGCATTTACAATGGAGAGCCAATAGGCAAGCCATTGTAAAGCCCATACAGATACATGTACTTGTGAAATGAAAACAATAAATTGAGTGCAAAGTGTTGTTATTCGATTCCATTGTGCTTTGCATTTTAGTCATTAGTGATCTGTATCAAAAGTTAATGAATACTAATTAGCTGAGAAGGAGTTTGCATCAAAAGTAAATTCCAGTCTTGATTTGTATTGGGGTTTACAGAGCATTCATGTGACCTAAATAATACCTTTTCATTGGATCTACTCCTTTTGAATTATTAATTATTAAGTGCAAATAACAAGTTAAAAACAGAAATACTTAAAAATATTAAGTTGAATACCCTTTAAAACCTACTTGGGTAATTAATAAGTAATAAAAATAAAGGGTATCCAACTCAATATGTTTTTGGAGTTTGAGATTAGTCAATGTCAAAACTGGAGGACAGGAAATTCAATAAAAAGTTCAAGAACTGGAATCAAACTTCTAAAAAAAAGCAAAAAGAGTCAATGGCAAACCAGTCTGGTATCATTATTAGTTGGTAGAGACCTTTAGATTCTATGACGAGGACTACTACGAGTACGAGGTTTGAATTTAAGTTTTGCCGCATGTACTAACAAAGTACATGTAGCCTCCCCAGGAAACTGCATTTTCCTTTTTTGTCAGCAGCAAAGTTAACACGGTCACTTTTATTGAAGGCAGTTAGACTTCTCCTAATCACAAAATGATAAAGCTACTAACATTTTGATAACTTGCTTTCGTGGCTACGACATTCTCACTGAAACTCGTAGTGGCGAAAACAAGTTATCAAAATGTTAGTAGTTTAATCAACTTGTGATTAGGAGAAGTCTAACTGCCTTCAATAAAAATGACCGTGCTAACTTTGCTGCTGATAGAAAAGAAAAATTAATGAAGTTTTCTGGTGAGGCCATTATGTTAGTACATGTACACGCGAAAAACCTTCAGGTCAAATACTGTACTCGTAGTCGTCCTCGTCGTAGAATCTAAAGGTCTGTATTTTTGAATGAAAGCACAACTTAAGCTAACTCTATTTTCTTTGTTCAGTTCTACATTTCACAGATGAAGAGAAAGACCAGCTTAGAAGACTCCCAAATAAGGATTATATCCTTCAGAATAATGCAATGTCATGAACAGTACTGACAGTAATATTTATTTTCCGCAAAATCTTCTGATTTGGCAGTAATAATTAGCATTACCCGTTTGAAACCCTGAAAATCTTCCTTGAACATTCCCAAGGTTAATTTCAGGATTTCAGTACTGAGCAAGGTGATTTGCAGAATGTTTTCCTTTACATTCAGGTACCTTGACTATATCTAATTTTGTATCATTTTGTAAAGTAATCTGGAGCTAGTGATGTGCTACTTCCATTTTTAATAAGTAGCAAAGCCTTAACCAAGCTTAAACCTTCTAGATGACAAAGAAGAACTTCCACTGTTTCTTGGCCTTGTGGACATTATTTACGCTTATGCATATAATCATCGGACGACAGAAGGCGAAAACACGGTAAAAAGTTGTTAGTCATACATGCATGTACACTGTATTCACTGTATTTTTGGGGTGGTTGGCAGCAAGGTACAGCTGCTTGCCACAGTCAAAAGGGAATTTTGGGGCTCTTATGATTCCACAGTGGCTGTCACTGTTTTCTGTGCCTGAAAATATAATATCCATCCCCACCTCCAAGGAAAGGGTTTTGTATCTTTAATACTCACCCATCTTCCCTTCAGAAACTGTGGTGTACCTTCATACTTCTGTAATCAAATAAAATTACCAATTTTACCAAATAACCAATTTTACCAATCTCTATTAAATTTCCAAATGAAGATTGTCATTACTGGAGGTATTGTTTTCAAGATGGTTGCCAATGTCAAGTATTTTTTTTTATGACAGCTTCAATAGATGGTAGGGAGGGGTCCCCAGAGAGCTTTCATGCTAGTCCTTCTTGTTCAAGAACACAAGTCAGTGAGAATAAGGACTCCTGACCTGTAGTGTACCTAGACTAACACTAAGATTGGTGTGTTTCAATTGCACTAGCTGGTAGTTTTAGTAAATGGGACGTGTCAAATTCCAAATGGAAATTTCAACGGGGATGCGCTGTTCCATTTCCCGGAAGATAGGAAATTATAGAATGAGCCTGGAACTAGCTGGGATTGAAATGGAACGCACATTTTCCATTGGGAAATTCTGTTTGGAATTTTTTATCTACCTTTCAAGAAATCCTGTTTTCCCAATAAAATTTCCATTTGGGGAGACAAAATTAATCTTCCATTTACATTCCATCCAAAATTTTTCGGATGTTTTGGGTAAAATAATGGTAAACAACCCTAGTACCAGTATTTCACTGCTGTCTATGTTAATAATAAGATTTAATATACCTGTAATTATGTATGTTATATTTTGTGGTAGGTTGAATCACCTTGGACTATTTCCAGACTAAGTTCTACATTATCATGTTTTGAGGTAAGAACATTGGGAATAGATTTCAACTCAAAATTGAAAGATGGGCCAACAAGCCCCATCACACAAAGGTCAATAATATTTAACCCTGAAAAAAAAATTGAAATAATTTCTGTAACTAAATGCTGTTGTCCACATAATATCTTATGGCCATGACTGGAGGTTTGTCCAAGATTTCATTAATTCTTAGTTGTTTGTCTGTGTCATCTACTACTATAATTATTATTGCTCCTCTTTGTCTAAGAGGATCTAGATCAAGAAGAAGAGTTGGAAGACATTAATGAAACGGACATAGCTGTCAAGAATGAGATTGCGAGAATAATCTGTTCAAATAGAACCCTGCTTTTTTTTTCTATTTTAGCTTCTTTAATTGTTTTTAAATGGTTTTTTAAAAGTTATATTTAAAAAAAAAATATTATTACTATTATTGAAAATGAGTTCTAATATTGAAAGACGTAAATTGTTACTTTTATTTCTATGTTTTTATTTATTGTAAATTGTATTGTATTATATTGTAAAAAAATATTATTATTATTCTGGAAGAGAAATGTAGAGTTCTGTATTATGATGTCCGATTATGATATTATGTTTTATTGTATTATGGTGGGTACAAATAAATAAAGTAGTTGTTTGTTGTTGCTTTACCTTGGTTAATTTTCTATTGTATTGAGTGGTGTTTACCATGGTATCAGTTGGCGTTTACACATGCAAAATATTTACCTAGGTAAGTAAAATCCAAAAAGGAAAAACTCAAAAAACAAAGGCCTATTCATTTTTCAATATGCCCATGCCATCTGGTAAACGACAGTGTTCCAGATAAGAGGGGGTTTCAGGTCAAAAACCCAACTAGGTCAGCTTCCTGACCCTTCAATAAATTGAAAACTTTCATAATGATTTGTTTGGAACTGTGGGGATTTGACCCATTGGAATATTTTGCATGGCACCTTGCCTCAAAAACCTAACTGGAAACCTGGTAAACTATCTAAGTGATAGCATTCTTATTTCATCATACACTTACACATGTACAGTGTAAACCCTTGAATTCTTCCAGTAATTATGTTAGTTAAAAACTGCATCACTGATAGCTTCCACTATTGGCAGCCAGCTCCCAGATGGAGACTGCTCCTATGGCTGGCAAATCACGGCAACCCAACCATGAGCCCCCACACAGGAAAGGGTAACAGGCACCTGTCACACTGAATAAACAGTGGAAAGAGGGAGGGAAGGGGTGGGAGAAATGCCTGCAAGATGATCTGCCATGAGAGAGCAACACAAATGTTCATGCTTGATGGATCACCTTGATTGAAGAGCACATGGAATTGCAACGCATACACTTATGTTAACACTGCAGATTGCTAACGCTCTTAACTGCATTTAAAAACTGTCATGCTAACAGGTTTTTATGTTTTCTCAGTCCTTTAACAGCATTCATGATGTTGTAGTCTCCTGTGCCCGTCGCTCATTATCCTATCCTCTCTATCGGCACTGGTTGCTGGTCACAGCAGTTATTCAGGACACCAAGAGAATCTTCTCACTTGGTATGTGCGTGTGACTTTTATTTTGCAAAAGTTGTAACCTAAAATAATGCATGTTCCAATCCCAGGGGGCCACTGTTGGAATGACGAGACTATTCCTTGAGGGAACTACAGTGGAACCCCATCTTACAGCCACCTCGTTACTTCGGCCATGCACTTAATTTTGACCGCAAAAGCCCAGTCAGTCAATTTTTCTTTTAAAGAACCTCTTTAAATACAACCACCCCATTAATGCGGCCTGATTTTTGTGGCCCGTTGGTGACCTGTTAACAGTGTTCCACTGTACAGTCAAACTTCTTTGTGTGAATTCTTCTTGTAAGTACCCAATCCATGGGACATGAAGAGATGACATAGTCCACTTGGGGTCTTTGGGGTCTGGGGAATGAGGGACTGTAAACTGCATGATAATCCCTCGGTTGATGGATTATCCCTGGGATGATCTGTGCACTGGGAGATGTAGCCTGCAATCAATCCCCCCCTCCCTACCCTGATCGCACGTTATGGGAAATGAGGCACAGCTGGCATGTTTCTTGAAACGAGAGAAGCTTTGACAAAAGGATTTAACCTCCATTGTGAATAATAATAATAATAATAATAATAATAATAATTTAATAATAATAAACTTTATAATGAGTGATGGTCCTTATCACATGTCTTTGTGCTTTTGTTTGTAAGGTTGTCGACAAGTTTTAAAGTGTTTACTGGAAATCCATGCTCTGTGTCGTGAGGAAGACCCATGGTTTCTGCTTAATGATCTTTATTTGACTGACTACTGTGTTTGGATACAGAAAGCCAGGTAGCAGGATGTTCATTGATGTTTCTTTTGTGAATCACTATAGTTTCCAAAATAGGCGGCTTGGCCTAGTAGTCACCATAATTATTTTGAGTTATTTCTTCAACAACCTAAATTAGCCTTAAAATTTAGGAAACTTAGAAATTATAATAGTTGGCTAAGGAAGAAAAACATCAAAGGAGTGATACTAAACCAAAAAGGAACAAGGATGGCTGAGGATGGAGTAGATTGAAACAGATTGCCATTTTGAAAGATGACGTAACTCCTTTAATAGGGTACTAGAATCGTAATTTGGAAGTCCTGGATTCAAATCCTACTTCATGATACTAGATGGTTGTATGTTTGGTGCTGAAATCAACTCCTTTATACTTCAGTCGCGGCAACAAGTGACAGTTTTGGCAAATCTTCGTTGAAGCTTCGTTTAAGCTCTCGAGGAGTTTCCGACTTATTTTATCCAATCAGCTTTCAGATAAGCTTTACTATGGGATTATTTTGGGTGGGTCTCTGACTTTTGCATTTAAATTAAGGCATAGTTTTTTCTTTAATTATTTAGATTAAAATAGTAATAATAATATAGTAACAATATGAAAATATTATTTAACTTCATCGTTTTTTTTAGGGCGGTTTTCCTTGAAGGGCCTCTGGCCTGTCGTAGACCACCTCACTGTATAAGATTGAATTTTTTTTTCAGTTGTTATGCAGTGGAAGCTGAATAAATAAATAAAAAAAAAAACTAGCGCAAGAGCTCACGAATACACCGAAAGTAATCGCGCGAGCAAACACGTCATGTTGCTTAGCAACTTCAGGGACGAACACCGTGGGCTCAGTCTCGTCTCGGAGGCGGGATAAGCTTTGGAAAAAGGCAATTGGTTAGGCTTCTGTTTCATATACATGGCCCCACAAGCCGTGCTTTTATATAATGTTCTTTGCCTTCTTAAATCATTTTCAAACTATTACTGGTTTTTTTTTCTATTAAGGTCAAAGGATCGTGTGATTATGTCTAATAACGTTTTCTTTTTTTTTTTTCACTTGAAACAGTCGGAAGAAGTTTTCTTCGTTAGCACAAAGCCTTGAGCAGGTATTCAACATTTCTGTTACACTGTAGATCACTTTCGTTTACTTCAGTTTTCAGCAGTTAAGAGGAAACATTATTTCTCGTGGATACCTTTCAATGGCTTTAATTGGCAGATGACCTAATTGAGAAAGATTAAATTCAGATACAAGAGACAAAATTTGTTATGAGAATTGCTTCGTTTCGTACATGAATTTTAATAGAATTGGAAATGGAGAGTGCAACTCGCACGATTTGGGTCCAATTTGGGGGAGGGTTCATTATCATCATTTATTTACCTATTTTCTTAAGGTGGCTCACAACAGTTCCAGCACTATCCAAGACTTAGATTCTGATGAGTCATTATAACCACTCTCTATCAGTTAATGCTACAATCATGGTATTAAAAAACTGCCCAATCATTGGTGAACACGTTGTTATCATTTTCGTGACATAATAGGTTACCATAGAAACAATATGACCTGCTAAAAACACCCTAAATTTTAGCTTTGACTGCTAGTAACTCAAAAACGAGCTTGGTGACCCCCATTTTTTATTATCGAATTTTGATAAGCATGATAAGATGCGACTTTTCAAATTTAAGGTGGCTCTGAACCCCCTTCACAGAATTTTTTTTTTGCATAAAGTTGCATCTCCGATAAACAACGATTAGTCTCTAACTTCCACAGGGATGTAGCTAAGAAATTGCACAGCCGGCTCAGAAACAAGCTCAGACGGCTTTTCTGACCATTGTACCTGGAAAATTTCTTTGTGTCTTTGTTTTCTAGTGAAAGTTAAGCCGGTGCTTTTGGTGAAATTAGCCGGTAGCCGGCCCTTAGCTACATCCCTGCTGCCATTGGTTGATTAGTGATGTGTAGAAAGTACTGGTTGTTTGTTTGGTAGACCGTAGTTTCCAGTGATAATGTATATCCTATGCTACACTTTCCAGTTCTCGTCGTGCAAGTCATATTTGTTCCTTTTATTTCTGTTAGGTTCAAATTCATAAAAGCGACTTGTCGTGGCAGCTAGAGGAGCTTGAATCAGCCGCTAAGCTTGTTCAAAACGAAGAACGAAATCACAGCCGCGAAAATACATCGGAGTCATTTATAAACTGTGATCCACACGATCTTGAAGACGACGAAGATTCTACGGAGACAGACGACGACAAAACCGACGACGACGATGACCTCGACGACGACGGTGATGACGACAGTGATGACGTTGATGAAGATAACGAGCATGAGGAAAATGATGAAGGAACTGTTACTTCAAGTGATTTCAAAACATACAGCGTAGCCGAGGCCCCGTTATTGAGTATTGGCAGTGAAAAGGAAGTGAACCTGTAGCAGATACAACTGTATAAAACCCGTTGTTTTATCTTCCTTCAATTCTGTCCACTTCTTCAATATTTGGCAACACAACAAAGTGATCGATCTCCGATTCCCTAAGGTAAACATGCGCGTCAAAAGAATTTTTGAATGTTTTGCACTCCTTTTGTCTGAAGGAAGATTGGACATCCCGTGTCATGGAATCAAATGAGATGTCAACACACAGGACTCAATCGGAATTCTTCAAAGGTCCCTTTGGCTCTTATCCAGAGTTATTACCTGCAAAACAAAACTTAAAATGATTTTACTTTTCTGATGCAGGCGGCAGACTGACGTGCGCAAAATGCACACCCGTTTCTGTCATATTTCTCCCGGGACAACGATTGCTGCTGTTATTATTGAGAGCGTAAAAGCCATTCTCGTCCACAGAGCCGGAGGCTCTGGGGACACACGATTTGATTCGATGAAATCAAACAAAGGGAGTCCAATCATGTCAGCCGTTTTAAAATCCTTTATCGTTAGCCCGATTAAAACGGCTGATGTGATTGGACTTCCTTTGTTTGATTTCAGCGAACCAAATCGTGTGTCCCCGAGCCACTTGTTCCTCGTGCACAGGCCCAGCCGTCTAAGAGGGACAAGCGGCTCTGGGGACGAGAATGCGTAAGAGCGTAACTAAAAGCGGCACAAAAATCAACCTCGTTCCCAGGGTCTCTCTCACCGCCCCCTGAAGGGAGAAGAGAGGACCCTGGGAACGAGGTTGCACAAAAATGTAAGCGCGCGTCAACCAAGTTACCCTGACGTTACCTTGCTTTTTTTTTAATTTTGCCAGAAAACTAAGTTTATTTCACCTCAAGGTGCGAGACACTCGTGCACTTCATATAAGACATCACCAACAATCGGCTCAATACCATTGTGTGAAAGTCGCCCAACTTCATAACAAAAAGCTATCATAAAACACGAAATGTTCTCTGCTGACACCAATCCAGGCCAGATGGAGATCGAAGGCCTGGTTACATGAGCCGGGCTGGCCCAGTTAGCCGGGCTGGTTTGCTTTGTCGGCTAACCGGGCTGGCCCGGTTTTCATGAAATCGCGAAGTTGATTTTTGTTACGTTTAACAGACGTGCCGAGATCTCGGCAAACTGAAACAAGCCGGACTAACCGGGACAACCCGGTCATATAATCAGGCCCTGAGAGTAGCCCTTCACAGTGAAACGCGATCCTTAAAGGCTAGATTGAGAGTTCAACAAATAATCTCTTTTGTTTTATTCAAAATTGTCCCTGTCTGAACTGTCGACCGTCTTACTACGGAAACACTTCAAACTTGGCACTGATATGTGCTTTGTTTAACACCCTTTGAAGAGTTGCGCAATGGAAACAGCCCTTTATTGTGACCTTTCGCGAGGTAGTGGACGACCCCTTTGTTCCGCACCACATTCAGGATCCGGATATCCAAGACATTCATCTAAAAATAGATAAAATCTTGATAAGACATTAAAATCAGTACTCTTCAGAGACCACTGCAATAAACCACAACCTCAAACCTTTTCAACTTTGCCTCTGACTTTGTCGATGCATGGGTAAACTATATGACTCGATCCGTGTAATTGTTTTGGTCTCTTTAGGTTATTTTAATAATTTTATTCTTACTCTTTTCATATGTCAAATACTCATGACCGGGGGAGGTGTATTTTGGAATTAATGTGTAGGCGCCAGGCTGTAATAATCGCTCCGTTTTCACAGAACTTGTTTATGCCTGTATAAAAACAGTTAACTGCTTGGAAATTGAAGAAAGGTGCGGCAATTTCTCCCCACGGATCCGTGGAAAAATCCTTTATACCACTAGGCGGAGTCCTACCCTTCTCTGATTCCATTTGATATGCGATGACTGAACTGCCCATCGTTGTTGCAACATATGAGCAGGGATTAGTGTTGATGACAATGCCACTTCAATTCGTATTGTCAACGTCGTGTGTTGACACTGAACTGAGTGCGCTCAAGCTCTTTCTGGATTGTCATCCTACTACTCCAAATTGCAAAAACGGACTTTAACAGCTACGTACAGCATGTGGTAGCAATTGAAGACTACCTGTTGAAAATTATTATTAAATCTAACCGGAAACATTGATCAAAACCTCTGGGTCTTCAGGTATGGATTGGTTCTATAAGACCCTGTTACGGTTATAGATTTAAAAAGGAGCTTCCTCACGGAAACTCATCTTGAAAAAACTTGCCAGTTTCTTCAAGTTTGTCGTTTGTAATCGGTCCATATCGTTGTCATTCGAAACAATCCTTGTATAATTTCAGCATTTTATTACCCCGTTGGTGTTTTTCGGAATTAGAAAACTCTTAATTTTAGATTTCCTTCAGTTTGAAAGTAAACACTGCTCCTTTAAGCAATAAGAATCGTGACTTTTTAAAAGACTCAACATCTGAATTGAGTGTCAAGTCTTTGAAGAAAGATCATTGTGATTAGTGCAATCGAAAAAGGTTGTCTGATGGTCTTGATACTGTTCATGTTTGTTGCGTAACCGGGGGTCTGGGGTTGCGTCATAAATAAGAGAATTTGTTTGCACTTGATCTAATCTTGCATGCATGCTACAAACTCGGTCGCAGCTGGGCAGTGTCGCAACAAGACAAACAATGGCGGATAAAGAGGGCGACAAAACTAAACTCATCCTGAAAATTCTGGTCGTTGTTTTCGCCGTGTTGTCTCTCGCACTGCTCATCGCGTTAATAGTGGTCGCTACAAAAAACGGCAAAGATCCCGTGCAAAATGGATCGTCGTCTGGCGTCAAAGACTTTTGCTCGGAAACAACGGAGCTCACAGCGCCAAGCACGGTCCGTTCTGAAGGCCTTTACGACGATTTATCCAAGGAGGAGCTGATCGCTGTTCGGGATTACATTATCAAGGACCCATCACTGAATGTGACGCGCTACGAAGATGCGAACATCAACGACAACTACATTTATTTGATCGAGCTCCAGCAACCGCCGAAAGCCGACGCGCTCGCTTATCTTGACGGCAACGCCCAGAAACCCACACGCAAGGCCCGAGTGGTTTTATACAATGGGGGAAAAGGCGTCCCTGATGTGAGAGAGTATCTGGTGAGCCCAGCCAATGATCCAAAAGAACACAAAGAAACAACGGGTCCTGGGCAAAAATACCCGATTCCGTTTGACGCGCGTTTCCCCGACCCGAAAGAGATCGATATTATGGACAAATTGGTTCGCAACTTGACCAAGCAAGTGGATTCGCTTCTCAAAGGCAGCTACGACGGCTACAAGATGTGGGATTGCAAGGAACGCTGTTTAACTTGGGGTTCAGCTGCCCCAAGTACGTTCAAGATTAATGAAAGAAAAACGTGGACGTGGCTAATGAGGGACTTGATTGGGTATTACATCCACCCGGTCGGGTTTGAAATGCGCTTGGACACAGGAGGAAATGATGTGTCACGCTGGAAAATTGACAAAATATTTTACAATAACGCAACTTATGACAACGTGACAGAGTTGATGAAAGCTTTCATTGGCGGATCGAAGATGTCTGTTCCCGCGCCTCCAGACAATGGAAAGTTTTCCTCTTATGAACGCCGAGGGGCTCCACAACCCGCAAAGCCCCTGCGAAACCCTCAGATATTTGAACCTGATGGCAAGCGGTACACGGTCAGCGGACGCCATGTGGAATATATGGGCTGGAGTTTTGATTTCCGGTCTCGCACCTCTTCGGGTATTCAGCTGTTTGACATCAAGTTCAATGGTACAAGAATTGTCTACGAACTGAGCCCGCAGGAAGCTGAGGCGTTTTATTCCGGCTGGGCGCCCAAACCGATGTTCACAAATTTCCTTGATACTGCTTGGAACATGGGTTCCATGAGCTTTGAGCTGCTGCGAGGTGTAGACTGCCCTTACACTGCTACGTTCTTTGATTTGACGCATTTCATTGGCCGAAAAGACCCCGCAGTGTACAAGAACGCAGTTTGCGTGTTTGAACAAGACATGGGGATTCCCCTGCGCAGACATTACGATACAGACTTCAAAGGCAGTTATAACTTCTACGGTGGTGTCCCTGGAAGCGCGCTCATTCTGCGCACAGCTTCAACAACATACAACTACGATTATGTCCTTGATTACATCTTCTATCCTAATGGTGTCATAGAGGTTCGAACCACGACCAGCGGATACGCTCAGACAACCTTTTACACCCCAGACGAAGATCCGTATGCTTATCAGATCCATCCACAAATGGCGGGAAGTATTCATGATCACATTTTCAGCTACAAAGTTGACATTGACGTACTGGGCACAAAAAATACTTATCAGACTGTCCAGGTTGGGCTTGAAAATATCGCCAATCCTTGGTTCCCAGGCGACCGCCATGTGCAAAAGGTTCTAAAGCGCCAAGTGCGAACAACCGAGGAGGATGCAGTTTACAAGTTCAATTTTCAGACTCCCACCTTAATGAACTTTTACAACAAGAGAGAGAAAAACAGCTACAACGTCCACCGCGGTTACCGTATTCAAATCCGAGACATGATGAAGCAGATGTATCCAGACGACTGGCCGATGATAAATGGCGCTGCATGGTCTCTGAACCAAATGACTGTGACAAAGCGAAAGGAAAGTGAAGAGAAAAGCTCCTGTATGTACAATCAGTTAGACATGGCTGACCCTGTGTTGAACTTCACAGCGTTCATCGATGGCGAAAATATTGACGATGAAGATTTGGTTGCCTGGGTTACCATTGGAATGATGCATGTGATGCACTCAGAAGATGTCCCCAATACAGCCACCCCAGGGAACTCCGCAAGTTTTTACCTGAGGCCCTTCAGTTACTTTGATGAGGACCCGTCTATGAACTCATATGATGGAGTGGTCATAAGGCCCACAGCAGAAGGAGCCGATATCGACACTTTGGGGTCCCCAAAAACAACGTCTACTTGTGCTCCTAAAAACAAGCCCTTTGAGTTCTTTGGTCGCTATGGAAACTATTAGAGAACGCATTCTATCTTTGTAGACTTTCTTCACGCAAGAACACAATTACATGTAAGTGAAGGTAGATCGACTCCATAGAGAACAGCATTTATATTCAGACTAAACCGGACTATAGATTGCGCATTTTCATCAAACGTGTTACCAAACGTTTTTTTTTTGTATCGTCGCGCCACGCTTCTCTCACTCGTTGCGTGGCGATCCAAAAAATCACGGAAGATAATTAA